>RXID01010744.1:350-533069 GCA_005019695.1 Trichopus zeylanicus subsp. travancoricus
GGGGTTTGGAAGGTGGTGATGGCTTACCGAGGACGAAGGAGCGCGGCAGCGACGGCAGTGACGGGACGGCGGTGTTCTCGTTGGCAGGGCAGCAACGGTGCGAGGGCAGAGCAAGGGGCGAGCATCGAGGACGACGGCGGCGGCGTGGGGGGCGTAGCGCAGAGCAGCGACGGCGTGGGGGGCGCAGGCCAGTGACCGGACGACGATCTCCTCGCTGGCGGGGCAGCGACGGCAGCACAAGTGCAAGGAGCGGCAGAGCAGAGCGGCGGCGGCGGCGGCTGAGGGTTTAGGGCTACAGTAGGAAGGAGAGGGTTTTATAAGAAAATTTCTGGACTTTTTTGTAATTCGGAATAATTCCGAGGTTTATTTGCAAATAACACCTCGAGGCCGGCGCGCCGGCACACGTCCGCACCGGCCTCGGCATCCGTCCTCGGCACGCTGGGGCCGAACGGCGTTGGCCTTGGCCGTCCACGCCCGGGTGTCAGCGCGCCGGTGCCCCGGCCTCCACCGCCGCTCCCGCCGCCGGCTCCCGCCCGCCCGGCCTCCGCCTCCGCTCCTGCGCGCCGGGGTGGTATTTGCAAAAATTCGAATTTCGGGGACTTTTCTGTAAATCAAAATAATTTTCCGGGATTTATTTGCAAAAATCCGAATTTCGAGGACTTTTCTGTAAATCAGAGTTATTTCGGGGTGTTATTTGCAAAAAACTGAATTTCGGGGCGTAAAATATAAAAAATAAGTTTTTAGGGGTGTATTTATAAAAATAACCCAGGGTAAAATCGGAATTTTTTTGGAAAAATTTTGATTAAATAACAATTAGAGGTTGTGGGTAAATATTTTCGAAAATGAGGGTATGGGTAATTCCGGAAATTTCGAGGGGTTATACATAATTAAGGCTAATTACAGAGATTTATACATAATTATTCCTAAAAATAATTATCATGAATTAAATTTTAATTGGTTAAATTATTTTTTTTTTCAAAAAAACTTAGAGTCAAATAAGGAGGGGAGAAGAGAAAGAAAGAAAACTACGGATTTGAAAAAAAAAAATATTGCCGGAGTTGATTGTATCCAATCCAATCATATCGTGAGGGAGGCATCAGGCACCGTGCCACGTATGAATTGTGCCAGGTAGGATCCCATTTTGACATCTTCATCCGCTAATGTCTAATGCATTTATATATAAAATCAGATACTATCATATCAAGCACATATTGACCTCCATCATTTCATTTCTTAACTACTCATACTTAATCATATTTGTCTATATTTCTTGATTCTAATAGCATGCTAATGTGATGCTAAAAAATAAATTAGCAAGGGAATTAGATATTGAGATAACTCCAATATTGATTAACATGATCTTAAATCCCAAATACTAATAGAATTGTTAGTGCTGTCAAGGTTTAGAGTAGCCCGACTTGGCCTGAAATTTTTAGGTTCAGGCCCAAGGCCATCAATGTGTTGAACAGCCTAAAAGCTCAGCTTGTCTCGACTTGAAATTTACATATTAGGACTTACAAATTTCGAACTTTGTATTGAACTTGAGCTCATAATTTTGACAAAAATGAATAAATTTGATCAGAAATTTGAACTTGACCAAAATATTTTTAGTATAATTTTGTCTTCAATTTGGGTTCAAATTTGAAGGATAAATTTTGGCTTCAAGCTTGGGCATGGAAGAGCCCGACCCGACCCGACTCAATTACACCCCTATTCAAGTATGGGGTTTTCAGGCTTTAGGTTGGACTTGGACTTATAAATTTGCTAAAAATAAATAAATCTGACCTGAAGCTAGAGTTTAGTCCAAAAGGAAACTAGTACATTATTTTGAGTTTGGGTCAATTTCCAGTTTGAGTATTGTGTAACTTGGACTCATACTTAGACATACTAGGGCTTGAACTCTACCTAGCTCAATTACGCCCCTAAGAAATGCTTGACTTATAATTAATTTGTATGGAGATTTCATTAATCAATTCACTAATAATATTAGTGAAGCTAATTATTTAAATTTAGAGTCAAATCCTTGTAACAACAAAGCTGATATTGGTGGATAAATATGGACATTGGGATAATCTATAATCCTAAATTGCTTCACATGTAGATTATGTAATGTAATCAAATAAATAGCTTTACATTTAGAAAATTTAAATGGACTCCCAATGGGTCTTCAATAAGCTTTTAAAATAAATTTAAAATCTAATAGATCATCTCATTAACACTTATTGGGTATTTTGAATAGGCTTTAAATGGACTTTTAGCAAGTTCGACCCGTGAGTCTAATCAACTTTTAGGCCCCTTGACAACTCCATACAAAAGTAGTGAAGTTTTGGCGGAAGAGCTTGGCAGGAAATTGGTAGGAAATGTGGTGAATGTTGAAGAGCATGGGACTAATGAATTGTGAATTATATCAAGATGGGAGACCTATTGAATACTAGCTAGTAATTGGTTGAGGATTTGAGTTGAAATTGAAATGGTCCAATTTCGGATGGCTAAATTGTTTGCCACATGACAAAATTCAAATCCCTTATACCATCTCAAAAATATATTTGTCTGATTTAGCCCTACTCAATATAATTTTATTTTCAGCCCATCCTTGTGCAGATATTTTTCATTTTATTTCTTTTTAGCCATTTGGCTTTAACTAAAATATCTTTTTTATTTTTCTCTCTCTTCACTTTTTCAAATTAGAATCTTCATTGTCTTCAAATCTAATTCTTAACTTAGATTTTTGAGAACTTGAATCCAACATTTGCGACCTTTTTTCAGTTGTATTCTCTCTATTTGTCATCACTTTTTCACTTAATCTCTTTGCATTGTCCCCATCTCTACTACAATATAAGCAACTTTCACCATGATGCCAACAAGTGTCATTCGCCTCTATATTTATATTCCCCCTCCTCTGGTGATTCTTCTCTCCCTTTCCCAACAAGTCTTTGATACCTTGTATAGTAAAGATATAATTATATTTCATACTCTCTTGCAATTTGATCATTGAATTTTGTCCATTAAAAGTTAGATTTGATATTTTACTTGACAAGTATTGATAATTGAGATAAATTTTCAATTCATGCTGATGTTATTGTTGAGATATTGTAATTTATTGGTTTCTATGTATTAGATGTCTATTTGGTGGGATATGATTCACTTGATAGAACACTATCCTAGTTGTTTAAGTTTTAAACATGCATTATGTTGGTTTTGTGTATTCATTTTTGTGCAAACTATATTCACTTTTTGGTAAAAATGTATTTACTTGTAATTTATGTAGATTTAGTTTTTAATATTGATAAATTCACTTTTTTGTTCACTTGTATTGTCTTTTTATCACTAATGTATTTATTTTTATGTGTACTTGTATTCACTTTTGTTTATAAGTGTATTTATTTCGATGACTTATGATGTCCAATTTTTGGTTATCTATTGTTAATATTGATTGTGCAATAGGGTCTTCACTTATCCAATTTTATTGATTATCTAACATCAATTGTTTTCAATTTACTTGTGAAGTATATGTTTGCCATTACTTTGTGGAATCCCAAATTTTCTTGTGTTATTGTTGAATTTGTGTAATGTAGTTGTTGGATATGTTTACATATGTGTTTTATGTGGTCTATGATTTACTGAGTTTAACTTTCACATAATTTTGATAAGTTATTTCATATAATGTTTGATAGAATGTTGATAGGGTTTTTAGTTTATAATTTTAGACATTCACTTTTTTGCATTATGGTATTCATATGTTTGTCTTGTTGTATTCTTTTTTTATAATGGAATTCACTTTTTACAGTAAGTGTATTCATTTTTTGTTCAATAATATTACTTTTCTAAATAATTGTGTTCATTCTGCTAACTTGATACAACGAATGGAGTTGGAAGGGGTGATCAAGACTAGAGTGGATGAAGGGTTTAAAGATTGACACCTTGACGGCTAGAAATGGATCTAGAATCAAATTAATGGAGCCAGAGGGGAGTCACATAGCCAAAATTGGCCATAATGATGGGTAGAATGTGTTTGATGTGAATCATAGTTCGAATGCATTGCTGAAGATAGAGATCATTGCCAAAGAAGGTGAAGAGAAAAGAAATTAGGAGAAAAATGATGCAATCTCCTACTTATAATGCACCATCGCACGATTTTCTTTCCACTCAAACTAGAAGCAATTTGGTCAAGCAACCCTCCAATTTGAACTGAAAAGTTGGACGATAATTGGGTATATTGATAAGAGAGTGACTTGCTAAGCCACAAAGTTCAAGGTCAACATGGTCGACTGATGGATGGTCGTCAAAAGTTGTAGACGATTCCCTACCTTGGGAGTTAAAGTTTAAAAAATCAAGGAAGGGGCTTGACCCCACTCTACTTGGTTTGCATGCTAAGTCGTAACACCACTAGTGCCTCAACTCGCACCCTAGCGACCTAGGATGAGATCAACAAGTAGCCACCTGGTCACTTGACATCGACCTCTTGGAGAGTGTTAACTGCTTTCTTGCAACAAGCCAAGGAGAATGTAGTTCGGCGCCAAGCTTTATGAGGAGCTAGTGAAGCCTCTCTTTTGTACAATCACCATATGCTAAGCTAAGATTCCCAGGATATTCATGGAAGATCTCTCATTAAATACACTATTTAAGTAGTTTTTATAATTTAATTTTGACTTTGAGTTTAATAAGAATTAAAAGTACAATTTTATTTTGATTCTAAGTTTAATTTGTGATGAGCTAAATTCAATTTGAGCTAATCTAACTTGTGACAGACATACAATTTTGAATTGGATTGGACTAAGTTCTAGTTGGGTGAATTAGAATTTTCAAAATTACATATAAGACCTTAACTTTTGAGACTTTACAAATAAGTTCTGTAGGATTGATTTCGGCGGTCCGAAATAGCGGAGACCTTGGGAGTGATCTCGAATCACAAATCAAAATTTGTGATGATTTAAATACGCAATCAAGTATTGTACGAACATTAACTTTCAACAGACGTAAGGTATTGTACGAATATTGACTTCTGCTAGGTGCAAACTTCTATTGTTAATTACCCAGATAATTATCAAAAATATCTTAAAATAAGAAATCTAACTAATAAAACAGAGATACAAAAAAGTATTTAATTGATTTTAAAAATAATACATGATTTAAGTAAGGATATACCCTTACTTCACAATGAATTTCAATATAGAATTATAAAAAATATGGAAGAAATAAAAAAAGAAAAAGAATGAATGAATGAAAAGAAGCTTTGATATGTGCTACTATTTTACCCCCCTGTGCTGGACCACATAACATCTAACTTAGACTAACTTGGTTTTTGGCAGGTGTTGATAACATCGTCTGATGGGATGTTGAAGAAAATTAAAGAAGTTCGAAGTGCTTCCAATGGCTTTGAGTATTGGCGATAACTTTATTTGGTTTAGTGGCATCACCAATGGCATATGGGGTTAGGTATAGCTTCAAAAATTAAATCATCAACTACCTTTGGGATTGACTAGCTTGAAGGACGTGTTATTAATTGTTTCTAAGATTGACTAGCTTGAGGAGAGCACTGTAAAATGCTTTTGAAATTAAATAGCTTAAAGGACACGTCGTTAACTACTTCTAGGGTTAACTAGCTTAAAGGGTATGTCATCAACTACTTTTAGAGTTGAGTAGCTCGAAGGGTATCTTATCAATTGCTTCTGGGGTTGACTAACTTGAAGGGTGTGCCATCAACTACTTCTGGGGTTGATTAGTTTGAAGAATGTGTTATTAATTACTTTTGGGGTTGACTAACTTGAAAGATGCATTATCAATTGCTTATGAGGTTAACTAACTTGAAAGACACATCATCAATTGCTTCTGAGATTGACTAACATGAAGAGTGCATCGTCAACTGCTTCTGGGGTTAACTAGCTTAAAGAGTGCATTGTCAACTACTTTTGAAGTTAACTAGCTTTAAGGGTTGTGTCATCAACTACTTATGGAGTTGACTAGGTTTGAGTTGTGCTTGATAGCTTTAAGCGTATTAGCGATTAACTTCTTTAGTTTGATAGAATCATTAACTACTTATAGGGTTGGGTATAGCTTTGAGGTGTTGCTAACAGCTTTCATAGTATACTTACAGAGACCCAGTTTGGCCTTATTTAGTTTTATTTTAACTAATTCTAGTTTAGGTCAGGATGGTAATATCACCATTTGTTCATAACTTTGGAGTATTATCGCTGGCTCAACACATCCAGTGGGACTCGGTTTGACCCTCTTTAGTTTCATTGGGACTAATATGATTCAGTTTTGAGTTTGATTCATTTTGCTTGAGTCAAGTTTGATCTTATATTGGACCTTTATCGAGTCTGGGTCTGCATCTTGATAGATTTCAATTCAAATTTAAGTAAGCTTAGTTCAACTTGGTTTTAGTCCAATTTAGCTTGATTCTGATTTAACTTTTAGCTTAATTCAATCTTGATTTAATTTGATTTTGAATTAACCCAACTTGAACTTGATTAGGGTTGAGTCTGCATTCAATTTGGATTTTTTTTGGAGTCTAGCTCAATTCGGGTTTCAAACCATTTGTTTGATTAATATAGGTCTATTTGTGTCTACTTGGCCTTTATCCATTTGTTTTGGTTGAGTTTAGTTTCGATGTGATTGAATTACTTTATGTTAAGTAGTTTAACTTGACATTCTTTGGCTATTTAGGGTAATTTTAGGTGGACCCATGACCCAACCTTAAATATGCTAACTTAAGAGTTGTCTTAATTTACGAGCTTTAAAGTTGGCTTAGAAGTGTAGGCTTGAGGACTGACTGGGTGCGAGTTTGAAGATTGGCCTAGATGCAAATCCAAAGACTAGTTAAGTGTGAGCCTGAAGGCTAGTTGAAGTGTAAGCCCGAAAGCTAGCTGTAGTGCAAGCTTAAAGGCTAATTAGATGTAAGGCTGAAGGTTGGTTAAGTGCAAGCCCAAAAGCTACTGAGATGTGAGCTTGAAGGTTGGTTGAGGTGCAAGCCCTAAAGCTAGCTAAGTGAAAGCCTAAAGGCTGACTGAAAGCGAGCCTGAAGTTTGGCAAGATACAATCCAAAGGTTGATTGAGTGTGAGCTCAAAGACTAGCTTACATGCGAGCCCGAAGGCTGGCTGAGTGTTAAGCTCGAAGGTTGGCTGGGATACAAGCTCGAAGGTTGGTAGAGTATGAACCTGAAGGTTGGCTGAGTGTGAACTCAAAAACTGACTAAGGTGCAAGCCCAAAGGCTCACTGTGTGTGAGCCTAAAAGCTGACTGAGATGTGAGCCTGAAAGCTGGTTAAGTACGAGCCTAAAAGCTGGCTAAGTGTAAGCACAAAGGCTAACTGAGGTGCAAGCTCAAAGACTAGGTAAGGTGCGAGCTCGAAAGCTGGCTTGGTATAAGTCCAAAGGTTAGCTTGGATGTGAGCTTGAAGGTTGATTGGGTGCGAGCTCCAAGTCAAGTTAAGTGTGAGTTCAAAGGCTAGCTTGGTGCAAGCACAAAGGTTAGTTGGGTGTGAGCCTGAAAGCTAGCTTGGATGTGAGCCCGAAGGGTGGCTGGATGCAAGCTCGAAGGCAGGCTAAGTGTGAGCCTGAAGACTAGCTGAGTGCGAGTTCAAAAGCTGACTTGGTATGATGAGGATTCACTATTTTTGAGTGGTTGCGAGTGGCCACAGTAGTATCGAGGGTCTGCCATTTTTGAGGGGCCATGGGTGGCTATGTTATTAGTGGAGTTTAGTCATCGTGTCAAGGACCACGGGTAGCCATGATATTGATGAAGTTTTGCTAAAAATTAGGATGAGAGAAGTCCTTTGTCCTTTTTCTTTGTGAACAAACTTTTTTCTTTTATTTTATTTTTATCAATTTTTTTTTACACAACAACTTATTATTATTTTTAATTTCTTTTCCTTTATCTCTTCTTCCTCACCTTATCCATGCTTAGTCTTACCTCCTTCTCTCACGACCTAGCCATGGCGGCCTAGTCTCCTTCCCATCGAGAGAGAAGCTGGTCAGATTGCTCTACTTGAGTCTATATCAAAAGACCGATGCACTAGTGTCAGTGAAGGAAGGGTCATCTATGGTCTTACATTCATATTGATCATGGGTAATGGAGGAAATAGATCTCAAGATGGTGTATGCAGAGACATTAATCTTGATTCCACACTCCCACTTACAGGTGGGGCTGCATATGTCGTTGAGTATGTTGGAAAGACATAGGAGGGTCATGTACAAGTCAAAATGCCTCTCACTTCAAATTCAATATGAGGCTTGCATTGCCCCAAAAATAGCCATAATCAATTTTGCAAGGAGAAAAAGGTTTCTCTCTATTTGGTATAGGATGAGCAAATTTACGAGCTAGAGTCTTTCATACCTCTTGAGTCCTCTGCTGTATTGACCCTTTGCTGCTTGCAGCCTGCTTTTCCTTGATACGCAAACCAAGCTCATTCTTGAATAAAAATTTTGGATCAATATGGAAATATCCTCCCATACTGTTAAACTATACTATAACATATAAACAAAGAACCTTGGCCTCCCGTTTAATATTATGAATATAATAATTTAAATCATCTTGGATGCAAGTGAGATATAGCCAATAGCCTACTAATTAGTTGAGACATAATGGTAGCGAAGGAGCAAGGACATTCTTGGGAAAGCCCTAATCATACTCGAACTGCTGATAGAATCGATGTGAATTATAAGACTCTACAGCCAAATATCCCTTAAGCAAAGATGAAGTACCTTATCTCACAAAGAGATAATGTACTTATAAGTTTCTAAAGATAATGGAAGATGAGCCACATCTACCAAAATATTAGAACCAAAAAGAGTGTAAGAGAAAGCTCGCCACTTAAAGTTCCAGTGATCCCACACATGCATCTTGGCCTCTCTATAAGAGTAAGAAGAAGTAATCGTATTCATGATTCGGACCATCTCGAGGATAGGAACCGAGCATAAAGAGAATATCTTCTTGATTTCATTACTAGGCTCCAACTCAATATACATCCTCTAAAAGTGGACATAAATATAAGCATAAAGAAAATAGATGGGGAACCAAATCAAAGAATCACATGGTCCAATAGGGTTTTCACCATCACTCTGAAACTAGTATATATCAAGCCTAGCACTGTAGGAGCCAGAGCAACTATTTGTCTTTGCGCCATCTTACAAGCCATCATAAATGTCTCTGGGGGAATGTATTGCCCGCCTTGTGGCATAATGAAGAGACAAAGTCACAAACTGATGAAAGCAGCAAAATAAGTTTTAGGGCCAAATTTTGGAAGAGCATCTCCTATATCATGCATAATCTGGTCATACCTAGTTGACTCACTTGTTAGATTTCTCCCACAGAAGAGTTTAATTCAAAAGTTAAAGTACACTCATTTTTGGTTATTCATAAGGTATATCACCATCTAATCATAAATCATGAGGAGATTGTATAGAGTGTAATTAAAATCAAGACTTATGCAATAGTTAGTAGGGATATATTCACCATAGAAACTCTCGAGGATGGGGATCCCAACCAACTGTCTTATATCCCATAAGAAGATACTAACCTCGTCATATGGAGTGTGAAAGATATTTATAGCATGATTCCACATCTTGATCATGCTATGCAAAATTTTGGAATCTCTTGTGTACTATCCTTTAGATGCTTGACTCCTAAAATATTGAGGCCTGCGAGTTGGGCTGAAAATTGAAATATTACATCATCGATCCACTCTTAGTAATTAGGCAAAATTAGTACTGCTCTAGCAAGCAGGAAGGACCATCCTCAAGAGGGTGAAAGACCATTAAAGATACAAAATGCTGAGGTTTCTGAAGACTCTCGCTGCCTATAGTGCTTGACATATTCCAACATAAAGGACTCACCCACCCTATTAGCATATGACACCCCTTCTTTGGAAAAACAAGCAAAAGGGTGGTAATTATCAAACTGCACTTGTTTCTAATCATTCCCCAAGATGGGAACAAAGCATCATAAAGCCAATCTATCTTCTTTTCCATTTTGAATTCTCTCAAACACCAAAAGTTTTACAATACCTTTAAAGGAAAAGAAAGAAACAAGTGAAAAAAGAAAAAAAAGCCATCGTTAGATGACAAGAACATAAGCAAGAGACCTCACCCACCAAACACTTGCAGAAGCAGTAATGAGAAATCAAATACTCAATATTTTCGCATCCAATCCCCTCACCAATATTTGATTTGATATTTGTTGAGATCAAATAAATTTTATAAATAGGCCCTTGCTTGGAATTTTCTTATGAAAAGACCCCAAAATTTATAAATTATATTTTGATCCAAGTGTTTTGGAAAATTTGTAAATAAACTCTCTAAAAATTTAATAACCAAAGTTGGTACAAGTTTTGAATCTCTTTGTAAATAAATCCCAATCAATGCAATTACATGTCAATTAGGAAATATGAAAAATCTAATCTAATTATAAATCAAAATTCAACAACATTCCATACTCAAACCAATCAATGATTTGGTTTCAAATGTTCTTTGAGGCCTATAAAATTAATGAAAACACTGCAAAAGGAGAGAGGTCAAATGCAGGATATCAATGAGAAGAGATCAAAAATTGGGAAGAGATTAGAGAAACCAAGAAAATAAGGTACCACCTTTTGTAATTCTCTTTCACTGATCCCCTTCTTGGCTTTCTTCTTCCTCCAAAAGATCTTGCACTCTCGCTGCTTCATTTGCCCCATTATGCTAAGGATGTAGACTGCTCCAAGCTTTGCTGCACTGGATGTATCATCTTGCCACCAATTGCTTGCGTGAGAAAGCCCTGGTGAACTCCTGCCAGTGGCTGCCTCGCCGAGCCCTCATTGACAACTTAGCCCACTCGCATGCTACCAATTCCAAGCCACTAGAACTCCCTTCACCGGCTAGCATCACTACCTGATGCCTCCCTCCTCCTTGCCAGAACCCTAGCCTTGCCAACGACCTAACTCCACTCCCTGTTGGCCCAAGTAGCCAGCTCGGCTCTACTCTCGGGTTTAGCATTTGTGTGATCCCTGCCCTTCCACCTCATCAGCTCATGTCCTCACCTCATCGGCCCATGCCCTAACCCACCAGCCCATGTCCTCACCTCGCTGGCCCACATCCTAGCCCATTGGCCTGTGTCCTTGCCTTGCTGATTTGCATCCTAGTCTGTCGGCCTGTATCCTTGCCTTGCCAACCTACACTCCCACTGTGTCAGCCGTTATAGCAGTGCCTCATCCTCCTCACTAGAGCATCTTCTAGTGGCCATACCACCACTCTTTCAGGGGACATGTCATCAATTACTTTTAGGGTTGATTAGTTTGAGGGGACGTATCATCGACTACTTTTGGAGGTTGACTAGCTTGAGAAATATGTCATCAACTGCTTTTAGGGTTTGACTAACTTGAGAGATGCATTATCAACTACTTATAGGAGTTGACTAGGTTGAGGGATGTATCATCAACTTCTTTTAGGAGTTAACTAGTTTAAAGGGTGGCTGACGACTTCAAACATATTGTCAGTTGACCTTGTTTGAATAAGACATTTTGGCTGACTAAGTAAGCGAGTTTAAGCTTACCTTTTGTTATGTTTGATTTGAAGGAATGATTAGTAGTCTTGGCTTATACTAATCATCTTTGATTTGATAACTGACGATCTTTCTTGGTTTGCTATCAATAAGAACTATGGCATTACCCATGATTTTGATGGCACACCCAGTGAAACTCAGTCTGACCTAGTTTAACTTGGTTCAAACTTACTTTGATTTAGGTTAGGCTGGTAGCATTACCCACTACTTATAGAGTTGGATATAACCCTGAGTATTGTGAAAGGCTTTCATAGCTATCTAGTGGGACTATTCGGCCCGTTGCAGCTTTATTCAAGCTAGTTCTCAATTTGGGTTAGAACAATAGCATCTTCCACTACTCAAGGGGTTTGATATCACCTTGGAGTGTTGCTGAAGATTTAGCACACTTATTGGGATTCAGCTTGACCCTATTTTAGTTCTATTTGAACTTGCTCGGCTTGAACTTGACTTGCATTTTGGTTTAGGTTTGAGTTTGATTAAGTTTGATCCAACTGGGATTCAATTTGTCCCAATTTAAAATTCAGACTTAATTTCAATTTAAGTCTAATTTAGTTCAATATTTAGAACTTGTCCTAAACTTAGGTCTAATTTGATTTAATTTGATGTTCAAACTTGGTTTTGATTTGAATCTAATTTGATTCAATTTGATGTTTAGAACTTGATTTTAATTTGAATATGATTTAATTCAATTTGACGTTCAGAATTCAATTTTGATTCAAGTATGATTTGATCTAGTTTATGTCACGCTCGACCTTGTGTAGGACCATTATCGATTTCCTTATGGATCTTTAATGGGTCTTGAAACTAAACCATTAATGGTTCTTGCTTTAGTTTAGGCTTGAGTTTGACTTGGCTAGGTTTTGGTTTGAACTTGACTTGACCTAATTAGGGTTTGGATTTGAGTCCAATTTGTCTCAATTAGGGTTCAATTGAATTTATTTTAACCCAATTAGGGTTTAACTTAAACTCGATTTAACTTGATTAGGGTTTAATTTGAGTCTTGGTTTGATTTTAGGTCGACTTGGTTTGAACTTAACTAGGGTTAAGTTTGAGCTGATTTGACTTGGATTAACTCAATTTGGATCTGAGTCCAGTTCAATTTGAGTTTTAGCCCATTAACTTGGTTGATGGTTCATTTGAGTCAATTTAATTTTGTTGATTTGTTGCAGCTAAATCTGCTTGAGTTTAATGTGATTTAGTCACTTTAATTTAATTAATTTATGTTAATTGATTTGGTTTGAGAGCTCTTGGACTGTTGTGATAACTTTGGAAAAGTTCATGAGTTGGCCTTAATTCAAATAGATGTTTAGTGAGGCAAAGGATTGCCCTTAGTTCGATTAGATGTTCAACAAGTCTACAAGCTGGTCTTAATTCAATTAGGCATTCGGTGAGCTTGTGGGCTGGCCTTAGTCCAAATAGATGATCCACAAGTCTGTGGGCTATCCTTAGTTTGAATAGATAATCCATGAGCCCATGAGAAGGCATTTATCTAATTAGATGATCGACAAATCTGAGGGCTAGCCTTAGCTTGAGTAGACATTCGGCACGTCTACATGTTGGCCTTAGTTTGAATGAATGATCAGCGAGCCCACAGGCTAGCCTTAGTTTGAATAAATATTTAGTGAGTTCACAAGCTGACCTTAGACTGATTAGATATTCGGCGAACCTGCAAGTTGGTCTTAGTCTAATTAAATATTTGATGAGCCTACGGGCTGGCCTTAGTACAAATAGACATTTGGTGAGTCTACAAGCTAGTATTAGTTTGAATAAATAATCAATGAGCCCATGGGCTATATGTAGTTCAAATAAAAGTTCAATGAGCCCACAAGCTAGCCTTAATCTGAATGAACGATCAATGAGCTTGTGGACTGGCCTTAGTTTGAATAGACATTCAATGAGCTTGCAAGCTAACTATAGTTTGATTAGACTTTCGACAAGCACATAGGCTAGCCTTAATTGATTAGATGTTTAGTGAACTTGTGGGTTGTCTTTAGTTTGAATAGATGCTCAACGAACCTACAGACTAGCCTTAATCTAAATAGACAGTTGGCAAGTTACGTGCTGACCTTAGTTTGAATAGACATTTGGCAATTCCGTAGACTGGCCTTAGTCTACAAAGACATTTGATAAGATCATAGGTTGGTCTTAATCTAAATTTGACTTTTAGGTGAGCGCACAAGCTAACCCTAAGTCGATACACAATAGTACAAAAATTGAGGCTAAATCTTTTTCTTCTTGTTTTTTTCTTGGTTAACAACCTTTTATTTATTTTTTTCTTCTATTTCTCTTCTTCTTCCCTTCCTACCTGTGCTTTTGTCCCCCTTTCCCCTGACCAGGATATGGTGGCATGAGCTCTTTCTGGCCAGATCTAGCCATGATTGGTGGCGGAAGGTTGCTAAGGCCTCTTGGAGGTAGCATTGGAGGTGTAATGATGAAGGTGGGCTCTGGCAATGGTGGGTATTGCGAAGAGGTGCAAGCTTCTTGATCAAATCTGATTAGATCTTGGTTGGATTTGTCCACAAGAGGGTGGGAGGTGGTGGTGAAGGTGAAGCTAGAGGAGTGGAGGATGAGGCACTACTATGATCGCTAGTGCCATGAGGAAATAGGCTGACAAGGCAAGGACACAGATTGGTAAGGCAAGAATGTGGGCTAGTGAGGAAGAAGGGCAAGGGCCACATGGATGTTAAACCCATGAGTAGAGCTTGGCCGGCTACTCAGTCTTGTGGCTCAGGCCGGTAGGGAGTGGCGGAGCTAGGTCATCAATGAGGCTAGGATTTTGATGAGGAGAAGGGAGGTGTCAGGTAGTGGTGCTAGCTAGTGAAGGGAGCTTTGGTGGCTGGGAGATGGCAACGTGTAGGTGGGCTAAGTTACCAGTGAGGAGCTTGGTGAAGCAGCCACTAGTAGGAGTTTGCCGGGGCTTTCTCTCATGAGTGGCTTGTGGTGGGATGATGGGTCTGGCGTAGGGAGTAGTCTACATGCCTGGCATGGTGGGGTAGACGAAGCAGGGAGAGTACAAGCTCTTTTGGAGGAAGAAGAAAGCCAAGAAGGGGATCAACGAAATAGAATTACAAATGGTGGGAATTACCTAATTTTCTTGGTTTCTTTGATCTCTTCCCAATTTCTAATCTCTTCTCATTGATATCCTACCTTTGACCTCTCTCCTTTTGTAGGGTTTTCATCAATTTTATTAGCCTCGAAGAAGATTTGAAACCAAATCATTGATTGGTTTGATTATAGAATATTATTGGATTGTGATTTGTAATTAGATTGGATTTTCATATTTTCTGATTGGCATGTAATCCCATTGCTTGGGATTTATTTCCTTACGAAGAGATTCAAAAATTATACCATCTTTCGATATTAAATTTTTAGGGGGTTATTTATAAATTTTTCAAAAAATTTGGATCAAAATATAATTTTATAAATTTTGGAGTCTTTTCATAAGGAAATTTCAATCAATGGTCTATTTGTAAAATTTGTTTGGTCTCGGCAAAACTCACCTCAAACAAGTTGCCGCTTCGTAGTTTTTTCTCAAGTTCTGATGAGAGGGGAGTGTATAAATAATTTTTAGGCATTTGGCTCCTATGTCAACATTTTGAGAGTTGACTATGTTTGGCATATGAGAATCAATTTGGTTTGTTATATGAAAGTGCACTAGGATTTTCATGTAAATGTGGGCTTAGTCACTGCATAAAAATGGACTTCAATTGTCAAGTGAAAGTGGACTTGAATTGCCATGTGGAAGTAGACTTGATTTACTATATGAAAGTGAACTTAATTTGCCACATGGAAATGGACTTGAGTTACCATATGAAAGTGAATTTGATTTGTTACATTAAAGTGGACTTGATTGCCATAAAGATATGGGTTTGATCACCACACAAAATGGACTTAATTTGCCACTTGAAAGTGGAGTTGATTGCCATGGAAATCTAGGTTTGATCACCATGTAAAATGGATTTAGTTTGTCATTTGAAAGTAGACTTGATTTGTCATTCAAATACGAGCTTGGTTGCCATGTAAAATAGACTTGAATTGCCATATAGAGTGGACTTAGTTTACCATAGGGAGCAGACTTGATTTTCCATAAGGATTGGACTTGACTTGCCACAAGGAGTGGATTTGACTTGCCATAATGAGTGGACTTGAGTTACTACAATGAGTGGACTTGAGTTACCACAATGAGTGAACTTGGGATTATCACATAAAATGAACTTAATTTGCCATAAGGAGTAGACTTGATTTGCCATAAAGAGTGAACTTTAATTTATCACAGGAGTGAATTTAATCTATCATAAGGAATTGAGTTACCACATGTAATAGACTCAATTTGCCATAAGGAGTCGTCTTGAGTCTGCCACATAAAAATGTACTTAATTTGCCATGTGGAATGGACTTGACTTGCTACAAAAAGTGGATTTGATGTACCATGAGAAGTGAACTTGAGTTACTACAATGAGTAGACTTGAGTTGCCAAAATGAGTAGACTTGAGTAGCCACAATAAGTGGACTTGAGTTGCCACAGTGAGTGGACTTGGGCTATCACATAAAATGGACTTAATTTGTCACAAGAAGTGGACTTGATTTGCCATAAGGAGTTGACTTGATTTACCATGTGAAAGTGTACTTGATTTACCATGTAAATACAAGCTTGATTGCCATGACAAAATGGACTTCATTTGTCACATGAAAATGGACTTGATTGCTATAAAGATGCAGGTTTAATCACCATGCAAAATGGACTTTATTTGCCACTTAAAAGTAGACTTGATTGCCATGAAGATATGGGTTTGATCACCTCAGAAAATAAAGTTAGTTTCCACTTGAAAGTGGGCTTGATTTGCCATGTAAATGTAGGCTTGATCGCCATTCAAAATGTATTTCATTTGCCTAATTGTTTGATTGAACATTCATAAAAGATTCTTGGGTAATATGTCTCTTGTTCTTATTGTATGCTCTTTGTAAGAGAGCTGTTGCATGTGTTTGAATGCTTTAGATGTGAGCATTTCTTATCTTCATCTTTGCAAAGAATAGCAAAGAAGTATGGTGCTTGTTTTTGAAGGAAACACTCCATTTTGATCAAAAGGAATTCCACTTTTCTTTTCTAGTAGACTAGAACCTTGCATCCACAATGGGATGATTGCCATTTGCCAACAATTGTGGAAGATATCCTAATCTATACTGGAATGGCCCCAAAATTAGGGCCAAAGGGGAAGATCTGCCCCTAGTTTTAATCACTTCAGATAGTTTGACCAGTCGATCCAAATGATTTGACCTCAATTGCTTGGAGGGTTATCTCGAAGGCCAACTTGAAGCTTTTTCACCTCATCATCCATACCATGCCTTGCTAGAACAAAGAACAGAAAGTTACTATTTTCATGGGATTTGTCTTCTACAATGCCATATTGGCATGTTGGAGTAAGACGTACTATAGCAAGCTGCTAGATCAACAAGCAGGTATCTTAATTGTTGTTTGCCAAATTGTAGTACACTATGCTAATAGTTCACCTTTTAGAATGCTAAATTAGCTCATGAGCTTTGAGAGAAGTCTCCTTACTTTGATTGTGATGCTGGAAGAAGTAAAATTATGTAAAGCTTATGTGCTTGTACTTTTTACTTTTTTTTTGAAGAACAATCCATTTTAGAGATTTCTCTTAGTAAACAGATGATATATCTTTTAATCTTTGATTGAGGCCTCTTACTTGATATAGTTTGTTGAAGTTTAAGGATGATTTTATCTTAGGATATGATGGGTCATTGATAGACATTCCCTTACACTTTTTTCCTAATGTAATATTTTCTTGATGAACCTATTTTGCTAATGACTTTACTATTTTCACCATATTTTTATTGGTTAGTTGATTCTTTGACTTTGTCTTTGATCTCAAATGCCTTCCAACCTCAATTTTCAAGGCCTACATAGTTGCGGATGCCATCTGATATTTATTCTTTGAATGGTCTTTCTTGGCTCATAATATATCGAGATGAGGCAGGATAAGTCCTAATTTTAGTATGCGATTCAATTTTCTCCCACTTTTTCTCTTTTTTATTTTTTTATTTGTTTTCAATTTTTTGATTTAGCAATATTATTCTTTTTTGAGAATTCAAGATTTGTGGGCTCGCACATGCCAACTGGTCCTTACTATTTGAATCTACATCTCTTGATTTGGCTTTTTATATGAGATTTGTCTATTTAGGATTTTGTTTTTCATTGTTCATTTAGGAGGTGATCTTTTGTTTCTAGGAGAAGATCCCATAGAGGCTATCTTTTAAACTTAGCACTTTTGACTTTAAAGAAACTTCTCTAATAGGGTTCTAGCTACTTGTAAATTGGTCATCATATTTTTAAGCTTGCATTCTTAAAGTTAACTTAGGGTGTTGGTAGGCAGAGAAGATGTAGGGATTCTAACTCCACTAGATTTCATCATCAACTATCATTGCCTTCAAATATTTTTCTTTACATTTTTCAGAGATCTTCTCTCTAACACAAAAGGTGATTCACTTGAATACTAAAAAAACTTTTCATTTTTATGTCTCTTAAAAATGTTTGTTTTGCCTCAAGAAGTATGGAATACATACTTGATTTTTCAATTTTGATTTAACTATGGTTGAAGTGATTTTTGTCACAATCAAATTTGATTGAAATATGATCAAAATTAAAACTAGTATGCTACTAATTAGGCTCAAGTGTATGTCTCTATTAAATCTAAATGTGGTCAAATATAATCTAAAATTAAGCTCAATTTGGACCTAAATTCTTAAAAAATTTTAGCTCAAGCTAAATAGATCGAATGGGTCGGATATTTAGACCAAAATCAGGCCCAAAACTTATCTAAAATCTAGATCATAATGAAAAAAAACAACAATTTTACAAATAAATTTTTATATTAAATAAATTATTATAAAAAGGTCCTTGACCAGATTTTTCTTACAAAAAGGTCCCTAAGATGAAAATTCTACAGAAAAATTCAATAAAATCTTAAAATTATGAATCAGTCCCAGTAAAAATATAGGATTTACAAATAAATTATTAAAAGATCAGTAATTATAATTTAATCCTTCCAAATTTATGGTTCATAAATAAAACCTTAAAAAAAATTTTATATTCACGAATAAACCCCTAGAATTTTAATTTTTTACAAATAAACCCCTAAAAAATATTTATTTACAAATAAATCTAAATTTTATTTAGGAAGAACCAAGTTTCAAAATTTTATAAATAATTATTTTTCAAACAAGTCTCCTAAAATTTATAAAATTACAATTTGGACCAAATTCTTTAGGGAAAATTTATAAATAACCCCCTAAATTTCATAATTTTCACAAAGAATATAATTTCATCCATAATTTAAAATTTGAACAAGGTTTTTATCATAGATTTAAATATTTAAACTAAGGATCTTATTATTGTCCTTTATAATTTTGATGATGAATAAACTATGCATTTGATTCATTTTTTGAGCTATGTGTAGCTAGCGATTAAGTCAAACCCATAATGAAGATCAAACCCATTTGAAAGCCTTAGGTACGGATGAACATGTAGGCATCATTGAAGACGAGACATGATGGTAGATCAACAGACAGATCTTGAAGGAATGAATATTGGCTAGAAGAAGGCTGAAGAGAAGACTTAATAGGTTTAGTTTTCCTTTTATTGTCTTTGAATTGAAGATTTGTTATTTGAATTCATGATTTAGAGTATTGGCTAACACTCAACCTACCTCGGAATGCCTTCATCAGTTCATTTTTAATCCAAGGTCAATTTGAGATGATGTCAAGTATGAAGACTGCAATTACAACAAAAAAAAGTTTTGCTGTTAACTTTTGATACTCGATCCATATGATTCGAACATTGAACATGGCAAAAATAGCTCTCTAAATAACTAATAGCTTGGTATGTTCGAACTCAAGATTCGGGTGATTAAAGTTTGGAAACTGTAACTTCTGAAAAAATTCATGCTCAGGGTTCGATCGCCTGACGAGTTGATCGGACATCCAAAACCGTACTGTTCGAACATTTGAACCATATGATCAAGCGCCTAAAGCTGTGACATTAACTTTAATGGCTAGCAAGAATTTGACCTTTGGATACTTCAAACCGTATAGTTCGGATGCCCAAACACGGTAGATATGCCTTACCGGCTAGTGTTGTCTCCAACTGATATTTAAGGGCTTGAAACTTATTCTTTCATAACTTTTCCATATTCTTGAGCTAATCTTCTCTGAGATAACAAGTTTCTAAGAGTCCTCTAGCCTCCAAGAGCTCTAAGCCTTACATTTGAATTTTCAAATTTTCAAAATCTTTGTTCTCATATTGAGTGATATTGTAGTGAAGCATAAGAGTGTTCTTCTTCTTCCTAAATTAATTGTAAGCACCCCAAGGCTATTCGGAGGTGTTGGAGGTGTTGAGAGAGTAAAACTTTGGTTTGGAGTTAGCCTTGCCGGTTGGAGCAAAGGTCAATGTACATGTTTGGCTTCACCAACGAAGCAGCATACTAGTAAAGGGTTAAAATCCTCAAGAGCGAGGTAAGGGTAGTGGAGTAGGAGCAATTGGCCTTCGAACCACTTTATATCGCAATGCATTCTTACCTTGTCTTACATTGCTCTATATTACCTATACTTGCAATTGATTATATTTGGCTTTAAATCACCTTTGCTATTAGATTGATCATTATCTTACTCAAAAACTTTAAAAAGTGCCATTGTTTCCTCTAACACCTAATTCGCCCCCCCTTTCTTAGCTTAGAGCTAGGTTCTCTATTTATTGGTTTAATCACCTAGAGTTTATGATCTATTACAATGGCCACTTTTGGTGTCTCTCCATCCTTCCAAGAAGAGCAATCCATAACTAGACCTTCTCTATTCAATAGAACTCATTTTAAATATTGGAGATCTAGGATTAGAATCATTATCAAAGTCATTAATTATGATCTTTGGCATATAGTGGAAAATGGATACACTCTACCAACTAAATTAATTGATGGTAGAGAGTTTCCAAGTCTAGAATGGAGTGGAATGAAATAGAAAAAGAATGACTCCTTGAATGCTAAAGCTATGAACATACTTTATTGCACCCTTAATCCTAATAAATTCAATAAAATTAGCACATTTGAGATGACTTATGAAATTTGACATTGTCTTGAAGTTACCTATGAGGGTACAAGGTAAGTCAAGGAGTCTAAGATGAACATTTTGGTCAATCAATATGAACTCTTTAAAATGAAATCTAATGAGTCAATAATCAAAATGTTCACTCATTTTATAGGCATTATTAATACTTTAAAGTCTCTTGGAAATGTTTATACTAATGATGAAGTGATAAGAAAAATCCTAAGTTGCCTTCCAAAGTCATGGGATGCCAAGATGACCGTAATTTAAGAGGTGAAAGACCTCAACAAGTTGCCCTTGAAAGAGATCTTGGAGTCTCTCATCACTCACGAGATAAGTATGAAAGATAGGAGCCAAGAGGAGAATGAAGACAAGAAGAAAAAAAGAATAGCTCTCAAAACAAAAGAATCTAGTGATGATGAAGAAGATAATGATAAAAAATTGGCTCTCATCATTAGAAAGTTAAAGAAATTCCTAAAGAAGAGACATATGCTAAGAAGATCCTTAAGAATTGAAAAAAACCACAATGATGAAGAAGAGGAGGAGATGCCCATATGCTTCAAGTGCAAAAAGCCTAACCACATGAAAGCTAATTGTCCTCTCAATCCTCAATCAAAGAAATTCAAAGGAAATAAGAAGAAGGCAATGGTGGCAACTTGGGACAATTTAGAGGAGAAAAATGAAAATATCTCTTCCAATGAAGAAATTGCCAACTTGTGCTTCATGGCTATTGAGGATGAGGTATGTGATTTAAGCTTTGATGAATTACAAGAAGCTTTTGAAAATCTATATGATAGATATAAGAGATTACTTCACAAGCATGCTTCTTTAAAAAATAAGTTCATGCTGTGAATCATTAAAATTGTCTACTAACTCATTGATAGCAAAGAGAAATTGAGTCTCTTCAAAAGGAGAGTCATGCTTTAAAAGCTTCTATAGCATCTTGTGATTACAAAATGAGTTTTGAAAAGATTCAAAAGGAAAACATTGATTTGAAAAGGACTCTTGAAAAATTCTTTCATGGAAATTCTACTCTAAACATGATTTTAAAAAATCAAAGGAATATGTTAAGTAGATCCAGGCTTGGTTTCATATCCTCTTCTAAATCAAAAGTACCAAGTCCACATTTGTAAAGGCCTCAAGCTCTCCAACATTGAAATTGACATGTAACTATTGTTATCAAAAAGGACATATCGTCACAAGTTGCCCAATTAAGAGAATTCTTCTCTTAAGAAAATTTGGGCACCTAAGGGGATCCTTTCTAAAGCAAAGGAGTCCAAACTTGTTTGGGTGCCTAAAATATCTTTTTCTTAAGTAACACTAATTAGCTAGAAGTGGCCCATATAGTTTACATTTACTATTTTTACATGGTCATCTTTCTAACTAATCCAAAAGTAGGATTCACTAGTTTGTTATACATTGCATCTTTCTTCTATCATGTGTTGTAATTACTTTACTCTTTAACCATAATGGACCCATACATAGAGTGGGTTTCATCACTATGTTCTTAATTGTCTTTTAGCTATGCTTCACTCCAAGAATCAAAAGGGATAAATGATTTCTAGATAGTGGTTGCTCAAGGCATATGACAAAAAATTCATCTATGTTCGTGAGCTAGAAGAAAAGGATGGAGGATACGTCACTTTTGGGAATAATGGTAGAGGTGAGATTATAGGTATTGAAAATATTTCTATTGAATCCTCTCTAATTAAAAATGTACTTTTGATAGAAGGCCTTAAACATAATTTACTTTCCATTAGTCAACTATGTGACAAAGATTTTCATGTTATTTTTAAATAAAAAATTTGCATAGTTAAACATGATGATGATAATGTTATAGTTTTTGTTGGTCATCGAGATAAAAATGTTTACATAATGGATCAAGATGACTTAAAAAATGAGAATTATTTTGTAGCTCAAGATAACAATGGATAGCTTTGGTATAGAAGACTTGGACATACAAGCATGGATTCTATAGCAAAGGCCTATCAAAAGAAACTAGTGAAGGGTCTATCCAAAGGCAAATTGACCAAGGATCAAATATGCAGTGCATGCCAAATGGGGGAAACAAGTCAAGGCCTCACACAAATCCAAAACATTTGTCATAACATCAAGGTCACTCTAACTCCTTCACCTAGACTTGTTTGGACCAATTGAAACTACAAGTCTAGAAGGTAAGAACTATGCTTTCATAATTATATATGATTATTCTAGATTTACTTGGGTTTTATTTCTTGCACATAAATATGATTCTTTCAATGCCTTTGTTAATCTTTGCAAATAAATTCAAAATGAAAAAGACTACATGATTTCAAAAGTTCATAGTAACCATGGAGGTGAATTTGAAAATTATTTGTTTGAAAATTATTACATTAAAAATGGCATTGGACATAGCTTTTCGGCTCCGCATACTCCACAACAAAATAGAGTAGTAGAATAGAAGAATAGAACTCTTCAAAAAATGGCAAGAGTCATGCTTAATAAGTACTCTCTACCCAAATATTTTTGGGTAGAGGTTGTTAACATAGCTTATTATATCTTGAATTAGGTCTCTATTCGATCGATTCTTGACAAGACTCTATTTGAGTTGTGGAATGAAAAAAATTCTAATATTGCATATTTTTATATTTTTGTTTGCAAATGTTTTATCTTGAATACAAAAGATCACTTTTCTAAATTTGATTCAAAAACTTGTGAAGAAATTTTTCTTAGCTATTCAATTACTTCTAAAGCCTATAGAGTCCTTAACAAGTCCTCCATGGTTGTTAAAGAATTTATTAATATTGTATTTGATGAAGCTAACCCTCTTTTGGAGAAAAAGCCCATTGATGATGATGTAGGTATCTCCAAGAAATTAGACAAAATGCATCTCAAGGAGAAGGAAGAGGGTGAGTCAAGCCAAAGTTCAAGGGATGAGAAAGATAAAAAGAATGAGAATCAACACAAAGAGCAAAATGAAGATAATGAGCTATCCAAGGCATGGAGGTTTCAGAAAGGTCACCCAGAAGATCAAATCATCGACAATGTTAATCAAGGGGCAAAAGTAGATATGCTATTAAACACAATCTTCATACTGTTGATTTGCTCTCTCAAGTTGAACCCAAAAATCTCGATGAAGCTCAAAAGGATGAAAGTTGGATTCTTGCTATGTAAGGAGAAATAAACCAATTTGAATAGAATCAAATTTGGAAACTTATTCGAAGACCAAGTGATTACCTAATTATTGGTACAAAATGAGTTTTTAGAAGTAAGTTAGATGAAAATGGTGTCATGGTTTGAAACTAGACCAGACTAGTGGCCAAGGGTTTCAACCAAGTTGAGGGGATTAAGTTTAAGAAAACTTTCACACCCACAACTCATTTGGAATCCATTTGTATTTTGCTTACTTTTGCATGTTTTAAAGATTTTAAACTATTTCAAATGAATATCAAGAGTGCTTTCCTAAATGGTTTCCTCTTCAAAGAAGTTTATATTGAACAACCGCCTGAATTTGAGGATTTACAATTTCTAAACCATATTTTAAAATTGAAGAAGACACTATTTATTCTTAAGCAAGCTCCAAGAGCTTGGTATGAGTTCCTTATTAATTTTAGATGGTTTTACTCGGGGTTGTATGGACACCACATTATTTTTATTCAAAAAGCATGATGATTTATTAGTTGTACAAATTTATGTTAATGATATTATATTTGGTGCAACCAATGAAAAACTTTGTGAGATATTCACAAGCACTATGACAAAGGAGTTCGAGATGAGTATGATGGGAGAATTAAATTTCTTTATTGGACTTCAAGTACAACAAATGAAGAATGAGATCTTTATCAACTAAGCCAAATACACTAAAGAACTACTCAAGAAGTTCAACATGGATGAAGTTAAGGAAATTATAAGTCCTTCAACGAAGTTGGACAAGGATGAAGAAGGTGAAAAGATTGATAAAAAGCCGTATAGAGGTATGATTAGTAGTCTATTATATCTTACCGCTAGTAGGCCTAACATTTTATTTAGTGTTTGTCTCTGTATTAGATTTCAAGCATCTCCTAAGAAATCACATCTAGTTACCGTGAAATGTATCCTTACATATCTTAAGAGTACACTAGATTTAGAATTATGGTATGCTAAAAATGATTGTTTTGATTTAATCAGTTTTTGTGATGCCAACTATGACAGTTGTCATGTAGATAGGAAGAGCACTAGTGGCACATGCTAGTTTCTTGAAAAATCTCTAGTTTCATGGAGCTCTAAGAAATAAAATTTAATCGCCTTTCTACTACTAAGGTCAAATATGTAGCAGCGAAGTGTTGTTGTTCTCAAATTCTTTGGATGAAACAAACATTTTAAGATTTTGATTGTAAATTTTCTAATGTACTAATTTATTGTAACAACACTAGTGCCTGTAGTTTGTCCAAAAATCTGTTATTATATCCTCACTCGAAACATATTGATATTCGTCATCATTTTATTTGACATAATATTTCTAAAAATGATATTTCTTCTATTTTTATTGAAACCAATAATCAACTTGGGAATATTTTTACAAAACTCTTAAAAGAGACTCAATTTTGTTTGATTCGAGATGAGATTGGTGTTTTAAAATTTTCTTAAAAAGGGTTGCGCACTTTTATTGGTCAATTGCCAAAGCTCCCTACTGTAAAGAAATGTGCCCAGTTTGTCTAGTTCGGACAACTGAATTATGATAATTCGGACGCCCGAACCCTGCATAATATTATCCTCCCAGCTTTCTTTTCTTCAGTCACCCAAAACAAAAATTGGACATCTGAAGTGGAACATTTTGGACATCTGACAAAGGGATTCGATGATTGATTGCAATCAAGCCCTCTATTTGTAAACTTTGGATGCTCAAACCTCCCAGTTTGAATGCCCGAATGCATAATTGTGTCTCAAAACCATAGGCCGTTGCTCTTTCTTCCTCATTTCTCTCCACCTCAAAACCCAAATATCCTCTCCCTTCGGCCCTCGGATGCCTCCTTGCCGCTTCTCTACCATTCCTCCGACTTCTCAATCGCTTCTTTCACTATTCTCCTATTCTCCCATTGCTCATAACTCGGCCTCGCCATGCCTCCCCACACTAAGACCCCCATCGCCAAGAAGAAGCAATCTGAAGCCCAATCTGCCAGTGAGCTGCCTTAATTTCCTTCTTAATTTCACTCCTTAAGTTGTTATGATAGATATAAGGCTCAATTTGCCAGTGCTAGGGTCATACCTTTTCACCTCATTAACTTCCACAACCTAGCCTTCCTCAACCTCTCCACCCCCTTTCATGCCCAAGGTTGGTTCGATTTTGTGTCCACTTGTGAGCCTTATATTGACGAGGATGTGCAAATATTTTATACTGCCTCTTTTGACCTACATCGCATGTCCCTCACCACATACTATGGGGATACTGAAATTACCCTTAACACTGACCTGTTAGCTGCTATTCTAGGCTTATCCATCGAGGGAGAAGATAGCACCTTTGCTCAGCAGTGATCCAATGAGGATCTTCTCATCACCTTCTCTGAGGTTATTCAGTGGGTGTTTGAGGAGAGCCATGCATAGGCCCTACATATGATGAAGGCTCTTCCCTCTAACCTCCTTCCACTCTGCTCTTATGTTCTTCACCCGTTTCATGCCTATACCCTACTTCCGAAGGGTGGAAATCATGATGAGGTCTCATTTCTTGATCTTTTCCTACTCTACTACCTTCTAACTAGGTGTATGATTAATCTTCTTTACCTCATCCTACACCACATGGGTCAATATATCCTTCACACTACCTCTATCCTTGGCTATGCCCATCTTATCCCTTACATTTTTTGTCACTTTGGGATCATCCACCACCTCTAGCCCTCTCCACTACTATACCCCTCCCTAGACCTTCGATCATGCCTCCCTCTACCATATAAGATTTATCCCTCAAGAGGATGATCACTCCATGTGAATGAGCAACCGGACATTTGCTGCAGGCCATTTTGTTGAGGATGTGCCTACTATTGGTAGTTCCCAAGTTGCAGCTACTGAGGCTAGAGCTTCCAGTGCTAGAGCTTCGTCACGTCGATCTGTTGATCACTAGTTGGAGGAGCTCGCTTAGTAGTTGGATCACTTTGAAGGACTTGTCGTCACCAACACCTAGCAGGTCCTAGCATGTCTTAACAAGCTTGAGGATACTCTGGGCCTTCAACGCTCTAGATTTGGGCCAAGCACTTAGTCTTCATCCTTGTGCATCTTGCTTGTTTCTTGCTATACATATGTGGATCTTGTGTGATACTTGTGCTATGAGCCTTTCTATGGACATGTCGAGCTATAGGGCTCGTGCTATTGGGACATGTACTTGTTACTTGCTCTTATTTGTATTTTGACTCTTACTATTAGTCTTATGGATATAGTTGCTTTTTGGGCTTTTGTCTTATAACGATAGTTGTGGATTGTGTTTTATGGTATTCTACTTTTGTGCTGTTACTTTTGGATTATGCATTAACCAATTTGTTGATGTCAAAAGAGCGAGAAAAGACTATATTAGTAAGGAAGAGCAATTACTATTGATGTGAGATTATTGATTGTTGATGTTTGTAATATTGATAAATGCATTAGTAAAGGGGGAGCCTACATGTGAGATTATTGATTGTTGATGTTTATAATGTTGATAAATGTATTAGTAAGGGAGAGCTTACATATGATACTATAGTCTACGGTCTTACACATGTTGATATTTTAAAAAGACTAGATTATGTGTCTTTTATATTATAAAGGTTTGTCATCATCAAAAAGGGGGAGATTTTTGCCCTTTATAGCCATGTGTAACTAGCAATCAAGTCAAACTCACAATGAAGATTAAGCTCATTCGGAAGTCTCAGGTATGGATGAACATATAGATATCATTGAAGATGAGGCATGATGGTAGATTAATGGATAGATCTTAAAGGAATAAAGATTGGCTAGAAGAAGGCTCAAGAGAAGACTCAATAGGTTTAGTTTTCCTTTTATTATCTTTGAGTAGAAAATTTGTTATTTGAATTTATGGCTTAGAGTATTGGCTAACACTCAACCTACCTTGAAATGCCTTCATCGGCTCATTTTTAATCCAAGTTCAGCTTGAGATGATGTCAAATATAAAGACTGCAGTTACAACAAAAAAAATAGAAATTTCTCTGTTAATTTTGGATGCTTAATCTATATGATTTGGATGTGGCAGAAATAACTCTCTGAATAATTGATAGCTTTGGATATTCAAACTTAAGGTTCGGACCACTGAAGTTTGAAAATTGTAATTTCTGAGAAAATTTATGCCAAGGTTCAATCGCTCCACAAGTTGATCGGATGTCCAAAATTGTACAGTTTGGGTGTCCAAACCATGTGATTGGACACTCAAAACTGTGACATTAGCTTTAACAGCTAATAAGAATTTGACCGTTGGAGACTTTGGATGTTTGAATTATTGTGTTCGGACGTCCGAACATGGCAAACACATTTTAATGGCTAGTGTTCTTTCCAACTGATATTTAACGGCTTCGAACTTATTCTTTTATAACTTTTGTATATTCTTGAACTAATCTTCTTTAAAATAACAAGTTTCTTAGAGCTCTCTAGCCTCCAAAAGCTCTAAGCCTTGCACTTAAATTTTCAAATTTTTAAAGCTCTTATTTCACATTAAGTGATCTTGTAGTGAGCTATTAGAGTGTTTTTCTTCTTTCTAAATCAATTGTAAGCACCACAAGGCTGTTTGAAGGTGTTGAGAGAGTAAATTTTTGATTTAGAGTTAGCTTTGCTAGTTGGAGTAAAAGCTAGTGTATATGGTTGGCTTCACCAACAAAACGATATATTAGTGAAGGGTTAAAGTCCTCAAGTACGAGGCAAAAGTAGTAGAGAAGTGGTTGACCTCCAAACCACTTTATATTACGGTATATTTTTATCTTGTCTTACATTGCTCTATATCATCTATATTTACAATTGATTGTATTTAACTTAAAATCATCTTTATTATTAGATTAATCATTATCTTATTAAAAAACTTTAAAATTTAAATCATGATTAACTCGATCTCATTATCTTTTCATTATCTTCTCCATCACCGCGTGAAAAACTACACCCCGTTTGGAATGGGGTTATGGTGAAGGTCAGCTCTTTTTAGAATTTTTTTTTCTTGTGAAATTAATATTTATTATTTTATATTATTATTAAATTAAATTATTATATAAAATTAAATAATTTTTTAAGATTTAAATTATTGAAGTCTTAATTTTGATAAAAAAATATTAGTTTACAAAAGTGATTCACTAGCCTTGACTTTGACATTGATTTCCAACCAAACGGATCCTTAATGATCCTGCAAAAAAGAAATGAGAGGATCAAAGGGGATGAGAACCGGAGAAGCAAGAAGACTCAAAGATCACTAAACAGGAAGAAAATCAAAAACAAGGAAAAGAATTTATCGAAACTTACCTCAGGTGTCTGTTCTCTTTAACTATTGTCTTTTTGCTTCTCCTCGTTTTCATGTTACAGGTCTATTGCTGGCAACATCCTTCGCCCATAGCCATCCCATCCCAGTTAGGATAGAACCAGTTTTGACTAGAGTGAGGTTAGTCCCAGCTAGACCTCCATGCATCTTCTGCGGCCTCTTCGTCGCCATCACTGCCTTGTAGCCGGCTATCCTACTGTTCTGTGTTGCTAGCCATCCTCACCGCACACCTGCCCCTATGCATCTTCCATCGTCGCCCCTTGAAGCTTGCAGTCGCCTCTTGCTACCTCCAACATAGCCTCCCATTGTCTGCATTCCATCATAGCCGCCTGCCGGTCACCGACGAGGTCCAACTCGCGACCATTTCCCTCCATCATACCAAGCCGCTGCCCATGCCCAACTCATCAAAAGTAGCTCCTCGCCATCAGATCTGAGCACAGCCACGAGCTCCGCCTCCTGCACGACGTGCGCCCTTCTTCCCTGTTGCGCCAACCGAAGCCCGGCCACACCCCTTTGGCCACTATTCTCCCACGTGTCGGCCTGTTCTCGAGCATCCCATGCCATGTCCACTGCTCCGCCACCTACGAAGTCTAGCCCACGCTCCCCTGAAGTTCTGCCCGTGTCGATGGCCTGCTCCCGAGCTTCCCATGCTGTGTCAGGGCTTCGCCTCCCATAGTCAAGGGCCGTACTCTAGTAGCCCATTCGCCTGACCTTCACGCCCCTTGCTAGAGCCCAGGCCTAGCCTAAAGCCAAGTTGTTGTTGCACCTGCGCCCAGCCGTCTGGCCCTGCTCCAATGCGCCGACGAGCTTCGCGCCACGTCTAGTTGTGTAGCCAAACCCCAGCCGTCTCGCCACTGCCACCACTTCTAGATGGTCTCCGCTGCTGCCGCCGCCGCCTCTGTTGTCGCCTGTGACCGGATCCGGCTGGGCAGGAACTCCAGGCACCACCGCCTGGTTAAGAGAAGGAGGCGGCTACGGGTTAATATCTAAGGTCAATTTAGGCTTACTTAAAAATCATTTTAGATTAAAATTAGTTTATAAACTTGTTGGGTAACTATTCGGATTAAAATTAGCTTTTGAGCTTACAGAATATCTATTTGAATTAAAGTCAATTTACGAAGTTCACCAAATTTTTTTTTGCACTAAGATCAGCTCACGAGCGTGTTAAATGTCTATTTGGACTAAAACCAACTTACGAGCTCGTCAAAAATCTATTTATACTAATGCTAGCTTACGAGTTCACCGAATATTTATTTAGACTAAAGTCAACTCACGGAATTCCTGATTGTTTATTTGATTGAAGACTAGTGTATAGATTCGTTGATCGTCTATTTTGACTAAAACCAACTTCTAGGCTCATCAAATATTTATTTAGACTAACATCAGTTTGTGTGCTTATCAAATATCTATTAGAACTTAAGCCAACTTGCGAGCGCACAGAAGATCCAAATTAACTCAATGTTAGCCCGTAGGCTCATCTAAATTCATTATGATAGCTCGAGAGCTTTCGAACTAAATTGATTAAATTAAGTCGATTAGATTCAAGTAATTTAATCGCATTGAATAAATAAAATCATATTGACTCGAATAAATATCTAAATGGACTTAAATCAATCAAATAGATGGACTAAAACTCATATTGAATTAGACTCAAATTCAAATTGAGTTAATCCAATGAAATTAATTCAGACCCAACGCCAATTGGGTCCAAATCGAGTGAATCCAAGATCAAATTAAATTCGAACTAATTGCTAATTGCCTCAAACTATATTTGAGTCAAACTCTAACTATGTTAAGTTTAAACCATAATCAAGTTAAATCAATTTCAAATTCGAAGCAAAACTTGGTCGAACCTGAGGCAGAACTAGGTCAAACCTGAATTAAAACTAAGTTAAACCTAAATCAACTTGAAGTTAAACCTGAGTTCATTAATGTTCAAACCCAAACTATTAACTGGTTGAGCTAGATCCATCAAAAACCCAGTTAGGATCGGATCTAAGATCCATTGAGGATTTATCAAGGAACTAATAAGGGTCAAATTCAAAATCTATTAAGAATTCATTAAGAACCCATCAACGTTTGAATCCAAGATCCATTAAGAATCCATCAAGAACCTAATCAAGATCAGATTCAAAATCCATTTAGGGTCTAATAAGAATCCATCAATGGTTTAGATCCAATATCTATTGAGGATCTATTAAAAAATTGATAAGGGCCCAACATAAGGTTGAGTCCAACCCAAATTAAATCAAATTAGATTCAAATTAAAATCAAGTTTTGAATATTAAATTAAATTAAATCAAACTTCAACCAAATCAAATTTAAATTTCAAACTAAATTGAGCTAGATGTAGGCTTGAACTCACTTAGTCAATTAGTTAGATACTATGTTCAAATAAAGTCAGTCGATAATACACTTGAAGCCATCAACCACACTTCGAACTAAGCCAACACATGCTCAAAAGCCGTTGGCAACATCTTAAATTTAAATCGACAATATGCCTAAGAGGTCGTCTATAACAAATAAAAAATGGTCGATATAGGCCAAGCTCGCTAATCATTTTGAATTGAACTAAGGGAGGCTCAAACTCGCTCAGCCAGTCAGCTAGACATCTTGTTCAAAAAAATTCAACTAAAAATACGCATAAAGTTATCAGCCACACTTTACGCTCAACCAACGCAAGTTTGAAGCCATCAATGATGCTATAAATCTAATCGGCAATATACCTAAGGGTCATTGATTATCAAATTAATAATGATAGTACAAAATAAAACCACTAATCATTTTCTCTAATGAAAGATCAAAACAAGTCAACTGACACAAAACAAGATAGTTAGCTACACTGTGAAATTCAACCAAGTTATCGACATCCACCAAGGATCAAACCAAGCATGCGTTTGAGTCAGACTTCATGAGGTCAAGTGCATAGGAGCGGGACAGCAACAAGCATCAAGCCTTTCCCACTTCCTTTCTATTTTCTTTTCTTATTTCATGTCATTTATGCATTCAAATTTATTAAATTATAAAGTGAGGACATGCCCTCACTTAAGTCATGTAATTTCTTTCTTTAAATTAATTAATTATAGATTTTGTTTATGTCTCTATTTTATTAGTTAGGTTTCTTGTTTTAGGAGATTTTTGATAATTGTTGAAGTAATTAACAATAGAGACTTATGTCTATTGGAAGTCGTATTCTTATTACACCTAATTATGTATTTAGACTATTGTATTTTTTTTTATTTGTTATTTTGAGATTGCTCCTCAAGGTCTTCGCTATCCCTGGCGATCAATCTCGGCTCCACAAATTAGATGTTCCGTCATAGGCTAAATATTTTTTTGTTTTATGCTTTTGAAACTCATGCAATTATTTGACTCTTCCATGCTATAGATTTGGCTAAAGTAACTTTTTCCTATTCCATTAATCACTTTGTCATTAGATGATGGCTTACTTCTTTCTTAGCTGAAAAATATTGAAAGCATAGTCTTCCTTTATTCTTCTCTAACTCTTGTAGTGATGTTAAGGAGTTGGGGAAGCTTCAAGTTTGATACGACATTCCAAACTCAACTGAATGTGCTGCTGATCCTACGTTTGGCAAGTTATAGATAATCAAAATTAACTTTTGTCTATTGGTTAGTCTTTAAAGGACTGATGCCTTAATTTATGCCAATAGAGCCTCTATTTCATCATTGAGATTTAGCACAATAAAATTTGGCCTTTTCCCCCTAGACAGACTCGGCCTTTGACCCTTGGGTGGATTTCGTCTTTGTTCCCTAGATGGAGGTCTTTCTCCTAGAATAGGAGGGAAGGAATTGATCCATACTAAGCAAGTGGAGTAGTGATTGGATCAATAGTAGTGACAACAACATTACAAATACTAGGAGCAATGATGCTGTTGATGAAAATAGAAACACCATATATGAATTGGATAGAGTTGGGTATAGCCTGATGGCTGATATAGACTCCAATTGCCCCCACAATAATTGTTATTTTGTCATCTCGGTTTGGCATAATAGCATTTGGCCTTAATTTCTTTGGATGGATTTGGCTCTTACTCCCTAGATGGACTTAGTCCTTGCCCCATGGATAGGGGATTTTACCCCTTGGATGGGAGCTCTTTGGTCCCTGAATGGGAGATTAGGAATCGATCCTTGGTTATATAGAATCTAGTTATCCCTTTGGTGATCGTTGATTGATGAAGTACACTAGAGATCTTCCACTAAGGATGATAGTACAGATTGGGGCAAGAGTGTCATTTGATGATGACATTTTTCCTTTTTGTTAATAGAAAATCAATCATTAGCTTTCAATTTTCTTCTTTTGATATATACCCATATTAGATAAGTTTCTTTACTTGGAAGAAAAGTCAAGTCCCAACAGGTGTGTCAAAATTTGTGGAATCAGTTTTAGAGTCATTGCTATTCTAGGTCATTGAAACCAATCCCACTACTAAGAAAACTCATAAAATGAATGCAAAATGGGCACTTTGTGTTTAAGTAGACTTTAAAATCTTATTCCGAATTAGAGTTAGATTCTGATGAGTCAAATTTAGACGTTGGATCTGAGCTCAAATTAAGATCAAAGACTAAAATAAGATTTAGACTAAATTGGGACTTGCAAAATAAACTCCTCCAAATTTTTTATTTGCAAAATTTTTTTCAAAAAGGATCCTAAAAAGTTTAAAAGTTTACAAGTATATCTTTTTTGCAAAGAGACCCTTAAAATTTTTAAAATTATATTTTTGGCCAATTTTTTTAAAATTTATAAAAAAGCCTCTTAAAATTTTTTATTCATAAATAAGTCCAAATTTTATTCAAAAAGGATCCTAAAAATTTTAGAATACATTATTTTTATGAAAAAAATTCTTGAAATTTACGAAATTATGCTTTGGTCTAATTTTTCAAAAAATTTTATAAATAAACCCTTACAATTTATCATTTGAAAATAGTACAAAATCTAGATCTTCTTCGAAGCTTATAAAAGGATTGGAACAACCTGCAAAAAGGGAGAAAACAATTTTTGAGAAGAAACAAGAGGAAAACAGAGGTCAACAAAGAAAATCAAGAAGAAATTAGGACAAGGATCCCAACAAGCTGAAGTCAAACAACGGGGAGGTTAGTGTCCTTACCTTCATGATCTCCTCCTCCTTATGTTGTCCTTCATTGCTCTATTTTTGAAGGTCTTCTGAGTATCTTCCTTGCTATTCGATTGCCACCTGCCCATGCTCCTATGCCTCGCCGCCAGCATCTCCAAGGATTGACCCCCTGACCTGCCCACACATGCCGACGATATGAACCTTGACCCATTGCCTACTACAGTCACTGCTGCCATGATCGCCACAACCACCGTCGATGCACTACCAAGCCACCATAGTTGAGTGCCGGCCGCCTGGCCTTGACGTCATCCAAAAATCGCCTCCACCATTTCGACCATGGCCGACCATTGACTCCTCATGAACCGCCACTCCATTGAAATTGTTGTAGGCTAGAGCTGGCCTTGAATTGCCGGATTCGGCTGAAGAAAAGGGATGGCAGGGCGTCCCCCACCCCACCATAGCAGCAGCCGGCCAGATCTGGCTGAGAGGCGGCTAGATTTGGCCATAAGATGGCATGTCAACACTCCTCCAACCCCGCTGCAATGAAAACGAACCGGATTTGACCCAAGGAGTAAGCGGTGGGGTGCCTCCCACACCGTCACCATGGCGGATGGCCAAATCTAGCCGTCTCCGGCCGGAGGGGCGAGGGGGCGGGGGGTGGGGTGTAGCGCACGACTTGGCGGGGAAGAAAGGAATTGAAGAAAAATACGAAAAGAAAATTATCCCAAAAAAAGAAAATTATCACCATGGCTACTCACGATTTTTGGTGTCTTACCAAATCTCATTAACATCACGGTCACCCGCGACCTCTTGAAGACAGTATTAAAGACGATAGACTTCATAACCCCGTTATGGCCACCTACGAATTCTCAAAGACAGTGGTGAAAATGACAGACTTTACAACCTTGCTGTGATCACTCATAGCCCTCCGAAGATGGTAGTGAAGACAGGGAACCCCATCACCCTATTATGGCCACCCGCAGCTCCTCAAAGATGACGATAAAGATGGGGGACCCCATGATCCAGTTGCGGCTTCCTACGGCCCCTCAAAGACAACAATAAAGACAGTGAATCTTCATCACATCCAAACCAGCTTTTGACCTTGTATCAGCCAACCTTCAAGATTACACCTTAAGCAACCTTTGGACTCACATCTATCTAGCCTTCGAGTTCTCGACCACGCTAGCTTTCAGACTCGCATCCAAGCCAGTCTTTGAACTCACATCTTAGCTAGTCTTTGGGCTTGCATTTAAGCCAATTTTAGGGCTCACGTCAAAGTCAGCCTTCGGGCTTCTACTTAACCAGTCTTTAGGCTCATACTCAGCCAGACTTCAGGCTCACATTTAAGTTAGTCTTCGGGCTTGCACTCAATCAACCTTTCGGACTCACATCTAACCAACTTTCGGGCTTACACTCGGCCAGCGTTCGAGCTCGCATCTAAACCAATCTTCAGGCTTACACCTAGTCAGCCCTTGGGCTCGGACTAAACTACCTTTCGAGCTCATGAATTAAGCCAACTTTCGGATTCGCACATTTGAAATTGGGCTAGAGGTCCGTTTAAAATCATGATAAACAATCAAGGACCCTCAAATCAAACTGATTAACACGAATAATTCAATCATATTGAAATTAAAATTAATCGAAATAAATGAACCAAGGCTAGGTTGGCTCAAATAGACTCAAATTAGTCAAAGAGATTGGCTAAAATTCAAACTGAACTGAACTCTAAAAAATCTAAATTGAGTTAATATAAACCAAATAAACCCTAATCAGACTCAAGATGGGTTAATCTAGAAATCAAATTGAGTTCAAATCAAATCTAATATGAATCAAACTAAATTCAAATTAAAATTTGACTGGGTTAAATCAAGTCCAAACTAAAAGGACAAACTCAAACTCAAGCCAGAACCAGGCTAGGCTGAGTTTGAAATAAAACTAAGTTGAGTTAAATTTGACTTAAACTTGCACCAAAGTCCAGTAGACCTAGACTCTATAGAAGTCCAACACAAGATCAAAACTTGTCTCAAGTTAAATAAAATCAAACTCAGACCTGAACCATATTAGTTCCAATAGACCTAATTAGAGTCAAACTAAGTCCCACTGGGAGTGTTGAAACTTCAGTAAAAGTTCAAAGTTATAAATAAAGGGTAATGTTACCCCTTGACCTGAACCTGAATTAGTTCAGATAGAACTAAATAAGGTCAAACTGAGTCTCGCTAGGTGTGTTACAAAAGCCTTCAGTAATACTTCGAAGCTATACTCAACTTTATAAGTCGTTGGTAATACTATCAAATTAAAGAAGTTAATCTCCAATACGTTCTAAGTTGTTGGTCACACTTCAAAACTATACCCAATTCCATAAGCTATTGGTGATACTACCAAACTAAAGAAGTTAATTGCTGATACGCTCTAACCTATCGGCCACACTTCAAAGCTATACCCAACTCTATAAGCTATTGGTGGTGCTATCAAACTAAAGAAGTTAATTGCCAACATGCTCTAAGTTGTTGGCTATACTTTAAAGCAATATCCAACTCATAAGCTATTAGTAATACTACCAAAGTAAAGAAGTTAATCGTCAACATGCTCCAAGCTGTTGGCCATACTTCAAACATATACTCAACTTAATAAGTCGTTCGTGATGCTACCAAACCAAAGTTGTTGATCATTAATATGCTCAAAGCTATTGGTCATACTTTAAAACTATACTCGATCCCCTAAGCCGTTAGTAATACTATCAAATCAATGAAGTCAATCAACCATGCACTCAAAGTTATTGGCTATACTTCATGCTAATTAATCCCACGAGTAGTTGACAATGCACCCTTTCAAGCTAGTCAATGCGATAAACAATTAATGACGTGCCCTTCAAGTTAGCCAACCTAGAAGCAGTTGGTGATACATCTTTAAAGTATACCCAATCTCATAAGCAGTTGGTAATACTACCCAAATTATTAAGTTATCGCCTATGCCTTATTGGCTATGGAAATACTTCAAAGACTAACAAAGTTATCATCTATGCTTTATCGGCTATGGAAACACTTCAAAGACCAATGAAATTATCATCTATGTCTTATTGGCTATGCAAACACTTTCAAAACTAAAAAAATTATTATCTATGCCTTATTGGTTATAAAAATACTTTAGAAACTAAAGAAGTTATTACCTATGCCTTATCGGCTAATGGAAACACTCCAACCCAAACGAATCTATCACCAATGCCCTACTATTTTAACTTGAACTAGAACTAGTGCAAATAGAACTAAATAAGGTCAAACTGAGTCTTATCGGGTGTGCTACAAAAGCCTCTAATGCCACTCAAAGGCTTCAACCAACTCCATAAATAGTGGACAATACCTTCAAACTAAATAAAATAACTCATTGCCTAACAAAAAGACTTCAACCAAATGAAGTTATTGTTAATATTTTATTAACTAACAAAAATGCTTCAACAAAAGAAATTATCGCCAACACCTTATTATCTAATAAAAATAATTCAAACCATATGAAGTTATGTCTAATACTTCATTAGCTAATGAAAATATTTCAAATAAATGAAGTTATCACAAATGCCTCATTGGCTAATGAAAATACTTCAAATCAAATAAACTTATTGCTAATGTCTTATTGGCTCATAAAAATACTTTAAATTAAATGAAGTTATAATTGACACCTCATTAACTAATGAAAATATTTTAAACCAAAAGAAGTTATCATCAATGTCACCAAGCTAATGAAAATATTTTAAGCCAAATAAAATTATTGTCAATACCTTACTGATTAACGAAAATACTTCAACCAAGAAAGTTATCATGAATACCATTAAACTAATGGAAACACTTCAATTAGAAGAAGTTATTACCAACATTCAATCTAACGGAAACACTTCAAGCTACTTTCGATAAGCTGTCAATAATATCATCCAATGAAGTTATCACCAGCATCTAAAGTTATTGAAAATACTTCAAATTTTTCTCTTCTCCTTCTATGTTCCACTGTATATTGCTATCAATATTTGTTGAGAATTAAATCAAGATCCATCTGAGTAAGACATCAATAGTCCAGAGCATGAGAGTAGGGCACTAGCACACATTAGAGTTTCTTTCACACTGCTTATTATTATTATTATTATTATTGTGTTTTCTATAATTTTATGATAAAATTCATTATAAAGTGAAAGTATATCATTACTTAAGATATGTACCATTTCATACCAATCAAACGATACTTTTTTCTGTTCTTTTCTTGTTTATTTTTTTTATTAATTAGATTTTTTACTTAAGAAAATTCTTAATAATTGTCGGGATAATTAGTAACAGTAATTTATGTCTATTGAGAATCAATGTTTTTATAATACCTAATTACACATTTAAATTAATATATTTTGATTTGTGCATCAAAATCATTCTCTAAAATTTCTATTATTTCAGGTTATTGATTTCAATCCGAGAGCAACATAGCTTTATTAAAGGCAACAATACCTACGTTAGTCCAAAGCTTCCAGGCATTAACCCCATTAATGACAATATATACACCAAGATCACGGTGGCAGCAGCAAATCCAGAAGGACACGTCAAGTTTGCCAACCCTTTACGCTATATAAACTGCATGCATGGCAACAAGCGAGGGGTTCCCATCTAGTTATAACCTTTCACATATATTCTACATATACTCTTAAGCGTCAGAGCCATATCGCCAGGATCTTTATTAATAGTGAGTTTTCATAAGTGAAGAAAGAGCTTTGTTGTATTTCTTGGATCTATTTTCACATTTGGAGCTAGAAAAAGGATCACATCCTCTTCTTCAGCCTGCCATCAAACTCTTAACGTAACGAGTCCGAAAGCCACCTAGAACACCGCTGAAGATGCTGGTTTGGCCATAACTACGGGCAAGGGCAGAGCCGTAAATTAAAACAAATAAAAAAAATAATATGTCAGAGTTTACTCAAGCTATAGTCGATGTTCTTTCATATAATTAATGCAATGTATAATCCCATCAATAAATATTTTTAAATATCTCTCTATATATATGAGCATATTATTTCTAAAATCATTAGTTATAAGTATCAAATGATTTTTCGCTAATTTTAAGATTTATATTAGAACTATGAGTATTTTGCAGAATATGACACTTATTTCTTTAGGATGTCCCCAAACTCTGAGTTTATATATTATATACTTTGGAAAAGATAGTACAATCAATCTATGGATTATATTCATGTGACTACGACAATCTCTTTCATGAGGAACATCCCATTTGTATAATTATGTTTTGAGTATGTGTGCACCTTCGAACCAACATGAGACTATAAGGGACGCTTGTTGAATTACTAGTTTCTTAACCTTTAATCGATTCTAGTGGAGTTCAATCCTTTAGCCTTTTTAAGTAAAATTGATGCATAGTTTGATTGTTTTTTAGATGGGAGTTATGAACATCCAAACAAATAACAGTTCATCTTGAATCCCATCTTATGTCCTAAACACCTCTTCCAAATGAATTCAATATTCATATATAGGAGACTCAAAAGGTTTCCATTTGACCAAAAGTGCACTGAAATTTGGTTTTCTCATAAATAGTTTTTACTTTACATATCATATGACACCCCTGAACAAATCACTAGACACTCAAAAAAAAAAAAATCAAAAAATTGAAATATCTAAAATAAAGTAAATATGCAAACTTCACCTAGTGAAAAATGGTCAATTATGATTATCATTTTATAGGTTTTTGCAAGAGTTTGGGTTTGATGGTATGTACATTAGTCTTGATCTCATTCAATTAGGCCCCAACAACACTTGCATGCTCTTGGACATCACTTACTCGTCCTTCAAAGCATACAAAATCTTCAAGAGAATTTGTAGCTTTTCACTAAGCAAAAGATATAATCATCTTAGCATCATTCCATTTGTTCTCGCATGTTTGTGCAAAACAATGGAGATCCCATAAAGTTTCAGGTGTAAAATTATACTCACAAATAAAATAACATAATAAATAATAGGTGAGAGCTTACACCATTTTAAGTTTTGTACAAATGATAAAAATAAATGTAATGAATTTTAATTGATTTTTAGATTATAATATTAATTGAAGAAAACTGCAGCAAATAATGCACAATGAATTATAACTAATGAATTTAATTTATGATAATCATAAAAAGTATAGATAAATGTAGCAAATATGGTATGAAAATTTAATGATAGTTTATTACAGTTTAAAAAAAGAAAATAAATATTTCAAGTTTTATTCTAGAACCCATCCTACATAATCCTACACATCAAATACATTAACAAATTTGAACAAGGTTGCATAACAATTAAAATTGAGTTGGTGACTATTGTACAAAATTATATCGCTACCCTACAAACTAATTCGAGTAGTATATAACATTATCAAATTCATACAATTAGGCAGAAAAATAAACTCAAATTATCCGAACATTCTATATATTATAAAATAAAATAGTAGAATCCTACATAACCAGTTTGTCCAAATAAGATAAATAATTCTAAATAATATTATCAAATATAAAGTTAAATAGGTTCTAGCACGATGTATACTTCTACAAGAAATTTCTTAGCTTCTTGCATCATTTGGCTTTTCTTCGAATAACATTCCAAAATTAAGTCTTTGTTATCAACCATTGATCATTCAAATATTTTTCAGAAAATAAATCAAATCATTAACTATTGAACAATTTAAAAAAGGATATACAACCTTTTCAAATTTATAACAATTAATCTATATCATAACAAACATTCTTACATTTGTTTGTTTTAAAGATCAGCTCTGAGAATAACATGTAACACAAGTCTGGAATATCTCTAATTAATGACGATCTTGGATAACAAGCATACGCATATAGTTCTACACAAGCTCTAAGCAACATGATTAAACATAAACTTACGATGTCATATATTTTCTAAAGAAAGTATGCCGGACAAATACAAGAATATAAGAGTAGAGCAATGTGGCTGAACATCATATATCCATAAATTCCAACATTCACATAAAATCAGTCACAAATGTCTGATCTCCAATCAAAATTTTAACTACAATAGAGAATAAAATTTCAGCTTGAAGATATTATCATTGATTAACAAGGGGAATGTGGACATGAACCCAACAAAAATTAAAGTGAAAATTGAACCCATCTTTATACCTTAGAGCTGATTTTTAACCGGTTAAACAATCACAAATGGCAACTTATTTAAACATGTTGCACTCATCATTGATCATTTGAAATAAAAAAAAAGGTTTAATAATCGTGGGACGTTATAATTAACAGATGCAAATGAATCAAACTATTCATGATCTAAATCAAGCAAAGTAGAAGCAAATGAGCAAAATCTGAAGCTCAATAAACAGTACACAAGCCAAAAACCCAACTCCAGCTGATAACTCCAGTAACTGCCACAACCACATTAAAAAGAGGAGGATTTTGGGCGAGATTCACCTGCTCAGGAAGCACAGGGCGTACAGGGATGGAGGAGCAAGAAGCACACTCCTACAATGCTACGTGAAGCATATCAGCAGGGGCTGAGGCGAACTTTCACCTCAAATACATTAATTTGCAGGTGGTTTAGGGTCCAGTTCTCATTGATTTTTTGTTCAGGCTGATTTACTTTAGTGTATCACCAATGCTCCCAAACCTCAATACCAAGCCTCCAAAACTCGATGTTCAATGTTTTCATTAATGAGTAGTCATTTTCTCGGGACATTTGATGAATCTTCGAGAACCAAACTACCATTTGTATGAAATATCAACTGTCGCCTTGTTTAGGAAAGTACGCCATCGTACGATCTAATTCCAAGTGATTACTGGAGCTTCACCCTCTTTTGAGGTGATAATTGAACATTGTCCGCTCATTTATCAAAGTGGTCTTTTGCATGCCCCTCAATTTCTTTTTCCCAAGGTTGTTTCCAACCAAATAGAAGATACGTATCTCCAAGATTCAAACAGAGGTTTAAAATTGTTCACCCTTTGGACTTAATAGCTTGGGTCAAGTCATGTGGAGGTAATCCAATGGTAGAGGAAACTTATCCCTTTCCCCTTGCACAGAGGAGCTTTTAGGTCCTTAGTTTTTTTTCTTCGATAAATTCATTTTCAAATGGCATTCCTTTCTATTCCTTCTAGCTCTAAGAAGAGGTCTCCCCTTTTGAGGGAAGAAACAACCTTTCTTATGGAAGAAATTCCAATTCCCTTTGAGGTTTCAGGGCCAACATTGCCACTAACAAGAAAGTCTTCTCCATCTCACGCCAACTCGAGATTGACTTCTAGGGGCGAAGGGCCATTTAGATCTAGTTTTGCGACTATGCTAAGGGAGATCTGGGAGTCTAGCACTAGGCCATCTGCCATGGTAGCTTGTTCTGAGCCGGTGGTGATTTGTCCCTCAAAAGGCTCTTGCGACTATCTTATCTTTGGCTTTAAGTGAGTTTTGATTTTGATCCTCATCTTGTTCTTGATAATTTTAGTATGTGTTCCTGTTACTAACCTAGTTTAATCATGGAATGTGACTTTGCAGGGACTGCTTAGATTTCATTTATGAATGAGAGTTTGAGACAATAGCGGGGTATTTCTCTAGTGTCTTTAGCTTTGCTTGCTAAGAAGCTCTTTGAATTATAGGTCTTTGCCTGCTATTAGCTAGTATATCTAGTTTAGGGGAGGAAAAAGAAAGAGGAGGAGGAAGAGAACCATGGCACTAACGAGGGGAGAGCAAGGAAGAGGCAGACGATTCCTCATTCTCCTTCACCACCTTGCCAACCCGAAATCATTGGGGATGGTGCCAAGTTGTATACCCATTGCAAGATGATGAAAAAGGTTTATTGTTGAAAGGGAGTCGCTTCCGCTCCTTTTGTTGCTTTGTCACGCATCAAAACATGCGGGCAATCTTCTTCAAAGCACCAGGAGACCTCAGGGGAGATTAAGGCCAAGGAGTATTTCCTCAGGGACTTTGGAAAAAACTCCAATCCTTTTTTAGCTCGGCTTCTTGTCAACTGACTCTTCCTAGAAGAGGTCAGATCTTGCAATATCATGAGTACACTCATATTTGCTTTCATGTAGATAATTTCACTCCCACCCACCCCCATCTCTGCTTTTTTTTTTCTATGGACCAACCTTTGGTTTGACTGTAGACTCTATAATCCTTTCAGTACACAAGGTGTCAGTTCTACATGGCTTGGGGGCTAGGCATAATTGAGAAGAGCAAGATTGAGGGGGAGGTGATCTTGCTTCATTCTCAACTATAATCTCTTCAACTTAGAGTGGAAGGGAAGGAGAAGAAGACAGAGAAGGAGAAAAACCTCCTTATAGCCGATCAGGACTCAACTTTGTTCGATCTACAAGATTAGGAGATTTGGCACCCAGCCATCTTGGATAACACCAAAATAGAAGTGATTTTGGTTTATAAGGCTAGTGACAAGTACCTCTAGGATTGTTTAAACTCACCGTCGTATCTTTCAAAGAAGGGTACATCATTTGCTGAGACACAGTGAGACAAACCTACCATGACTCCAAGTATGAGTCTAACAATCTTTGGGTTGAACTCTAGAATGACTTGATCCTCAAGTGGAAGTATGAGGATCTCATCTAGAGGGAGGTTATGGTAGTGAAGGTGAGAGAGGTTAAAGAGGGCATCCTAAAAACAGTCCAGCCGGTAGAGTCTTCTGAGCATCGACCTATTTCTAACTAGTTGTACTTCTTACCCTTTGTAAAAGGATTTTTTTTACTAGTCTTAGCTTGGAACTTAATAGGAATTTATCCTCTTTTCTAAACTTTTACTTTCATTTGTTTGAATCTTTTAACCAAAGTCTTTCGATCACGTCCCTCTTGCCGAAGTAACTTTAATTAGCCCCTTTAGGTTTTGCTTGGAACTCCAAGGATCAGTTGTTTCTATCTCAAGATTAAGATACTCATGAGCAAAGTAGTTGACTTCTACTATGGCTGAACACTAGAACACATGGTTGAACTCAAATTTTGAGTGGCTTAAGGTATGATAACTCAGTTAAATAACCAATGCACCTAGTTGGACTATAGGGATAGCAGAGCTAGTTTTTTTGAGTAATACCTCGATAGGATCACCAAAATACTTGGTTGGACCATAGGGCCAGCAAAACTAGATTTATAGAGAAATATCTTGGTAGGGTCATCAAAGAACTAGTTTAGACCGTTTAGTCAGTAGAGCTAGGTTTTTAGAGGAACATCACGGTGAGGTCACCGAAGCATCTAGTTGGATCATAGGGCTAATAGAGCCAAATTTTAGAGGAATATTGAGATAGGATCACCAAAGTTCCTAGTTCGACTGTAGGGTCAACAGAGCTAAATTTTTGAATAAATACCTCGGGATGGTCATTGAAGCACCTAGTTGGACTGTAGAAATAGTAGAGCTAGATTTTTCTTTGAGTAATGCCTCAGTGGGGTCACCAAAATACTTGATAAGACCATAGGCCAGTAGAGCCAGGCTTTTGGAGGAATATCTTAGTGGGATCACCAAAGAAGTTGGTTAGATCATAGGGCCCATAGAGCTATGTTTATAAAGGAATGTATTGCTGGGGTCACCGAAGCACCCGCTTGGACCGTAAGGATAGCAGAGTCAAATTTTTGAGCAATACCTTCGTAACTAAAGTATCTAGTTGTAACATAGGACTATCAAAACTACATTTTTTGAGTAATATCTTAGTGGGGTCACTGAAACATTTGTTTGGATCATAGGGCAATAGAGTCAAATTTTTTAAGTAATATCTTAGTGAGATCACTGAATCACCTGGTTGGATAGTAAGGCCAGTAGAAATAGACTTTTAGAGGAATACCTCAGTAGAATCATCGAAATAGCTAGTTGATGGTTGACGTCATAGATAATATAAAGCCCATATGCAAAATGGTAAAAGTAAGAGTCACAGGTACTATTTATGATATCCCTGGGATTTTAGCCAAGGATCACCAACAAACCTTAGCTATTTGTTGGATCCTTGGAGCTGCTTTCAAATAACATATAAGCTATAGGATAAGCTTAGAGAAATGTTCATTTGCTAAGATATTGGATGCTTACCAAAAGAGGGGAATTACACGTCAGAGAAGAGAGAATCTTCATGGACTAGCTTCCACCAGTTGAAGTTTTGCACATTTCAAATGGTGGTAAAGTGATACTACATAAAGAGCTATTGCTCATTTAGTCATATTGTAGGGCTAGCAAAGCTAGTTTTTGGAAGATTATCTCGGTGGCATCACCAAAGTGCTAGTTTGGACCATAGGGACAATAGAGCTAGGTTTTTAGAGGAATGTCTCAGTGCGATCATCGAAGCACTTGGTTGGACTGTAGGACTAGAAGAGCCTAGTTTTTGAAGAAATTTCTTGCTAGGGTTACTAAAGTACCTAGTTGAACTATAAGGCTAGTAGAGCTAGATTTTTAGAGAAATACCTTGGTGGGATCACCAAAGCACCTGGTTAGATCGTAGGGTCAGCAGAACTAAATTTTGAGAGGAATAGCTTTGTGGGGTCACCAAAGTACCTAATTGAACCATAGGGCCAAAAAATTTAGTTAGTTTTTTAAGTAATACCTTTGTGATAGAAGCACCTGATTGGACTATAAGGCCAGCAAAGCTAGGCTATTTGAGTAATAGTTCGGTGGGATCACCAAAGTACTTGGTTGGACTGTAGGGCTAATAGAGCTAGATTTTTCAAGTAATACCTTGGTAGGGTGATTGAAATACCTTGTTGGACTATAGGATCAATAGAGTCAAGTTATTAGAGGAATATTTTGGTGAGGTGACTAAAATACCTAGTTAGATCGTAGGGACAACAAAGCCAAATTTTTAGAGAAATATCTAGAGGGCTCACAGAAGCATTTGGTTTGACCATAGGGCCAATAGAGTCAAATTTTTAGAGGAACACCTAGTGCAATTATTGAAGCACCTGATTGGGCAGTAGGCCTAGCAAAGTCAGGCTTTTGAAGAAATACCTCAGGAGATCACAAAAGCATCTAGTTGGACTGTAGGTCCAGTAGAGCCAAGTTTTTAGAGGATTACCTTGGTAGAACCATTGAAGCACCTGGTTAGACCGTAGGTCTAGCAAAATGAAGTTTTTAGAGGAATAACTTAGTGGGATTACTGAAGTACTTGGTTAGACTGTAGAACTATAAGAATCAGGTTTTTATAAGAATACCTTGGTGGGGTTAGTAAAGTATTTGGTTGGATCGTAGGGCCAACCAACTAGGTTTTGGAGAAATATCTTGATGGGGTCACCGAAATACCTGGTTGGACCATAGGGCCAATAGAGCTAGGTTTTTTATGGAATACTTCGGTGGGGTCAACGAAGCACTTGGTAGAACCATAAGGATAATAAAGTCATTTTTTTAGTAATGCCTTGGTGGGGTCACCGAAAGACTCGATTAGACCTTAGGCCTCGCATAGCAATATTTTTGTAGGAATAGCTTGGTGGGTTCACTGAACACTTGGTTAGACTGTAGGGCTAGCAAAAACAAAATTTTAAAGTAAAAGCTTAGTGACCAAAGCACATGGTTTGAACGTACAACCAGTAGAGGTTGGTTTTTTGAATAATATCTCGATGGGATTACCGAAGCACTTGCTTGGACTATAGGAACAATAGAGCTTAGTTTTTTGAGTAATACTTCAGTAACCGATGCACTTGGTTGGAATGTAGGGCCAACAAAGTTAGCTTTTTGAGTAATATCTCAATGGGGTTACCACAGTGCCTAATTAGACCATATGGCCTGGAGAGCCAAATTTTTTAAAAAAATATCTCAGTGGTGTTACCGAAACACCTGCTTGGATAAAAAGGCTAGTATAGCTAGGCTTTTTGAGGAATACCTTGGTGGGGTCACTTAAATATCTGGTTGGATAGTAGGGCCAATAGAGCCAAACTTTTGAATGAATACCTTTATGGGATCACTAAAGTACTAGGATGGACTATAGGATCACTAAAGCTAGGTTTTTAAAGGAATACCTTAGTGCAATCACTAAAACACCTAGTTAGACATAAGGCCAGAAGAGCTAGGTTTTTGAAGAATACTTCAGTGGGGTTATTAAAGTACATGGTTGGATCTTAAGGCCAGCAAAGCCAAGTTTTTGGAGGAATATCTCAGGGAGATTACTAAAACATATGGTTTGATTGTAGGGATAGCAAAACCAGGTGTTTGGAGGAATACGCCTGTGGAGTCTCCAAGTCACCTCTTGGATAACAGAGCAAGATTTTTTGAGTAATACCTCAGTGATAAAAGCACCTAGTTAGATTGTAGGGCCAATAGTGGCAGAGTATTTAAGTAATAACCTGGTGGGGTCACCAAAATACTTGGTTGGATGATAGGGATAATAGAGCCATATGTTTTAAGTAAAACCTTAGTGGGGCGACCAAAATACCTAATTGGACTAGTAGAGCCAAGTTTTTGGAGGAATACCTTGTTAGAGTTATTGAAACACCTAGTTGGAGGATCATAGGGCCAGAAAAGTCAGCTTTTTGGAGAAATACCTTCGAGGGGTCACTAAACCATCTAGTTGGACTATAGGGACAATAGATCCAGATTTTTAGAAGAATATTAGGTGCGATCACCGAAATACCTAGTTGGACCATAGTACTAGAAGAGCCATATTTTTGATGTAATACCTCAGAGGATCACGGAAGCACCTGGTTGGATTGTAAGTCTAGCAAAGCCACATTTCTAGAGGAAAACCTCAGTGGGGTCAGTGAAGCACCTGGCTGGACCGTAGGACCAGCAGGACTAGGTTTTTGAGGAAATAACTCAATAAGATTACTGAAGCATTTGGTTGGACCATAGAGCTTGTAGAGTCAGATTTTTTTAAATAATAACTCAATGGGATCACCAAAGCACATAGTTGGATAGTAATGCTAATGGAGCTAAGCTTTTGAAGGAATTCTACAGTCTTTTAGAGTAGTACCTTTGTAGGGTTTCTGAAGTACTAGTTTCGACCATAGGACCAACAGAGATAGACTTTTATAGTAATACCTTTCTAGGGTCTCTGAAGCACTAGTTTGGACCATAGGGCCAACTGAGCTGGGATTAGAGAAATACCTCGGTGCACTCACCAAAACACCTGGTTAGACCACGGGCCAGAAGAGCCAAGTTTTTGGAGAAATACCTCAGTGGGATCGCCGAAGTACCTGGTTGGACCGTTGGGCCAACTAAGCTAGGTTTTTGAAAGAATACCTTGGTGGAATTACTGAACTACCTAGTTGGACCGTAAGGCTAGCAAAAATAGGTTTTCTAGAGGAATACATCTATAGGGTTACCAAAATAATTGGTTGGACTGTAAGGCAAATAGAGTTAAGTTTTTGGAATAATACCTCAGTAACTAAAACACCTGGTTGGACCGTAGGACTAGTAGAGGTATAAGATTTAAGTAATACCTTAGTAGGGTCAAAACATCTAGTTGGATTGTAGGACCAATAGAGCCAGATTTTTCAAGTAAAACCTTTATGGACCGACTGAAATACCTAGTTGGATCGTAGAGCCAGTAGAACTAACTTTTTGGAGGAATACCTCAGTGAAGTCATTGAAACACCTGGTTAGAGGACCATATGGCCAGCATAATTAGATTTTTGGAGGAATACCTTGAAGGGGTCATCGAAGGATCTGGTTGGATTATAGGGACAACATAGTTAGACTTTTGGAGGAATACTAGGTGCAATCATTGATGCACCTGATTGGACTGTAGGGCCAGCAATGCCAGGTTTTGGAAGTAATACCTTGAGAGGAGGGGGGGGTGGGGGATCACTAAAGCGCCTGGTTGGAGTGTAGAGCCAGTAGAACTAGGTTTTTTGAGAAATAATTTAGTGAAGTCACCGAAGCATCTAGTTGGAATGTAGGACCATAAAAGTTAGGTTTTTGCAAGAACACCTCTATGGGGCCAATAAAATATTTTATTGGACCGTAAGGCCAGCACAGTCAGGCTTTTGGAGGAATACCTCAATGGGATCACCGAAGCACATAGTTGGATTATAGAGCCACTAGAGCTAGGTTTTTGAAGAAATATCTTGGTGGGATCAATGAAGCACCTGATTGGACTATAAGGACAATAAAGTTAGTTTTATGTTTTAGTAATACTTGGTGGGGTCACTAAAGCACTTGGTTGGATCTTAGGGCTAGCAGAGATAGGTTTTTTCAGTAATACCGCAGTGAGATCAGCAAAGAACTTAACTAGACTATGGGGATAATCGAGTCAAGTTTTTTGAGTAAAGTCTCAATAACCGAACCACCTGGTAGAATGTTTGAATAGTAGAGATAGCTTTTTTCAGTAATACCTCAGTCGGATCACTAAAAAGTTTGGTTAGACTGTATGACCAGTAGAACTAAATTTTTAAGTAAGACCATAGGGGGTCACCGAAGCACCTAGTTGGACAATAGAGTGTGTTGAGCCAGGTTTTTGAAGGAATATCTCAGTGAGGTCACCGAAGCACCTTTTTGGCTATAGGACCAATAAATCCAAGTTTTTAGAGAAATACCTTGGTGGGGTCACCAAAACACTTGGTTAGATCGTAGGGCCCGTAGAGCTGGGTTTTTGGAGGAATGTCTCAATACAATTACCAAAGTATTTGATTGGACCATAGGATTAGCAGAGAAAGATTTTTAAAAGAATACCTCCATGGGGTCATCGAAGTACCTCGTAGGACCATTGGGCCAATAGAGTCAGATATTTGGAGGAATACATTGGCGAGATCATCGAAGTACTCGGTTGTACCGTAAGGCTAGTAGAATAAGGCTTTTGGAGGAATACCTTCATGGGATCACTGAAGCATTTGGTTTAACCATAGGGCCAACTGACCTATTTTTTTGAGTAATACCTCGGTGATCAAAATACCTAGTTGGATTATAGGGACAATAGTGGCAAGATTTTTAAGTAATACTTTAGTAGGTCACCAAAACATCTTATTGGACTATAGTTTTAGTAGAGCCAAATTTTTTAAGTAATATCTTAGTGGAGTCAGCAAAACACCTAGTTAAACTATAGGGCTAGTAGAGCTAGATTCTTCAAGGAATACCATAGTGGGTTCATCGAAGCATCTGGTTGAACCATAGGGCCAACAGAGCTAGATTTTTGGAAGAATACTTTGGTGGGTTCATCAAATTATTTGGTTAGACTATAGCGCTAATAGAGTTAATATATGGAGGAATACTGGGTGTGATCTTCAAAGCACCTGGTTGGGCCATAGGGCTAGCAGAGCCATATTTTTAAAGAAATATCTTAGTAGGATCACAGAAGCACTAGGTTGTACTGTAGGGCTAGTAAAGTCAAGTTTTGGAGGAATGAATCAATAGGGTCATTAAAGCACCTGATTGGACCGTAGGATCAGTAAAACCAATTTTTTTTAGGAATACCTCAGTGGGGTCACTGAAGCACCTCATTGGAGCATAGAGGGTTTTTGGAGGAATACCTTAGTGGGATCATCGAAGCACCTAATTGGACCATTGCGCCAGTAGAGACATGTTTTTGAAGGAAGACCTTGAGAGAGTGCTCGAAGCACCTATTTGGACCTTTGGGACAATAGATCCTAGTTTTTTTTAGTAATACCTCGGTGGATTGTGAAGGCACTTGGTTGGACCTTAGGGCTAGCAGAGATAAGTTTTTGAAAGAATACCTCGGTGGATCATTGAAGAACTTAGTTGGACTGTAGGGCTAGGAAGGCCAAGGTTTTAAAGTAATACCTTAGTTATTAAGGCACTTGGTTGGTCCATGAGGCTAATAGAGCTAGATTTATTAACTAATACCTTGATGGGGTCACCAAAGTAGTTGGTTAAATTGTGGGGCTAGCAGAGTTAGATTTTTCAAGTAATACTTTGGTGGGTCACCAAAGCACTTAGTTGGAGCATAGGGTCAGTAGAGTCAGGTTTGTAGAGGAATATCTCGATGGGTCATTGAAACACCTAGTTGGATCTTAGGGCCAACAGAGTCCAAATCACCCGATTGGACCATAGGGCTAGTAAGCTAGATTTTTAGAGGAATATCTCTATGGGACCATCGAAGCACCTAGTTGGATCATAGGACCAGTAGAGCTAGATTTTTAGAAGAATAGCCTATTCAATACACTAGGTTTGGGGAAGCATTTGACCATCTAGGTGCTTGATCTTGAAGATTCATAGTCCCATAACTTTGAAAATCTTGAATGGGTCTATCTAGTTTGGTAATAGCTTCCCCGAGACTCAAATCTATTAGTTTGGCTTGATGGAGCACCCATTCGCCAGTCATAATTCCCAGTTGCAAACTATGGTGTTGTAATATTGGACTACTCCCTGTTGGTACTTGACTATCATTGTGCAAGCCTTCATTTGAACTTCCAACATGAGGTCTTTCTTCACTTGAGATTTACCTCATTCATCTTAAGGTCATGAGTTTTGACTCATGGGGATATGAGCCCAATTTCCACAAGTATGACTGTCTTGATCCCATAGGCTAGCATAAAGGGCGATGCCCCCGTAGCCGTTTGGGGTGTGGTTTGGTAGGACCATAAGACATGTGACAACTCTTCGACCCAGACACCCTTTGCCCTGTCAAGACATTTCTTTATACCTAAGAGAAGGGTTTGATTTGTTACCTTGGCTAAGAGCTAGATTAGGCATGCACCATCAAGGTGAGCCTTTGATCTATATAGAGATTGCTACAATATTCCTTAAATCTTGCACTATTAAATTGCTTTTCATTATCCATAACTAGCATACTTGGCAATTCAAATCTGTAGATTATGTTCTACTAAAAAACCTCTTGGATCTTCTCAGCTTTTACCCACTTAGTAAAGTAATCCATGGTAGTTATTAAAAATTTTCTTTGTCCCAAGGCTTTTGGAAAAGAATCTAGGATATCCATTTCCCATTGGTTGAAGGGCCAAATTGTCTAGAGTCTACTAAAATTAGATGATAGGACCATGGTACACCAAGGTATATCTTTAGCACTATTTTCATTTGGAAATAAAATCGGATGTTTTGACAGTTGTGTTGAGCCAATAATACCCTTATCAGAGGAGCTTGTGGACAAGGGCTCATCCCCCTCCATGCCTCCTAAATATCCCTTCATGAACTTTACGAAGGGCATAATTGGTTTCTTTGGGCCTCAGGCAATGGAGGAATGTTATGTTAGTGATCTTATGTGTAGGACTCTATCTATTAAGATGAGGTTTGGTGCTAGTCTTTTAATATTTTGAGCTCCCCTCGGATCCTCGGGGAATCATCCTTCTTTGAAATATGAGATTATGGGATCTATTTAGTTAGATTTTGTATCCACAAGATTCGCTTTGGCAAACTCAGAGTAGCTCAATTGCTGGAGGTTTTCTACAAATATTTGCCTCGATACTAAATTTTGGGAGGCTAAAACTAGCTATGCAAAAGCATCTACCTACAATGTTGTTATCCTAACGTACATAATAGATCTCTAATTGATCCATTCTAGCCTTGAGTTTTTGTGCTTCAACCAAGTACTGTGTCATGACTATGTTCATGGCTTCATATTCCCTAAAAACCTGCAATCACACAAGTTGGGAGTCACTGAATATCTTAAGTTTTTAACTCCTACTACAAGCACCACATACGATCTAAGGAAAAAATCTTCGTATTCTTATTTGAGACAATTTTTACCACAATCAAAATTAATTAAAATAGGATTAAAATTGATACTTATATGTCTCTAAATTATGGCTCAAATGTGAGTCTCAGTGAGACTTAAATCGCGTCTAAGTTTGATTAAAAATTGAGCTCAAATCACTAGGAAATTCGGGCTCTTGCTAGGTCTAATCCAAATGGCCAATTGGGTTAGATTTTTGGACCTGAGTTAGACCTAAAATTTATCTAAAACTTCGGCCAAAATAACAAAATAAAAAAATTCTACAAATAGGCCCCTGAATTACAAAAATCCTCATAATATGGGTTCTTGGTTAGATTTTTCTTACAAATAGATCCTTGAAATAAATTTTTTGTAGAAAATTCTAATAAAATTTCAAAATTATAAATTAGTCTTGTAAAATTTAAAATTTACAAATAACCCCTCAAAAGGTCGATAATTATGATTTGATCCCTATGAAATTTAAGATTTATAAATAAACCTTTTCAAAATTTTTTATTTACAAATAAATCTCTAAAATTTTGACTTTTACAAATAAATTCTTCAAGAATTTTTTTTTATAAATAAGTCTAAATTTTATTTAAAAAACCTAGAAATTTCAAAACTTTATAAATAAATCTTTTTTAAGAAAAAACTTCTAAAAATTATAAAATTATAATTTAATCTAATTTTTTAAAAAAATTATTAATAATCCCCTATAATTTTAGCATTCAAGATAAATATAAATTTTTAAATTTTATCATGTATAACAAACAACCTTTTCCATATCCATATCTCTTTACAAGTTCATCCAAATTTCGGATAAACATGCCCGTAGCCAAACTCTATTTCTTCCGCTCCTATAAAAACTCGTAGAACTTGCAAATCAGTGAACAAGAGCAGGAATCAGAATGGGGAAAGAACTCATGGGAGATCAAAAAGTCAGAATTGGAAACGTGAAATAACTAAAACAAGGAAATTCTCTACCATTCTTTGCTGCTAATCTTCTTGTTCCCCTTCGAAGGAGCAGCTATGCTTCTACCTCCGTCGACTTGTCGGTGGCTGCCTCTATCCGTGCTTGTGTGGGAGCCTCCCTGCCTTACCCCATCCGGCCTCCACCTCTAACAAGTCCCACCCTGGCTATCTTATCTCAGAATTATGTCTTCGAGGTTCACAAGACTCTCATTGCACTATCAACCCAAGGCTCCACCTACCCGACATCTTCTCGTCTTTGTGCCACCCCTAGCTCCCATGGTCATCACCATGGCCGCTCCTCGTCCACTGCCTAGCCTCCCCGCTGTGCCATAGCTGCCTCGCACTAGATCATAGCCACCACAGGTTAGGTCGGATCCGACCTCGAATGGTTGATCCGCCTGAAGGAAGAATGGTGGAGCATCCACCGCCTCACTGTAGTAGAAAGCTGGCATGATCTGGTTAGGAGACAGCCAGATCTGGCATGTGGATGGAAGGGTGGGGCACCTCCCGCCCCCCCAAGCTCAAAGGCTCGCTGAGTTCAAGCCCCAAGGATAGCTTTGTTCGAGCCCGACGAGGGTTTACAAAAATAGTGGAAGGCTTAAGCTTGAAGAAGAAGCTACCCAAAAAAATATAAAAAACTAGTGCAAAACTAATCTGGCCCCAAAAAAAATAGAGAAAGAAGTTTTGGGTTTGAAGGAGAAAAAGAGAAAAAATAATAAAAATAATAAAAAAAATTGTTGTGATTTGGACAAAAGAAAGAAGAGAAAGAAAGAAAATTTAACAGAAACAAAAGTAAAAAAAAGAGCTCTCAACAAAATAGTGGCCACCCACAACCCTCAACGTGATAATAGCAAATCCATGATTCTACTGTGGTCACCTGTGGCTCATCAAAGGTTTCAATGAAGATGACGATAAAGATGATGAACCCATAACCCTACTATGGCTACCTACAACCGCTTGAAGATGGCGGATCCTTTTCCTATAAACTAGCCTTCGAACTTGCATCTGAGTCAACCTTCAGGCTTATACTTAGCTAGCCTTCGGGCTCACATCCAAACTAGTATTCCACCTTGCACTCAATCAACCTTCGGATTCGCATCCAAGCCAACCTTGTGGTTCACACTTAGCCAGTCTACAGGCTTGCATCTAAGCTAGTCTTCGGGCTTACATCTAAGTTAGCCTTCAAGGTCGCATCCAAGTCAGCCTTCGAACTCGCACTTAGCTAGCCTTCAGGCTCTATCTAAGCTAGCTTTTGGGCTCACATTTAGCCAGTCTTCGGGCTCTCACTTAACTAGCCTTGGGGCTTGAACTCAGCGAGCCTTTGAGCTTGCACCACAAGCTAGCCTTGGGCTCACACTTAACGAGCCTTTAGGCTTGCATTCAGTAAGTCTTTGGGCTCATACTTAGTTAACATTTGAGCTTGCACCAAGATAGCCTTTGGAATGGCATTCAGTCAGGCTTTGGACTCGCACTCAGCTAACCTTTGAGCTCATACTGAGCTAGCCTTTAGGCTCACACTAAACCAACATTTTCGCTCACACTCAGCTAGCTTTCAGGATCGCACTAAGCCAGCCTTCATGGTCATGTCCAAGCTAGCTTTCAGGTGCACACTAAGTCAGCTTTCAAACTTATATTCAGCTAGCCTTTGGGCATACATCCAAGCCAGCCTTTGGGCTTGTTAGTTAGCCTTCAGTCTTGCATCCAAGCCAGCCTTTGGGCTTACATTTAGATAACTTTTGAGCTCACTTAGCTAGCCTTCAGGCTCACACTTAATTAGCCTTCAAGCTCACACTCAGCCAACCTTTAGGCTTACATCCAAGTCAGCATTTGGACTTACACTTAGCTGGTTTTCGGGCACACACTCAGCTAGCCTTTGGGCTCGTATCTATGTCAGCCTTCAGGCTCATACTAAGTTAGCCTTCAGGCTTGCACTCAGTTAGCCTTTGGACTTATGTCTAAGCCAACCTTTAGGCTCACATATAAGCCAACCTTCATATTCACACTCAGTCTACCTTCAAGCTTGCACCTAAGATAGCCTTTAGGCTCACACTCAGCCAGCCTTCGGGCTTGCACTCAATCAGTTTTCAAACTTGTACCACAAGCCAACCTTCGAGCTCACACTTAGCTAGCCTTTGAGCTCACACTCAACCAGCCCTCAGGCTTGCATTCAGCCAACCTTCAGGCTTGCACTCAACTAGCTTTTAAGCTTATAGTTAGTTATCCTTCAGGCTTGTACCAAGCTAGCCTTCTAACTCACACTCAACTAGCCTTCAAGTTTGCACTAAGCTAGCATTCATGCTTCCATCCAAGCTAGCCTTCGAGCTTGCACTCAGAAAACTTTCAAGCTCTCATTCAACTAGCCTTCAAGCATTCATCCAAGTCAGCCTTTGGGCTCATACTTAGCTAGTCTTCGAGCTCACATCCAAGCTAGTCTTTGGGCTCGCACTTAGCTAGCTTTCAAGCTCGTCTTAGTCAGTTTTTAGGCTCACACTTAGCTAGCTTTCAAACTTGTATTTAGCTAGTCTTTAGGCTCGCACTCAGCCATCCAAGCTAGCCTTTGGGCTCGCACTTAGCCAGCCTTTGGACTCACACTTAGCCAGCATTCAAGTTCACATCTAATCGAACCTTTGGGCTCACACTAAGCTAGCCTTTAGACTCATACTCAGCCAACCTTTAGGCTCACACTAAGCTAACCTTCAGGCTTGCTTCTGAGTCAGCCTTCAAACTCACATCTAAATCAACCTGCCTTTGGGCTCGCACTCAGCCAACCTTCGGATTCGTACTTAGTCAACTTTCGAGCTTGCATCTTAGCCAGCCTTTGGGCTTGCACTCAACCTGCCCTTAGGCTCACATCGAAGCTAGCATTCACACTCATCTAGCATTCAGGCTCGCATCTAAGCCAGTCTTTAGACTCGCACCTAATTAGCCATTGGGCTCCCAATAAGCCAGCTTTTAAGCTCGCACACTAAGCCAACCTTCAGATTTGTATATTTAAAACTATGCTATAGGTCCATCTAAAATCATCATAAATTGCTAAGGATCCATAAATCAAATTGGTTAATATGAAATTAAACTCAATCACAATAAATAGTCAAAAGCCAAGTTGACTCAAATGGACCTAAACAAATGGACTAAAATCCAAATTGAGTTGATATAAACATAGACTTAACTCTAGTCGTGTGTTAACTCAAAATCAATTTAAGTTCAAATCAAACCAATCAAAATTAAAGTAAGTTCAAATCAAAACCTAACTGGGTCAAGTCAAGTCCAAATTAAAGGTATAAACTTAAAGTCAAACCAAAAATAAGCTAGGTTGAGCTTGAACTAAAATTAAGTTAAGCTAAATTAATTTGAACTCGAACCGAAGTCCATCAAGATATAGACCTAGATTTGATAAAGTCTAACACAAGGTTTAACATTTCTCAAGATAAATGAAATTAAACTCAGACCCAAACTAAATAGGGTCAAATCAAGTCTCATCACGTGCCTAAACCTTTGACAATACTCCAAGATCATGAATAATGGATGATATTGCCACCCTACCCTGAACCTGAATTAGTTAGAATAGAACTAAATAAGGTCAAATTGTATCTCATTGGGTGCACTACAAAAGCATTTAGCTATATTTCAAAGCTATACTCAACTTTATAAGTCATTGGCGATGCAATCAAATAAAGAAATTAATCGCTAACATACTCAAAACTGTTGGTCACACTTCAAAGCTATATATTGCTTCATAAGCCATTGGTAATACTGCCAAATCAAATAATTTAATCGCTAATATGCTCAAAATTATTGGTCACACTTCGAAGCTATATCCAATCCCATAAGCCATTGGTGACACTATCCAATCAAAAAAATTAATCTCCAACATGCTCCAAACTATTGGTCACACTTCCAAGCTATTTCCAGCTCCATAAGCTATTTGTGATGATATCAAATCAAAGAAGTTAATCACTAATACCCTCAAACTTATTGGCCATACTTCAAAACTATACACAACCCCATAAGCCATTGGTGATGTTATCAATCCAAAGAAGTTAATTGTCAATACGCTTAAAACTATTTGCCACACGTCAAAGCTATACCCAACCTCCTAAGTCATCGGTGATGCTATCAAATCAATGAAGTCAACCAACAATTCGCTCAAAGCCATTGGCCACATTTCAAACTAGTCAACCCTACAAGTAGTTGATGATGTGTCCTTTCAAGCTACTCAACCTCACAAGAAGTTGACAATGTGCCTGTCAAGTTATCCAACCCCAAAAGCAATTGGTGACACATCTTCAAGCTATACCCAACCTCATAAGGTATTGGTTGATGCTACCTAAATCAATAAAGTTATTACTAATGTCTTATTAATTAATGAAAATACTTCAATCTAAATGGAGTTATTACATGCCTTATTGGTTATGAAAATATTTCAAAAACTAAAGAAGTTATTGCCTATGTCTTATCAGCTATTGAAACACTTTGAAAACTAAAGAAGTTATCGCCTACATCTATTGGTTATGAAAATACTTCAAGATTAAAAGAGTTATTGCATATGCCTTATTGGCTATTGGAAACATACCAATCCAAATGAAGTTATCGTTGATACCTTATTAGCTAATGAAAATACTTTAATTCACAAAGTTATCGCCAAGGCTCAAAACTATCGAAAATACTTGAGGCCAATTTCGACAAGCTACCGACAACACCATCCAATAAAGTTATCATCAAAGCTCAAACCCATTGGAAATACTTCAAACTTCTTCTATTCTCTTCCATGATTTGGGTCAAACACCACGTGGCCCAGCCTAGGGGGAGTGGAACAGCAGCTCACATCAAGGCTTCTTCCCTACTATTCTCTTTCTCTATTTTTTCCCCATATTTTCTATAATTCTATGATGAAATTCATTGTGAAGTGAGGATATTTTTCTTAATTAATCAAATAATACTTTCTTACTTTAGGAGATTTTTAATAATTGTTATGGTCATTAATAATAGGGACTTACACCTATTGAAAGTCATATTCCTACAAAATCTAATCGCACACTTTAAATTAAAATAAATTTTGATTTATGATTCAAGGTCACTCCTCAGGTTCTTCACTATCCGGTGTGGTCAACTTCGATCCCATAAGTCTATGATATTGTTCGAAGCCTTAAATCCCAATTAAGCTGAACACCCAAGTACTCTTATGTCCATGCTCTAGAGGATGGCTATGATTTCATAGCTTGACTGGCATGATAAGCTATTGACCTAGACCTCCCATGGCTCAACTTCTGATCCTATCGGGTAGGATGTAGTTTCCGTCAAAAAGTCTACTAGTGTTTGGGCTTTGATAGTCCTCTAAGGCTCAAAAGTTATGTCAAATTGACTGAACTCGATGGACCATTTGAGCAATCTTTCTAAAGTTTTCAGTTTTTACAATGTCTGCCAAAGTGAGAGATTAGTAAGGATAATTACTAGATGTGCTTGAAATATGGACAAAGCTTTTGAACTGCAAGCACTATGATATAAGCTAGTTTCTCTAGTGGAAGATATTGAGTCTCTACGCTAGTGAGTACATGACTCACATAGTATAGAGAGTATTATTTTTTTTGCCCTGATCACTTGTCAACACTAAGCTCATAGTCTGATCCGAGGCTATTATATAGAGGAAGAATAGTTCATTTTGTTCAAGTCTAACTAATAGAGGAGACTCATCTAGGTATTTCTTAAGGTTTTCAAAGACTCTATTGCACTCCTCTGTCTATTCAAATCTTGAATTTTGCTTAAGAAACTTAAAAAAATGCAAGCATTTCTAGCCAGATGTTAATAAGAAGTGATTGAGTACTGTCAACCATCTTGTGAGTCTTTGCATTTTTGATAGAGCTAGAGGTATCATTTTTATGGCAGCCTCTATTTTCTTGGGGTTAGTTTCTACCTCTTACTATGAGATGAGGTAGCTGAGGAATTTTTCCAAGCTTACCCTAAAACACACTTTTCTAGATTTAGTTTTATCTTGAACTTTAGAAATATATTGAAAGTTTTTTCTAGATATTTCAAATATCCTTTGGCATGGGCACTCTTTACCAATATGTTATCACATATGCCTCCACATTCCTTCCTAGCTATGGCTCAAAAACTTTATTCACCATCCTTTGGTACATCGCTCTCACATTCTTCATCCGAAAAGGCATGACATCATAGCTAAAAGTGACTTGATTAGTGATAAAGGTAGTTTCTCCTCATCCTTGGGGTACACTCGAATTGGTGGTAATCCAAGAAGACATCTAGAAAACATAGGAGTTGGTGATCCGAAGTAGAGTACATAAGTTGGTCTATCTTCGTTGAAGGGTAGCTATCATTCGGACAAGCTTTATTCAAATCAGTGAACTTAACACACATTCTTCATTTGCTATTGGAGTTCTTCACCATCACCACATCAGCTAGCCGTTTGGGGTTATGAACCTCTCTAATGAACTCTACATTGAGGAGCTTGCTTACCTCCTCTATGATGGTTTTTTGTTACTAGGGGGTGAAATGCCTCTTTTTCTACTTAACCAGCACGTAATTTTCAGCCACCATGAGCTTGTGTTGCACCATGGAGGGATCAATGTCAAGTAAGTCCTTGGAGGACCAAGCAAAAATATCTTCACTTTTTCACAAGAATTCTCCTATTTTAGTGTATAATGGCTCCACAAGTTTCACCCCAAGCTTTAAAGTTCTTTAGGAGCCTTTGTTGATAATGAGACTAACGAGCTATTCCATAGGTTCGACGTAGACCCTCTTTGGTTCAATGACAAACTCTTTAATTTCAATGAGCTGCTCCTTATATTTGGCATCGACTATTTTTAGCTCGACTGTAGGCTCATCGATTTTTGTTATGGCAAGGACTTTGCCCTTTCAATCAAAGTTATTGTGCTAGTAAGTCACCTTGCATATTTTTGCTAGGTTTTGGTCACCCTGTTCTTCACCTCTACTAAGTTTAGATGGAAATCTCATAACTAAATGAAAAGTAAATATTACCACTTGGAGTTAATTGAATACTGATAAGCCCAATATTACATTATAGGTGGAGTGTGTTTGAATCACCATGGACTTTGACTTAACTGTGGTGCTCCTGGGATTCTCTTTGACCATGAGGAAGCCCAATATTACATTATAGGTGGAGTGTGTTTGAATCACCATGGACTTTGACTTAACTGTGGTGCTCCTGGGATTCTCTTTGACCATGAGGAGTAGATCAATCATGCTAATTGAAGTTACAGAGTTCCTTGTGAATTTGATAAGGGTCTCCACATATAGTTCCAACTTTTGCTTAGTTTTCATTTGATTATATGTTCGAGTGAACAAAATATTTGTTGAGTTTTTAGTACCTATCATAATACATTGTGTAACATAGCCATCCAACATTGTTGAGATGACCAATGCATCATTGTGCGATGGCAAAATTTTCTTCAAATCCTTTGTTGAGCAGACAATATCCTGATGTTCAGGCTTATGATGTTGTCTCTTTATTTTTGTCTTCACCTCCTCATGCCCCCTATAATGGTTTGGGATTTGGGGGGCTAATGCCAAGGCTTCACTTTGAGTTGGTGGGTATATCAAGATCATGCTGAAGTTGTCTCTCAAAGGTGGATTATGCAACTTTGTAGTAGGGTTTCTTTAGGGAGAATTTTGTGGGTTATTTTCCTATGGGCAAGCTTCTTTGGCTCGTTCGCCTTGGTGTACAAATTACACTAGTGTCCCTCCTTAATGAGTCTTTCTATCTCATCTTTGAGGTGTTGATACTCTTCGGTATTATCGCCATGGCTAGTGGAAATGGCAGTACCTTGTCTTTTTGAGATATTGCTATGCAGTGCAGATTGATTAAAGCCTTCATAAGAAGCCTTGGTGTTGTGCAAGGACCTCAGTCCTTGAGTTGTTCAATAGTGTATAATCTTGAAAGTTAGTTAGACACTCCTTCCATATGGTCCTTTACTTTTTTGGCTCAAGGAGTTTAGCTTCTCAAGGCTTTTTCTTTGGTTTGCTATTGCCCTTGGATTCCTTTTAGCTGAAATAACTTCTTCGATATTGATGTACTCTCTTGACTTGCTGGATGAATTGTACTAGACTTTTAGGAGGTCGATAAGCCATCTCATAGGCAATCCTAGGTGATCGGATTTTGTTGATTGCAACAACAAGGATGATGGAGCTATCTAGTTTGATAATCTTTAGCCAATCTTTATTAAATTGAGCTAAATAATCCCTTAGGCTTTCCCCTTCCTTCTACTTTAGTGTTAGTCATGTTGAGGGGTCTTTTTGCTGAGGTACCAGTGAAACAAAATGCTCTATAATTTTGTCCATCAAGTCATCAAAGTAGCCAACTGAGTGCCTTGGCAGCTTAGTGTATTAAGCTCGGGTTAGGCCTTGTAGTGTCATAATGTCTTGCACATGGTGGATTCCCATGTGCATTGTCAAAATTATGACATTTTTAAAATGTTGACATGATCCATGAGTTTTTTGAGCCATCATATACCTCGTAGGGACCCAGTCGGAACATTAGTTGAACAAGACAATATGCTATCTTAGGGATCAATGAAGTTTCATACCTTATGCAATTCAGGTAGCCTAGCACTCCAGATCTTTCCCGAGTTGCATATGCCATTACTTCTCTTTGGGTATCTCGCACATCACTAGCTGAAGCTAGATTGGCATATGGGTAATATGTGGCTTCATCAACCAAATTATAGGTGGAATCATAACCACCATAATCTTTTGAGTCTCAATACTGAAGGAAAAATAGTACTGATGGTTTATGGTGGCTTAGATGCTAGGGTGCACTGAAGTGCAGCTGGCTTACGGTGTAATGCTAAGCTTGTGTGCTAGGTTCGGCGTAGCCCCTTGGATTGGAACTTGATCATGTGGTTGGGCTGGATGTTAAGTGCAATAAGTTTGGAGATTTTACAAGACTTGAGCCAGATTGTGCCATTGCTAAGCCTGCAAAATATGCATGATATGTGCTTAAACCTCTAGTAGTTATATCATATGTTGTATAGCGGTGGGCAAAGCCTGAAACTTTTGTTGACTTATTGAGTTGGTGGTCCCTGGGGGAACCTTAGGAATCACTTGGAGGGGAGCTCCCCTTGGCTATTTCTCTAATTGCATTGCCAAATTAGTCTGTTGAAGCAACTTGGGTGGCTCGCTTGAGGAATTATGTGACTTTGTTGGCTCTACAATCATCTACCCCTAGGAAAATTCTTTGACAATGATAGTCATGCTATTCTAAGGGGCATAGTGAGGAGGTTTTTGGAGATCTCTTAGATTAGCAAAAAGAAAAGGTGGAGCAGATCTCAATGAAAACACCAATTTATTGATGGAGCCTGATTCATCCATAAATTTTGGTTTGAAAGACTCCTTGAGACTGATTTGCTAGGACACTTTTCTGCTAATTTGTAATAAAAGAAAAGTGAAGAGGACCATTAGAAACTCTTCTATAGTTGCCACTCTGATACTTAAGTTAGTGATGTGCCCTCAAAGTATAGTGGAGAAAAAAGAAAAGACATTGCTTGCTACCTTTTCAAAGATGAGGGTACTCTTTGATTTGGGACTTGAATTTCATTAAATTACTCATAACGGACAGCTACAAGTCCCAAATCTATTGGGATCTTCTTTTGTATGAGTTCATAATGATTCGGATTTTGTCTTACTTATATCAAGGTGTCTCAGTTTAAGGATAACTCAGCATAATATTTTTACATAATCCTCAATTGAAGACACCGAGCTTCTCATACCTCGATATTAAGATGGGTTGGGCTATTCATAGCTCATTTGTCAAGAGCTTCTCTTAAGTTGGTCCAAGGTGATCTTTCACCTCAGATGTAGCAATTTACAAGTGGTCTAGGGTTCAATTTTCATTGACCCTTTATCTTAATCAATTTACTTTGGTGTATTATTAGGTTCAATACTTTTTATGAGAGGTTATTGTTATATATACATTTTGGGCCACCTAAGTTTGATTAAGAGTTCAACTCCAATTGGATTCAATTTTGTGTTGAAATTAGATTGGGCCCAACAAGAATCACGGTGAGGGTGAATTTTATTGCTACTAATAAAACCCAAAATAATCTTTTGAAGCTCCAATTTTGCAAAAGAGAACAATGAGATTTTATATTTTACAAAAGATATAGTTTTATAGGTTGAAAAAGTCTAATTATCCATTTGAGTTTGAGAAGAGTTTCTAATAGCTACTCTAATGTAACAACAAGCAGGCAAGCATAATTGACAAAAAAGAGAAATTTTAGTGTAGGTCTTTAGAATCACAATTGTGAGACAATTTTTGTAAAATACCATATCGAAATTTTAGTATTCTAGAGATCAAAATTTCGGTGCAAATCCTATCAATAATAATGAGTTACAGCAAAATTTTGGTGTTCTGGAGGCTAAAAAATAGGCAAGAGGTCTACAAATTTTTTAATGAGAATGTTCTTATCTTCCATTTTACATTTTTTAAAATTTTTGTCAACATCTACCTTGACATTAGAGCTAAGCAATCTCTATCACATTTTTCAAAATCATTTTTGATGTTAGGAACAATTTCGCCGAGATCTACACATACCTTATTTAACATCTTTTGTTTTTTATTCTTGTGACCATCCACTTTGATATCAAAAGCTCAAATATTTCTACCGTATTTTTCAAAACTATTTTTGATGTTTGGAGATATAGCAATGAGATATATGCATTCTGTAATGAGGGTGTTTTCTTTATTTTTAATTTTAATCTTTTTTTTTCAATATCCACTATGGTATTAGAGTTAATTATTTTCACCTAGATATTTTGAATGTTAGAAAATACAGTTATTAAATCAACATATTTTTTAATGATGGCGTTCTTCTCATATTTTATTTTAGTTTTTCCAATCACTCCACTCATAGGGGTAAGTTTATTTATTATTTGTGCTATCAGTTTTTTTATTATTTGAACAATTATAATTAAAGTACAACTAAGAAGAAGAATAATTTTTTGAATTTTTAATAAGGAATCACTTTTTCGGATCTATAAAAAATTATCTATTAATAACAAAAAAAACTATTCGCCTCATAATATAAATTTGTAAAAAATCATCTTGAATAAAATATTTTTAAAAATTATTTTATTTTAATTTAATTAATTAAATTAATATTAAAAATTAAATAGTTCTCATTTGATTTTATTTCAAGTAATCGGTTCATAATTATTAAATAACCAGTTTGACAAAACTAAATTTAAATTTCTAGTTTTATAAAATCAAATGACTAATGTTTCATAAAAATTGAAATAAGATATGTTATTTTTATATTAATGTAATAGTTATCCAAACTAAAACTAAATGAGAGCAATTGTATTTTTTAAATTCATTTTAATTGCTAAAATCGAATTAAAATAGAATATTTTTAAATATTTTAATCGAGATAATTTTTTGTAAATTTATATCATAAGACGAGTAAGTTTTTTATTAATAATAATAAAATAGATAGTTCTTCACAAATTTAGAATAAGACATCTAGTTTTTTATTAAAAATTCTAATTTTTTTAATGTACACTAGAAGTACCTATGCAAAATAGGTCATCAATTAAAAACTCAAGTATTTTATAAATTAATCATTAGTTAAACAAATTATGATGTTAGAAAATAACGCTTGATGTTTTACAGTCTGTTTACTTTATATAAAAAATAATAATAACTGCCATAAAAAAAATGCAAATAAAGATGCATTTGTTTAGGATGAAATCCAAATTCGGATTTCCAAATGTTTGTGAATAATAAAAATCATATATTTATTTTGGGGTGATTTGAAAATGAGAATGTGAAAAATCCAGGATTCTAAAATCGTGGTCACGTGCAGTTTCAAAGAAAAACCTTTCTCTCAAACTGCTTACCGCACTGCCGTGCACCCTCGGCCCCATGCTCCTGCGCCTCGTCCCGCCGTTACTATTGTATCTTGCTCGTGTCGCCCTGCACTGTGCCCCTGTGCTTGTGCCTCGTGCCAAATGCTGCAATAGGAGATCCTGCCCCGCGATGACAATGGCCGACGAGACGGAGGACTGCCTACGCAAGAGGAACAACGAGTTAAGGCATCAGAGGAATGTCATGAACAAATTAGTAGATCTCGTTTAATTTGGAATTAAGATGAAAATCAGTTTATTTGAAAATTATTTTTTCTTATAAAATTAATATTATTTATTTTACATTGTTATTAAATTAAATTATTATAAAAAATTAAATAATTTTTCGAATTTTAAATTATTAAAGCGTTAATTTTAATAAAAAAATATTAGTCTATAAAAATAATTTAATAGTCTTGAACCTAATCTTAATCTTGATTTTGAATTAAATGGTACCCAGATGTTTAGCTGATTTTTATCGAATTTAACCGAAATTTTATAAATTGTGCCTGAATTTGAACACAAGCCTTATTGGATAGTCGAAAACGAAGTCGGGATGAATAAGACAAATGAGATGAATTTCTTTTTAATTCTTGAAACAAAATTAAAATATAAGCCTATCTTAATTTTCAGACAATTGCCTATAAATTAAAATTTTAAAATCCGAATTAAAAATGAAAAAATTATTCAATTTTTTAAATTTTAATATTTGAAATCAAGCCAAATAGTAGATTTAAAGTTTTTTTTTTTAAAATTTTAGAATTTTGGAATTCATCACGTTCCCTTATAATATAGAGACCTATAGCCTGGTGGCATCCCCGTAATAACGCATCTCATCGGCGTCTCATATCCTACTGCAGAGCAGCATAGAAGAAGAGAGGCAGAAGAACCTGATCACCAGGGAAAAAAAAAGGTAAAAAAAAAAAACAACAGCACCAGGAAGAAGGAAGAAGTAACAGCAGTGATGGGGATATCGCTTGACGGGTTGCGGGACAAGAACATGATGCAGCTGAAGAAGCTCAACACCGCGCTCTTCCCCGTCCGCTACAACGACAAGTACTACTCCGACGCCCTCTCCTCAGGCGACTTCACCAAGCTCGGTCCGTGACCCTAATTCCCCCTCTTGTCCCAATCCGTTCTTGTTCCAATCGGTGGAAATCCGTGGAATTTGACGTTTTTTTTTTGTTGGATTTCGGGAATTTTTAGCTTATTACAGTGATATATGTGTCGGATCGATCGCATGCCGGCTGGAGAAGAAGGAAGGGGGCGCTGTTCGGGTTTACATCATGACGTTGGGCGTTTTGGCTCCATATCGTGGGTTAGGAATTGGTGAGCTTCTCTCTCTTTTTTTTTTTTTGTTTTTCCTTTTTTCATTCTGATGGAGATGATTAAATTTATCTATTTTCAGAAAATGGTGAAACGAATTATTTAAGAATATTTTGAAAGTTTTAGATCCAGTTTTACGTCGAAAATTCTGTAACACTTAATGGCAAATAGGCTTGTTTTAAATTATTTTTTACAATAAATTTGAAAAAATCCAAAGAGAAAGAAAAAACTTCTTAAAGTTGGAACTCTGCTGATGTCTGTTGGGTGTATTTTGTGGATGTTTAATTATGTAGCCATTTGTCATAAAATTGTCATTGTTCTTCCTATAAACGGGGTACAAACCAGGCAACTTTTGGTTGGACTTTTGATTGTCTTCACTGAAGTCTTCTTGTTATGTGCAATTTCTTGCTTTATTGTAGTTGTTCTTTATCACAATAATCTAATGCGTGTCCTTGATTTCTCTCCAATTACTTGGAAAAGGTATTATGCTTTCAACGAGTACTACAACCTTGTTCTGAGTATGGTTTAACATTATTGAGTTTATTATTTTTAATGTTGCTCTTGATAACATTAATTTCTTTTGGATCCATTATGTAGAGTGATAATTTTGTGATTTAGTGACTTCTCACTACAAGAGAAATTGGAGTTCTTGATGTTTTTATTGACCCAAGAAATTGTGTTGATAATTGTACTTGTGGCCTTATGCAGCCTTATGTATTACTCTGCCACCAGCCTGTCACTCATTTTATTTCCTTCCTAGCAGTATAGGCTTTAGTAATTATTGTCCTATGGTCTTGAGTTAAGATAGTTGAAATAGCTCCAATCTTGCATTTCTTTGTGAATATTTTTCTTGAACAGAGGAATTAGCTTTAACATTCATCTTTAGGTCTTCTCTCTCCTCCTGGTTGTTCACTTTGGTATGTTGGCTTCATTGTTCATTTCTTGGTTAACTATCCCACTGAAGCACTAGATCCCTTGTATACTGCTGCCCCTTGGTTGCTACCTTCTTGCCACCAGCTCATTTTGTGCTTCCATCCTTGCCTCATCTTGAGTCTAAATGAGTCTTATCCAGCCAATGCTGAAAACTCCACCCACCCAATCATGTTATACTTTTCTAGGATCTATATAAACCCAAAATTCCTCTTCCTGTGCATATGGCTTTATTTTCTTAATTTGTTGCAATCTAATTCCTAGTTTATAATTTTGCTGGTGTTCCTAGCTGTTCACTATGAATAGTTGGCTTCCTGAGGAAAACTTGATTGCCGTTAAGTTGTCATAGAACATTCATGCCCCGCCCTGATGTTCAACCGTTATCCATTTTGTTGTACCGAAGTATATTGCCGTTACTTTTGGCCACAAAATGTTGTTTCTGTCTTGTGTGTTGTTTATGGCTGCTTTACATAATGTTTTCACAGAGGAATCATTGTATTGCTTGGCTTCTAGTATTGCTATCACTGCATAGTTGGAATGAGACATTCGTATTTACTTAAGACCCAGTAAAAGTCAATGCCTTCTTTCTGTTGATTGCATGTGCTCTTTCTCTTTCTGCTCCCCATATTTATTTAATAATGACAGATTGCCATAGGCTTATCACTTAGTGACTGCATGAGGATGTTTGGAGCTTTGATCTGAAGATGACTTATGACAATGAAGGATGTATGTGTGTTGAATGTTTGCATGACATGCTGATACCACCCATGAATGAATCAGTTTCATTCAGATTTTTTCAGCCTTCTTGCCTTTAGCCTTGTTTAACCTTTTTGAACCATGATTTATTTTTCAGTTGTACAACATGAAAGTAGCAATTCACTGCCAAAGCCTTTGTGTGTTCGAGTAAACAGGAAATACTTTGAATGTGCGACACTGATTTTTCCCCTTTTTCTTTTCTGTGACAATACCATTGTTCGTTTGTGGTGTCTAAAAATCTTCTTCCACTTCTGAAATATCTTCTGTCCTTACATTGTGATCTCATGGCATTGAAAAATATAATTATCTTATTTCACTAAGAGAAAAAAAAAATGAAAAGACTAATAGGCCCAGCTTCTTGCTGCCTGTGATCCGATGGCTGTTAATTCATGGTTTGATACAGGTTCCAGGTTGCTAAATCACGTTTTGGATCTTTGTGCGCAGCAGAACATCTCAGAGATATACCTGCATGTTCAAACCAACAATGATGATGCCATTGCCTTCTATAAGAAATTTGGCTTTGAGATCACAGAGACAATCCAAAATTATTATACAAACATCAGCCCACCAGATTGCTATGTTCTTAGTAAGTTTATTGCCCAAGCTCATGCGAAGAAATAGTATCTTGTTCCTTCCCCAAGATATGGATGCTTCTACTTTGAAGATTTTGGGACATGATTTTGAGTTTTTGCAGACTCAAATATTACATTTGGGATTTTAGTTCTCCCTTCCCATTCAGCACATTTATCATTGTACTGGAGCTATATTTGTCTTTATTGGTCTAATCCTCAAGTTGTTCATAATTTACCTTATGGACTTCAATGTTCAAACGTTGACCCTGGTTAAGAAGTCTATGCACTCGTGTATATTAGACTGGCATAAATGCCTAGACAGAACTACCAATGTTGGTATGTATGAGGGATGTGGTTGGCAAATGGTGGTTTCTTATGGCCCAATTTTCAGGCTAGTCAGTTTCAGCATCAACTTATTAATTCTTAACTCACGAGCTCAATCAGCAACATGAATCATTGCCGATCGTAAATCAAATGTTGCTGCTTTTGCTTATGGAGGAGCTGGTCACTCTTTCAGTGCAATTCGTGTTGTGTATATATTCAACCTTGTCTGAAGCCTAACCCCTGAAAACCTTGATGACCAAAGAAATGCCACTCTACGCCCTGCAGATAGTGTTGTCTACGGACCCGGGGTCATTGGATTCATGGGTTGAATCTATTAAAAGTCTGTTTAAATTTCATTGAAAATATCCACCGAGCTTTAATGAGACATCTTGTTAGATTTTAAATTTATTTTAAAAATTTGTAGAAAGCTTGTTGGAAGTCTGTTTAGAGTTTTGAATGTAAAAGGTATAGATTATCCTAATTTTGATATTTATTCATTAATATCAGTTTTATTGACTCAAGAATTTGACTCTAAATTTAAATAATTAACTTTATTAATGCTGTCAGTTATTTGATTAATGAAATCGCCATGTGAATTGATGATGAGTTAGGCTTTTTTTAGAGGTGTAATTTGGTTGGGTAGGCTTGAGCCCAAGGCACAATACTCAAATCAAAATTTAACTTGAACTCGAAATAATGTACTAGTATTTTTCGGGCTGGACTTTGAATTTATTTATTTTTATTGGGTTTATTCATTTTTAACAACTTGTTTTTGTTTGTGTTTGACCCAAGCTTGAAAATTCCAAGCTCGAATAGAGGTATAAGTGTGTCATGTCGAGCTTTGGCCCTTTTAAACTCGAGTTTGAGCTGGAAATTTTTTTTTAAAATCCGAATATGAATTGAACCCAAAATTATATATTAAAAATTTTGGGCCAAGTTTGTGCTTCTACTCAAACTATTTATTTTAGTCAAAATTTTGGATCCAAGCTTGACCCAAAACTTGAAAATTCTAGCTCCGAATTTATAAATTTTGAGCCAAGTTAGACTAGGCTTCCTAGCTACCCAACTCATTGATAGTCCTAGTCCTGAACCCAAAAATTGCAGGTCGGGCTACGCTAAGCTTTTGAGCTGTCCGAGCCATTGACAACCCTATTAATTCTATTAGTTTTTGAGATTTAGAATCATGTTAATCAACATTGGAGTTATCTAATTATTTAGTTTCCAATAATTATAGAATGGATGCATCTCCTAATTTATTTTTTAACATCACATCACTTATTGTTAGCCTTCTTCTGTTAATGTATGATTATATTGTATCGCCTTTATAGGAAGAATATATTGTTTTAGTTGCAACCTTATCCTAGAATAGTATTTGATTATACAGTGTTGCTCCCCCACATCCCATAGAGCTCTCATTGTGTCCCACGATGCTTCCATTGTGGCCCCACCATTTCTCCCCATATTCTACTGTCTCCCACAGTTCTCCCTCAATGTCCCATGGAGCTCCCACCTAGTCTCCCTATATTCCACCGTGCCTCTGGATTGCTTGTTTGACGAAAAGACTTGATCATTTTAAGGGAAAAGAATGAGACATTGTGTATACATATAGTACAAGTCCTAATTATTCAGATAGTCAATGTGAATTTAAACAATTGGGCTGATTTTGATGATCTAATGTTAAGAATTTGCGAGAAATTTAGAGTCTTGAATTATTGATATTGGGCTACTAGAGTTTGGATCTAATTCAAGTGTTTTAAAATTTTTTGTGGATTGTTGGATGATAAAAAGTCAGTAAAAATCAAGGCTTGGAATTGAAGAAAAAGGGTGATCCATATGTTGATCCATTTGGCTCTTTTTTTGGGCTACAAATTGAATCCAATCTTTAAAGGTTGAGATTGAATCAGATTTTAAAATGGTAGAGGATGGATGACTATCATTTAATCTCATACGAGAGAGAATTAGGTTGCAAATTAGGGAAAAATTGATAGGCAAAAACCGATCTAATAGGAAGAGGAGGAGGGGGGTGGGTGGGTGCGAAGGAAGGTAAATTAGGTCTAATGAGAATGATAACTACTTGAAATTAAAGATCCAATTCACAAATCAATGTGCAAAACCACTAGTCAACAAGCAAAAAATCAAATCAGAAATGCTTGTAATGAAATGAGAAGAGTAAAGAGAAGACACCACAATTTTTACGTAATAAGACTCGCTACAAGATCTCTCAAAGAAGTACAAGGGCTTTTGAAGATTTGAAATCGAAGAGTAAAACTTAGAGCACTCGAAAATTAGTTAGTGGGAGTTAGTGTTCTTAGACAAGGATTACTCAAGAGGTGCGAAAGTTCTCTATTAAATAAGCTCCAAGTCCTTAAATACTCGTTGGAGAGAAAAATAGCCATAACTAGCTATTTTTTACTGTGTTTGGGCATCCAGACCATAAGATTTGAGTGTCCAAAATATTGCAATGTCCAAATTTAACTAGCCATTACAACTAATGTCATGGGTTCAGACGTCCAAACATACAAAGTTTGGATGACCAAAACCTGTCTAAAACTAGAAACTTCAGAACCATGTAGTTGTCTAAACCAGAGGTTTGGGCATTCAAAGCTGCCAGTAATCCGAAGGATACTTCTGCTATATTCGAGTGTCCAAAATTGATAGAAGAACCTTAATTGGTTCTCTGTAATTTAAATTTTTGTTCGATATTATCTCATAATTAATCTTAGATGAAAAAGATAACCTGACAAAGGTATTCCAAGATGCATTTGAGTGTTGGTTAAAACTTTAAAATAAGAATTCAATATGCAAATCTTCTACTCAACAATAAACAAAAATTCTAAACCTAGTGAACCAACATAATCTCTCAAGGTTTCTTCAAGCCATTTTCAATTCTTTAAGTCTTGTCTGTTAATCCACCATCATATTTTATCTTCAATATTATCTTTATATCTATCTAAATTTGATGTTTTCGAATGGGCTTGATCTTTATTTCAAGCTTGACTTGGCTACTAACTATATATGATCAAATATAAAGTTTGTTCATTATTAGAATTATAAAAGACAACAATCTCTCCCTTTTTGATGAAAGTTAACGCACATAGGTATGAAAATAAATAATCTAAATGATTTAAAAGATTCTACATTTTAAGCAATTTAACAACTAGAGTCATGTATAACATAGATAAAAACATTATATTATACAAGAATTTTAGCAATTTTAAACAAGAATATAAGAATTTTTCTATAACAACTCCCTATATTGGAAACAAATGACAAACCATGGCTATTTCTCTCTCTCTTTTGGCATCAATAAAAAGAGTTGAAGATAAACAAGGTACAATATAGAGAACATACATATGGTGATAGCATAGCAAGGGCATTACAATGAACATCCATATCCACATGCATGAAGACTGTCACAAGTGGAATTAAAACAATATCTTTAAGATTAAAGTTTCAAAAAATAATATGAAGTTCCACATCCATATATAGGGGTGTCAAAATGGGCCTCTAACTCATGAGTTGGCCTAACATGGCTTGAAATTTATAATGTTTGGGTCGTGACTAGCATAGCCCATATGTGGGGCCATGTTGGGAGCCACCCTCGCGCCCTACAGGGCAAGCATGCCCTACGGTAAGATTGGGTTGGGCACAACACGGCCTAGCCCATGAATTTTTGTTTAAAAAATCAAAAGCTTCATAAGATCCTTAGGGAGTAAAGCTCCAAGGGAGGGTTTTTGCCCTTTGATCAAGAAGTTGCTCCCTAATTAGTTAAAGGGAGAAGAGGTGGGAGCAACTTGCAGGGAGCTATTGCACATTTTTAAAAAAACTTTAATATTTAATTTAAAAACATATAAATTAAGATCTTCTCATTATTAAATTATTTTTTATTTAAATATAGTTAAGCATAATACTTATAAATTAATTTTAATACAAAATTTTTTATATTTTATATTTTATTTTGTATTTATAGATATTATTTTCTATTTTTATTTATTTTTTTAGATTTTTTACATATTTATAAAATTTTTTCATTTTTTTTTAAATTTCATTGTCAAGATTTGAACTCAAGTCCTCTAAATAAAAACCAAGAAATTTAACTAAGGTATAACTCATTAATATTTTTAAAAATATATATATATTTATTTTTAAATAAAAAATGGGCCAAGCATGGCATGGTCCATTGGGCTGTGGCCCATGCCTAACGCTTAATATTTCTCTCAGGCTATGCCTAGTACAGCCTGAAACAGTGATAGTGGCCCGATCAAATGGTTCGTGCCAGCCTATTTGACACCTCTATCCACATAATCCTAATATAAAAAGATCTATAAGAGTTAAATCTATCCATGAACATAAACAAAGCACCAAAATATATAAATAAGTCACAAGTCGCCAATCATCCACAAAAACCATTATCAAAACACAAGTACAAGCCAAAAATCATACATGGGAATGAAAAGAAGACAAAGAAGCTCTAAGTGCTTAGCCCTTGCCCAAAAAGATTCATGAATGCTGTCAACATCCCTCGAGGTGGTCTAGATACTCCATAGTCTACTGAAACCCTATGGTAGCTATCCCCTCAAGTAGAATCAGCCTCTCATTTAGCTCATCTAACCATTGATCAACTGATCGACATGAGGATTCAACATCCTCAACATCAATAGCAACTCCAGCCTCTGCACTTGCTTCACTGGTGCTAGCAATAGTGGGAGCGACATTTGAAATTTAGTGTGTGGTAGGTGGCTGATCGCGCGTCCAGATAGTATCATCATCCTCTTGTGGGCTAAATCCCATGCGGTGAAAGGATGCTTAGATAAAAGTCTGAGGAGGGGTATATCAACGAAGTAGACCCTAAGAGGTGGAGACTACCCTAAAATGATGGAAGATACGATTGATGATGTTAGGGACAGTAGTGGAATATATGATGTACTAGGCCCATGTGATGAAGGATGATATAAGGAAAATTGACTTGTCACTTGATTAGAACATAGGAGATCAAATATAGCTCCATATAGGAGACTTCATCACAATGCCCACCCTTCAAAAAGATAGTGTAGGCAAGAATATGGTGAATGACATATGATCAAAGAGGAAGGAGATTAGAGACCAGGGCCTTTATCTTGCACATGGCTTGTGCATGGTTCTCCTAAAAATTTCTCTGAATAGCTTTAAAGAATTTGAGGAGAAGGTCTATATCATACCATTTCTCAGTGAAGGTGATCTCTTTCCCTTTCATAGAAAGTCCTAAAATGACGTCTAAAATGTCAAGATCAATAGTAATTAGTGTATCCCTGTAATAGGTGGTGAGGGTTGTGTGGCCAAGTCGAAGGAGGTATTGGCATAAAAAAATCTACACATCCTCCTCATTGTAGACCTTATGGGAGGATGCAAGATCAAGCCATCCTTGGGCAACAATGAAAGTGGATAAAGGTCTACAAAGTCAATGATACACAACGAAATGATTTTAGAACTAACAAATCAATCCCTAAAATGTGTAAAACTATTCAAAGAATAAAAATGAGAAGGGAATTGGGATCCTTAATGGAGGTTGAAGCAATAGAGTGCTTGAGCTTGGAGGCGGGGGTTTTGGTGTGAGGAGTCATGGAGAAATTGAAGGAGAAAAGGTGAGGAAGGTGAAGAAAACCACAGCAGAGCCTTTAGATCATTGAAGGAGTCACTTGGAGTTGCTAGAGAGCAGGAGGAGGTAGATCATGCTAGAGAAAGTGAGGAAATTTGGGTAGACACCTAGGGTTTTAAGGCAGAAATTCCATATTTAGATGTCCAAACCACTCTGTTCGAGCGTCCGAAGATAGCAAATAGAGAGCAAAAACTTACAGAAATGTGTTTGGATGTCCGAACATAGTGGTTCAATTGTTTGAAGATTCTTAGGGCATCTGAATAGCACTAGTCAGGTGAGCAAGATGGACACTTAGAGAACAAAAAATAGATCAGAGTTTGGGCACTCAAACTATCCTTATCGAATGTCTGAACTTGACAGATAGTGAGAAAGATTTTGCAAAAAGTCAGACTTGTCAATCAATTCTCAAAACACTAAATCAAATCAACTAAGTTGTGAAACTCCAATTTCATTTCAAATCAAACAAAACCAGGTTTCATCCTAAAGTTTTGTAATGTTCATAAGTTGATGATTGATTTTGATAAAAAATAATGAAATATCCTTTTTTGAAATATGATCATGAATAAAATAATATCGAATATTAATATAATTTGAATGAGAATATAGTACTAAATTTTTAGACAAACTAATAGCACTAGTATTATTATAATAAATTAGTATATTTGAAAATTCACAATCAAAATCTTAAAAAGTTTATGACTTTCAAAGGATTTGTGAGTAATAACACTCCGCGATACATTTTTGGCCTTGATAGTAGAAAGAGCCATTGAATTTTGTTTTTTGAAACTCTATAATCAAGACCTTTCCCAAGAAATTGATATGTGACATTTGTGCTCTTTCTATCCACCGATAATCGGCATAATCTGCATAATGAAAATCAACCAAATCAAAGTAATCAACCCTAGGATACCATAAACCTATATCTAGTGTGCCCTTATGATATCTAAGTATATGTTTCATGGTAACTAGATGAGATTTCCTACATAAAGGTTGAAATCTAGCACATGAGTAAATACTAAATATTATATTAGGTCTACTCATAGTAAGATATAGTAAACTTTCAATCATACCTCTGTACCACTTTTTATCTACCCTTTCATCATCTTTATCTTTTTCCAAATTTGTTGAAGGACTCATTGGAGTTCCTATTGGCTTAGCTTCATCCATGTTGAACTTCTTGAGTAGTTCTTTGGTATATTTGGCTTGGTTGATGAAGATCCTATCCTTTAATTATGGCACTTGGAGTCCAAAAAAGAAATTTAGTTCTCCCATCATGCTCATCTTGAACTCTTCTTTTGTAGTGTTTGTAAATATCTCACACAAATTTTTATTAGTAGCACCAAATATAATATTATCAACATAAATTTGTACTAGCAACAAATGCTTTTCTACTTTAAATAAAAATAAAATGGTGCCTATACAACCCCTTTGACAATCCTTTGAAATCAAGAGAGAACTTAGTTTTTCATAACAAGCTTTTGGATCTTGCTTTAAACCACAAAAAGCCTTTCTCAATCTAAAAATATAATTGGAAAAAATCTAAGTCTTCAAAATAGGGGGTTATTTTACAGACTTCCTCTATAATATGCCATTCAAAAAGGTATTTTTAACATCCATTTGAAAAGTTTAAATCTTTTAAAGCATGCAAATGCAAGCAAAATTTGAATGCATTCCAAACAAATAACAGGTACAAAAGTTTGATCAAAATCGAGTCTCTCTATTTGGTTGAAATTGTAGGCCACTAATTTAGCCTTGTCTCAAACCACAACACCTTTTTATTTAGCTTGTTCCTATAGACCCATTTGGTACTAATTATTGGATAGTCATTTGATCTTAGAACAAGCTCCCATACTTGATTCTGCTCAAACTGATTTAGTTCTTCTTACATAGTAAGAATTCAACTAACATCTTTTTGAGCTTTGTGGAGCCAAAATTGACTACCAGAGATAGCTAAAGACATTAAGACGTAATGTCAAGATAATAAATAAATTTAAGGGTAGTTTGAATGTGTAATTAGAAATTATGGGAACATGATTTTCAATAGGTGTAAGCCCCTATTATTAATTACCCTGGCAACTGTCAAGAACTTTCTAAAATAAGAAACTGAGTTAATAAAATAGAGTCACAAAGAAGAAAAGCATAACTTGATTAATTTAAAAAAGAGATTACATAGCTTAAGTAAGGGAACACCATCACTTTATAACTTAATAAATTTAAATACATAATCATAAAGAGTATGAAATAAGGAAGCAAGAGGGAAAAAGCTTGACGCTCACTGTTGCCTTGCTTATGTGTGCTTGGCTGAGTGGAGTTTAACTTGAATGGGTGCTTGGCTTGATCCTTGGTGGATGTTGATAACTTGACTTAATTCTAGAATGTGGCTGAATGCCTTGGCTTGTGTTAATTGACCCCATTAAGATCTGAGGTATTATTGATTATTTTTATTTATTGTTAGTTGACTTTTTTTGATCTTTGATTTGATAATTGATGGTCTCTTAGCTTGTTGTTGATTAAATTTAAAGTGTCATCAATGGCTTTAAGCTTTTGTCGATTGAGCTTGAAGTGTGGCCGTAGCTTTATGCTTGTTGTCGATTGATTGATTGACTAAGTGAACTTAAGCTTACCTTAGTTTGGTTTGAAATGGATAGTGGCATTGGCTTATGCTGACCATTTTTAATTTGATAATCGATGACCTTTTTGACATGTTGTTGATTAAGTTCAAAGTATCACCAAAGGCTTTTAAGCTTGTGTTGGCTGAACTTAAGTGTGACTGACATGTTGTTGGTTGACTTGTTTTAAACAAGATATTTGGTTGAATGACTAAGTGAGTTTAAGCTTACCTTTAATTCAATTTGATTTAAAGGAGTGATTAGTAGCTTACACTTACACTAATCATCCTCGATAATTGACGGCCTCTTTGCAATTAGGTTTGCAGTGTTATTGATAACTTTGAGCTTGTTGTCAACTGACCCTGACTGATTTGAATTTGACTCAATTCGGCCTTGGTTTGGTTCAAGTTCAATTTAGTTTGGTTTAAAGTCGAGAATTGATTATAATTTAAGTTTGATTTGATTCAATTCGATATTTAGAACTTAATTTTGTTCGATTTTGATTTGATTCAATTTGATGTTCAGAACTTGATTTTGATTCCAGTTTGATTTGATTCAGTCCAATGTTTAGGACTTGATTTTCATTCAAATCTAATTTGATTCAATTTGATGGTTAGAATTTGATGATTTAAATAGTTTTTGTAACCCAACTCTGACTTCAAGTTTGACAAGAATTAGAGTCAGACTTTAAGCCTAATTTGTATTGAGTGGGGCCCAATTTGAAACATACAAGAGCTAAAAATTTGGGCACAAATATTGAACCGAGCTGTACTAGTCAACCATTTTCCAACCGATCGACCAAGTCTGATAAGTCGAGTATGTCACCATTCATAGTTGGTTAATTGGTTCTTAACTGGTTGACTAGTTTGGGTTGTGATTTGTAAAATAAAACCAAATTTCTTTGAATCCATCAAGAATTGCTAGAAATTTCAATCAAGAAGATTACAATATCAGACTCTATCAATCAAAGACCCAAATATGAAATTTATGATAAGAATATATCTCTTAAATCCTAAAATTAGATCAATCAAAGACCTAAAATGAAGGTCTCCTCAAGCCCTATAAAAATAGGGCTAGAGCATGCGAATTTGAAGAAGGAGATTATCAGGGGAATTATAGGAATTCCTAGATGAATTCTAAAGAAGAAGAGCACGAATCTCATTGGCAAGAAGAAGACCAAGGAGGCATCATCAAGGAGTCAAAAGAGATGTAAGGCCCCTATTCTTCTTTGGTTAAATTTTTCTTATATTTTTTCCTTCCCTCTTGCTTCCCACGAGGATATCTGCCACTACCAATCCCTCGTGCTTTTGCTCCCCTTTGCTCTGGCTGCCCTTCGAGAAGCACCCTATTGTCTGCATTTAGATGACTGAACTAGAGGGAATTGGGCATCTAAACTCTCTTGAGAGCTTCTTTCATTTCACCAATACTGTGGCCACCCATGGCTCCTTATAAAGTGGTAGATCTCCACCAACACTGTGGCCATCCATGGCCCTTTGCATAATGGTGGATCCCCACTAGTACTGCGGCCATCTGTGGCACGTCTCATAACAATAAATCTCCAACAACACTATGGCCATTTGCAGCCCTTTGTATAATAGTGAAACTCCAACAACACCATGGCCACCCACAACATTTCATACAACAATAGATCTCCACTAGCATCGTGGCCATCCATGGCCCATCAATGGAATTCCACCTACACCATGGCCACCCATGACCCCTTACATACCTTGATTCCACCTCTTGTGGACAAGCCCAAATTTTGGAGCCTACCATGAAGTTCTTTGAAGACAAATGAGAGACATTGATGAAGACTCACTTGAACTGAAATACGAACAAAAGAACTGAAAAAACTAAAATTCAAAACTGGTCTAGGACTACCTTGTGGGTTCATCTGAAACCCATTTAAACTATGCCAGCTTGTGGGCTAGCGATTTAGATTCTATGCTAGCTTGTGGGCTCACAAATTTCCAAACTATGCCAGCCTATGAACTCGCAAATGTTGAAACCATGCCAACCTAGGGGCTCGCAAATGTCCAAACTATGATAGTTTGCAGGCTTGCAATTTGGACTCAATGCCAGCTTGCAAGCTTGCAAATGTTCAAACTACATACTAGCCTATAGGCTCCCAATTTGGATTCTATGCCAGCCTGTGGGCTCGTGAATATCCTAACTATAATCCATCTTGTAGGCTCACAACCATCTATTCAGACAATGGGCTAGCTTGAGGGCTCACTGTATTGTTATCATGATAGCTTGAGGGCTCTCAAACCAAAATTGATAAATACAAAATTGATTTAATAACTCAATTATGTTAAAATCAAGCTAAAATGGCCAAGACAAATGAACAAAATAAACTTGACTCAAATAAAGCATCAAATAAACTAAATAAAAAAGAACAAGTGGACCAAAATTGGTCTAGATAGGTAGCAATGCCCTTAGCCAATTGTCCAATATCATCAACTAGTAGACTAGTTCTATTCTATCAAATGCTCACACACTCCTAGTCAAACAATCTGTATTTGAACCAGTCATTTAATTCTATCATACCAAAAATAACACCATAACTAGTTGGTCAACCACTCACCCAATTGGTCACCCATTTTTATTAAAAAATTGATGATTTGGGTCCAGATTTAGTCCAAATTGTGTCAAGCTTCAATCAACCCTAGTTGGGGTCACTTCAGGATCAAACCAAGTTATCCCAGCAGCAAAAATCAAGTTTGGATCAAAACTCTAATCGAGTCCAACAATATTTTAACCCAATCAAAACAACTTCAAGTTGAGCAAACCATGAGAAGTTCAAGTTGAAGGCCAATTGAGTCAAGTGCCAACTGGATTGAGCCATAACAAGTTCGAATAGAATCCCAAAATGAGTCAAGCATTATTTGGACTAAATCAGAGTAGGTTCAAGTTGAAACTACACTCAGATCAAGTCAAAGCAAATTCAAATTGAACTCTAAAAGAAGTCAAACTACACTTGAACTCCAATTGAGGGAAACCATAAAGTCAAGATTATTTTAAATTAAGTTCAAACCCAAACCCAATTGGGTTGAACCAAGTCCCAACTAGGCAAAATAGAGTTCAAACCTAAACTCAATCAGGTTAAACCAAGTTCCAACCAAGTCAAGCCTGATTTGAATAAGTTTGGATAAAACTAAATTGAGTGTGATGATATGCAAATCATCCTACCTAGAAGCTTCTGAAGGATGGTCCATTATAAAAAATGATCCTTCAAGAGATACTAAATTAGTACAAAATATTTTCTTGAAAGAAGCGGATAATAGCATTTGCTTATACCTCTTTCAATGGAATCGCTTGAGCCTATAGAGAAAAATAGTTGGTTTCTGCTAATATGAAGTGATGGCCTTTAGAAGAAGATGGTTTGATTGGGATGATGATGTCTATGCCCCATACCTCAAATGGCCATGAAAACACTGTTGGATATAGAGGATTTGGGTGTTAATGGATGAAATCACCATAAATTTAGTATAGATGACATCTCCTCGCATATTTGATGCAATCTCCTACCATCGTAGGCCAATAGTAGCCTATACGCTTAACTTCATCATCATTTTGGGGCCTGATTCATGAGCCTCATAAAGTTTGGAATGCACTTTATACATAACTTTTTTGGCCTCTTTGTCTGAGAAATATCATAGAAGTAATTAATTGAAAGACTTTCTATAAAGAATGTCGTTGATAAGTAGAAAGCGTGCAGCCCTCTTTCTGAGTTGTGTTCATGCGAATTTATCTTTTGGGAGTTCCCTACTTTTGAGGTAGTTGGTGAATGGTGTCCTCCAATTTGTGGTCTCTTCTACTAGTCTAGATTTAGTCCTCTCATACTTGATGCTGAAGATTGTGATCATCACTTATCTACTTCGTATTGTGATTAAAATTTCTCCTTGATTAGGATCAGCTAGTGCTTTAACTAGTTTGGCTAAGGAGTCAACTTCCATATTAATGGACTAAGAAAATTCAGTTATTTGAATATGTGGGATTTTTCTTATGAGCTCTTGAGCCTTTTCATGGTATTTCAGGAGCTCAGACTTATGGACTTTATACTTGCCTTGGACTTAGTTGATAACTAGTTGTGAATCACTAAAAATATATAGGCATGATATTTTCATATTGAGGGCCATTTCTAGTCCTACAATTAGGGCCTTATATTTAGCTTCATTATTTGTGTATGATTTGAGAGGGAATAGGAGTATTGTAAAATGTCCCCGTTTGGCATGACATAAACAAGTCCAATGCCTACTTTGATTTATGGAAGGTTTTATTTGATCCCAGGTGATGCAGCGAGAGAGGGGGCACAAGGGTTAGGAAGAGAGCACCATCTTCTCACCACGATAAATCCACTTGATGTAGCGGGAGAGAGTATGAGAGATAGGGAGAAGATCACCATCTTCACTTGATGTAGCGGGAGGAAGGCATGAGGAATAGGGAGAAGATCACTGTCTTCTCACAATGATAGATGTTTGAATCCACAAGGAAGATAGAAAGAGAATCAACCCAAAATAAGATAATATTATTGATAAAAAAAGTTTTTTTTTGTTATAACCTTGGGCTATATATATAGCATTCTAATAAACTAAGAGTCCTACTTGGTATAGACTAAAAATAGGACTTAGACTCTACTAAGAATTCTACTTAACATATCTTAAATAAAGATATATAAATCCTAGTCCTTATTGGGCTAGGACTGTTATTGACTCAGACTAATAAATAAATCCTAATTTTGACCAATACAAAGTTTGAATTGTCCAAAATAGAAAAATAAGAGACTTGTAGGAATTGATCTCAACTTTCCAATGGATAGTTATTTACTGAATTTGGATCAATATCTTAGGATATATGGCTTTTGGACTGTACCTATACGAATCTTGACGGATCCTAATTAGAGTTGGAATTCAACTTGAACTGGATCTCTAATTTTAATGTGAAAAAGGATGTAGTTATCCTACATTAGACCTCTCCACTTATAAAAGACTTGTCCTCAAGTCAAAGATTGGAGTCTCCATTGGTGCAGTTGTGCTCCTCTTGAACTCTTTCCAACATAAAACTTGATGATGTAAACCAATAAGATTTCTTTGAGTAACATCTTCAGCACTTTAATCTCCTATTTTTCTTCGACACAACCCCTTAAACTTTTACAGGGTTCCCTTCAACCTTATTTGAAATAAAATTTTTATACACACCAACTTATGATTTGTTGATGAAAGTATTCTTCATAAGTTTACTGATAATTACTATAATAATCTGAATATATTATTACAAATTTTGAATCTTGCATAGTGATAACTCCTATAGACATTTCCTCCAGTTGTTTAAGAGGGCTTTTGATAAATTTAAAGAATAATCTTGAGTAGCACAATCAATATTTTCACAAGTAGAAAACTCTTCCTTATAGCCTTCAAGATTATCAACTAATTCATATGATTTCTCATTGATAGTCTCTTGAAAATTTTCTGTAACATCCAAAACTACTTTTGTATGATTTTCTAACTCATCAAAGAAAGAATCTTTGAGGACTTCAATAAAATCTTCATTAGTTTGTTTGTCTTCCACGTGATGCACAATCTTTTCTTGGATTTGATAATTCTATACTAGAGGAAAGTTACTACTAAGATGTGGAATTAATACCTCATGGTTGTCTTCGTTGATTTTAATTCCAAAAATCCTTCGATTAGAGATCTATATTCCTTGATTTTGATCCCCTTTTGAGAACTTTATGTTGAATAGTTTAAGCATCTTCGGCCATGAGTGGATTTTTGGTTTGCCTTCACATGTTCTTTGGAGTTGAATTTTCTCCCACCAAGATGAACCATAACCATCAAGATTGTATTCAACAATTTTTACCTTCTTCTCTTCAAGAATCTCCATAAACTTAAAGAATTTCTCAACTTTATTGATTCAAATAAACAAATTCTCATAACCATGAAAGTATAGAATATTCACCTGACCAAGGTTTTGGTTTTCCTAAGTAGCTTCGTATATTGATCTCCAAGACATCGGACTGCGAGCCTCTTCGACGATCAATTGATGAACTAGGTTTTTATTTTCAATCTATTTTAAAGCTCAATTTCATGCTTCCTAGTGATAGAAGCAAGAAAACTTTGTTTGATCAAATCTCAAATTTGATAATCTCCTAGATCACCGTCCATGGAGTTGTCGCCACCAACTACGATCAATGGAGTTGAGCTTAGGAATAATGTCGCTCTGATACCACTTGATGCAGCGAGAGAGGGAGCACAATGGTTAGGAAGAGAGCACCTTCTTCTCACCATAATAAATCCACTTGATGCAACTGAGAGGAGGCACGAGGGGTAGGAAGAAGAGCACCGTCTTCTCACCATGATAGATCTACTTGATGCAGCAGGAGAGAGCATGAGAGATAGGAAGAAGATCACCATCTTCACTTGATGCAGTGGGAGGAAGGCACGAGGAATAGGGAGAAGATGACTATCTTCTCACAATGATAGATCCTTGAATCCACAAGGAAGATAGAAAGGGAACAAACCCAAAATAAGAGAATATTATTGATAAAAAAAGCTCTTTTTTTGTTATAACCTTGGGTTGTATATATAGCCTTCTAATAAATTTAGAGTCCTACTTGGTGTAGACTAAAAATAAGACTTAGACTCTACTAAGAATTCTACTTAACATATCTTAAATAAAGATATACAAACCCTATTCCTTATTGGGCTAGGACTGTTATTGACTCGGACTAATAAATAAATCCTAATTTTGACCAATACAAAGTCTGAATTATTTAAAATAGTAAATAAGAGACTTGTAGGAATTGATCTCAGCTTTCCAACGGATAGTTATTTGCTAGATTTGGATCAATATCTTAGAAAATATGGCTTTTGAACGGCAGCTATACGAATCTTGATGGATCCTAATTAGAATTAGAATTCAACTTGGACTGGATCTCTAATTTTACTATGAAAAAAGATGTAGTTGTCCTACATCACCTGGTTTTATGGATGATGCTCCACCAAAGTATAACTTCCAATAAGATTCTCCTTCTTCGACCAAGGGGTTTCTCATTAGGGAGCTCACAACTCAAAGGAGAATCATCCAGTACTAGATAAGTTGTGAGAAAATCAGGGAGGGTTTGCCATTTGGTCGCCTTTTGGGGAGTGAATTTGATATCACATTGTATAAGGATTAAAGCCCACTTTGCTAGTCTCCCAGTGAGTATAGGTCTAGTTATTAGGTATTTTATGGGATCAATCTTTGATATTAAAATAACTTGATGAAAAAGCAAATAATGCTTCAGCTTCTTAATTATGAATATAAGTGCTAGGCAATGCTTTTCGATAAGAGAGTAGTTACTTTTTGCCCCCACTAGCATTTTACTTAGATAGAAGAGTTTATTTTCTTTACCTTTTTTATTATTTTGGGCAAGAAGTGCCCATAGGAATCCTTCCATTACTGCTGTATAGAGAATAAGGAGTTTTTCGAGTAGAGGTGCTAACAAGACTGGTGGCTTTAGAAGATAATGCCTAATCTTTTCAAAGGCCTATTGGTACTCTTCATCCTAAATGAATGGAGTGTCCTTCTTCACTAACTTAGAAAAAGGCTTGTATTTTTCAGAGAGGTTTAAAATGAATCTTCTATCATATACAAATCAATCTTAGAACAACCTCAATTACTTTAAACTGCTGGGTGGTGGCATATCCAAGATAGCTTTGATCTTAGATGGATTGATTTCAATCCCTGGATGTCTGACAACAAAGCCAAGTAATTTTCCTGATGATACCCTAAAAACACATTTCATAGGATTCTTCTTTAAGTTATATTTTTCTAAGGTGATTAAATACCACTCTTAGGTCTTAGATGTGCCTATCTTTGGATTTAGTTTTAACCACTAGTCATCTACATAATATTCCACTAATTGGTATATGAGATCATTAAAGATTTAAGTTATCGCCCCCTAATAAGTGGCACCTATATTCTTGAGCCCAAAGGACATCACCTTATAGCAATAAATGCCAATTAGTGTCCTGAAGGCCATATATTTCTCATCATTATAATGCATTTTGATTTGATTATATCCTACAAAACTATCCATGAAAGAGAATATTTTGAAATTGGCCATGTTGTCAAACATAATTTCGATTATTGGTAATGAAAAATCATCTTTTGGATAGGATTTATTCAAGTCTCTGTAGTTCACACAAATATGGATTTGGCCATTTTTTTTCTTGACTGGCATGATGCTTGCCACCCAATCTAGGTATTTTGTCTCTTTGATAAAGCTTGCTTCAATTAGTTTCTCTATTTCTTCTATCACCTTCTATTCTAGGTTGAGTCTCATTTTCCTAGGTGCTTGTTTGAGAGGTGAAAACTCGGGATTGATGGCTAGCTTGTGGATTGCAACTTTAGGATCTAGTCTAGGCATCTCCTTATAGCCCCATGCAAAGTAGTCAATGTACTCTTGGAGCACTACTTTGAGATGGGTTTGGCTTTCCTCTGAAATTTGAGTGTTGATGAAAGTTAGCTTGGGGTCCTTCTCTTAGTCTAGGTTGATTTCCATTAGTTCATTGACTATGGCTTGCCTCCCATTCTCAAGTTTTGGTGGAGCTTCTTTTGGTTTGAGGATTGTTTTTGCACCATGTGATTCACCATGTCAAGTATGATATGGTGAAGGTTCATCTGAAGGCATTTTAGTTGCATAATGCCCTTTCTTTTTGTTATGATAAAATGCCATTAAGGATGCCACCTTCTTGTGATGTTTGAAGAGTCATGGGCACCTCAGTGCACATGTAAAGAGGTATTGATGTCATTCAATCATCCTAAATATCAGAGAGAGGTCCAATGGTGACCATAAGATAACTATGGGCATTTGGAGTAAATAGTCTAGTCCTTTGGTGTTCTTGATTCCTCTTCTAGGAATGTAGGCACATCTTTGGTGTGGATCCTATATATTCTTCAATAAATGACTCTATATCTTTGTTTGTGGACTTCCACAGCCAAATTTTTTGATTATCTGACGAACCTGGGCTGATGGTCACCATCATCTGCTAGCTCTTCAATGCCTAGGATTTCATATATACTTGGGACACAAGGGATTGCCTTGTAAAATAGTAATTTTCTTTTTCCTTTGCACCATGAAAGAATGTAGAAAGTCATCAATTCTTCCACGACATCGATGCTTAGCACATCTAACTGCTTAAATAAGCCTTTTGGAACTTTAGGGAAAAAGAGAGTATTTTCTATTTAACATATGTTATCATCTTCATCAGAAGTATAACCACCCAGGTAGATATGTGGGGCTTCTTCATCTAAAGAGGCTGGGTCAGAATCACTTCCTAGGTGAGGAGGAACAAAGATCAGGCTAGCAACTTTAGCTTTACTTGACTAATGAAAGCAAACCCCCTATTAGTGTCGGATCTCTGATAGTATTTTGCATCATCATAATGTATCTCATGAACATTAAAGGGTGTACATCTTCATCAATTTGGTGTTCTTCACCATCCTTAAAGTATTTGAAGCATTGATGTAGGTTTGATGGCATTACTTTGTTTTCATATAGCCAAGGTGCCCCTACTAGTCCTTTGTGTGACGCATCAGTATTGATCACATAAAACTTAGCATCTGTCATTATTTTGCCTACTTTTAGAGGGATAGTTATGGCTCCCAAATCTCTTTGACTATTCTGATTAAACCCTTATATGTTTATAATCTTGGATGATAGGTGGTACACATCCAAAGTTATAGCTCTTAGAGTTCAGAGAGTTATGAAATTAGCTAAGGAACCTGGGTTGATTGAAATACGATTGATCTTGATCCCATCATTATTCCCTATGATATACAATGATCTATTGTGGTCGGTTGTTCCAAATAGCAAGTCATCATTTATGAAAGTGATAACAAGAGTTTGGCATGCAAACAAAGACTCCATCTTTTCTTCAGCAAAATATGCTTGGTAGTTGTCCAAAATTTATAAGATATGCACTAGTGCATTCCTGAGTTCTTGTGACATCATCAGGGCATCAAAAATACTCAGCATAGGAAGGATCTTTTTGAGGTGGGCTGCTATATTGTATTCCACCTTTGGGTGCAGGTTCAGCTTGCGAGGGATCGATGCCCTCACTTTTTTAAAATTCCTTTTCCTTGTTCTTAGTGATGTTCTTGTCCCTGGGCATTAGTGCTTGTCTTGGAGGTACGCTTTCCCACCTCAGAGTTGTATCTGGTTTCCTCTTTAGTTAAAATCTAGCATCATGAGACCAATAAGGTTCATCTTTAGAATTACTTTCAAGGCTAATCATGCAACAAGAAGTAGTGGACCCTTACCTCTAGTTCATAGTTCCCTAAAATGTCCTTGGAGGATGCTACTGACTGATAATCTTCCCCTTGAATATCAGAATTAAGCATGTGAAGTTTTCATATAGCGAGGTCTTTGGAGACTCTCTAGATGAATCCTTCTACTTCATCTGCTGGCATAACCTTCCTCAGGACTTTATATTTAGGATATTTCTCTCATGGATATTCCAATTGGCTTGACTGTGGATATTCAAAGTGACTTGATCAATGGGTGGAATGAGCTTTAGCATTAGCTCTCTTGATCCTCTCCTGAAATGCTTACTTCTTCATTTGGCCCTTGCTAGTCTAGAGCATTCTAAAGTGGTCATAAAGTTATTCTGACTTAGACATGGAGTTGTATTCGTTGTCCTTGTCTTGTATGCATGATTTCTCTAAAGTTGGCAAACTACATTCTTCCATAGGTTCTAGGACTAGGACCTCACCAAACCTAATAGATTGAGCATTTATTGCTGGATATCTTGATGGAGGTTGGGATAGCAGCTTGCTGGCATTGACATCAAATGTATGAGTCACCATGCGACAAGAGGTTATAGACTTAGATAACTCTCTCTGACAGTGTCTAGATTTCTTGACCCATCTCTAGAGTAAGTGCATGAGTGGTCGTTCTAATCTCGAAGAGGGTTGATAAGTGGCTTCTCACCACCCCTATGAGGTCTTTGTATGATTTTGTCTTTTCTGGTAGCACCTTCTCCATCCTCTCGACTTTCTAATAGAGCATGGTAGTCGTATTTGTCATGCTTTCCATGTGGGCAGTCATAGCTTTTATATGCTCATTCAGCATTTGTATTTGCCTTCTGACAAATCTCATGTTAGTTGTAGCTAGCTCTTTCATAGTTCCTAGCTGTAGTTTGAGCATGGTATAGTTATACTCAAGGGTGAACCACTCTCTAAGATAATCATCTCAAGAGCATCCCTTAGGGAGACTTGTGGGATCTCTCATTTCATTAGTAACATCCTTGGTGAATCTATTTGCTTCTTCTTGCCTTGCACCCTAAATTTCCTCATTATTGGAGCAACAGGGTGGGGATCAGTTTGGTTGTGATCCTCTAATAGTAAATATGGTAGAGCATGTTGCCACTAGAAAGTCACTTTCTTTATTTCCCACATCAGAGACCTCTAGTAAAGCTTTGAGTTTGTCAGGGAAGAGTTTCTTTAGAATCATTGGCTTCTTTCTCCCTGAACATATTCATCTAGAGTATCAATGTATTCTTGGATGGTTGATTTCTTGACATCGTATGCATCTGGCTGAACCAACTTCTTCTTCATGCTTCTACTCTTTCTCATATTGATGCTTGAGAAGGTAAGACATCTCGCTCTGATGAGGCTTTCTTCATCACCATCCTAGGCCCTTCAGGGCTTCTAGTCATTTTCTTCATCAGTTTCTTTAGCTTTTTGAAATATAGATATTCCATAAGTGCCCTTGTTTGGGGGTACATTGTGCTTTTTCTCAAAGGGGATTTTAGCAAGTGATTCATGATCCTTGAAAATAGTAATATGATTGATGTGTTTAATGGGCATTTTAAGTAGGGTTGCCACTGAGAGAGTTAGCTTGTCTTCTCAGTATTGCTTCTTGACCCAATCCTTGAATACATAGTAGTCTTCAATGGTATACCCTAAGACTCTATGGTAAGGATAATAGTTTGGGTGATCTGTTTTGTTGGCCTTGCCTGGCCTATTGGAGTTTAGCAATTGGAGGCCTAACTTTAGGACATCATAGAAAATTTTACCTACTCTTTCTCTTTTGAAAGAATATTTCTTTTTGAGCTTTTGTTGGAAATTATTGGATCATTCCACTTCTTCATCTCCTCCAAGAGTTGGTGGCTTCTAAGGATTACCCTTGTTTATGGTGGGGTTCGGAGGTTTCTTTCGCTTAGTTGTTATAAATGCAGCCCTCATATTTTTGGAAGGCTCTCCACATATTACCTTATCCTTTTGTAGCTTAAAACTTTGTGAACTAGATAAGATCACTAGGCTAATCCTTTCTAGCTTCTTGACTTGCATGATGAGGTCTTGGAAGCTATGGACAGAAGAGGTGCTTAGATAAGGTGCCATCCATTCTCCCCTTATGTTGACGAATACTAGGTTCACTAACTTAAATTGGCTCATGGATTGTTTACACTTAATACTGAGATTTCTCCATCTTCTAATATAATTCAGAATTGATTTATTATCATATTTTGGTGTTGAGACAAGATTTGCAATGATCACTTTATTACTAACTCCTCCAAACTTGATTTGAAAAGCCTCTTTCATTTGTGCCCAAGTTTGTTTGGATTCCAGTTGTAAACTAGCATACTACTCGAATGCTACTCTTGTCAAGCTTGCTAAAAATTGGTGGAGTAACAACGATGGATTATTACTTAAATCTCTAGATAGAGTCACAAAGTGAGCTATGTGCTATTTAGGATTGCCCATGTCATTAAACTATTTGAAACTAGGCACTATATAGTTTTTGGGATATGGCACTCGATCATGATGGTAAGGGTATGATTTGTCAACATCATTTACACTGCCCATCTTACTTTCTTGTCTCAACTGTGTAGCTACCATTCATTTTACTTGCTATTGTGTGTATGCTGGGAGTTTCATGTTGTCAGGGATCTCTAAAATTGGGGATTGGATATCTCTTATTAGAGGAGGTGCTTATGAAGGGCCTACATTTGCTTGGATCTTATCTACAGGAGATGCACCTTCTGCCACCTTTGCTGTTTGGGATTGTTGTTCAGATCATTCCAACTTGTTGAGCCTCTGGCTTATTTGTAGCATCATCTCCATCAACTCCATGACTTTCTTTTAAGCTTTATCTTTCTCTTTGCTTTGCTATCTCAGCTATTCTTGTAGTGCTTCTATGGCCACTTCTTGATTAGATCTTTCAATTATGACCAAGACTTTAGCTAGAACATGATGGCCTATGTCTTGAGAATCAAGTCTAGGCTTTGGGTTGAGAGTAACTTTTCCCATTTGTTGAATCATTTCATTTAGGAGTCCACTAATGGAGAGGGTTGCCACACCTTCTCTTTGACGTGGTTGCAAGGATTGGTTCACAAGGGCCCTCTCCTCTTAGAGTTTTTCATCAATAAACCTCACTCAGGTATCCTCTTTTTGGCATTTAGTCAGTTGGGATGTGGGCTCACTGTGAATATGACTTATCTTAAATTTGGATGAGCTTGTAAAGAGATATAGATAATTCAATTTATTGTAGATAATGATAATTTGAAAGTTATACTTATTTTGGATATTGTAATTATAGAGGGAACATTTGCAATTTTTTTTTAGAAAATTAGACTAAATTATAATTTTATAATTTTTAGGGGTCTTTTTTTATGAAAAAATTGTTTATAAAGTTTTGACTAAATTTGGACTTATCCACAAATAAAAATTTTTGTGAAACTTTTTTGTGAAAGTTAAAAGTTCAGGCTTTTATTTGCAAATATAGAATTTTGAAGGGATTTATTTGCAAACCTTGGATTTCATAAGCATTGAATTATAATTATTAATCTTTTGAATAGTTTATTTGTAAATCCTAAATTTTGTAGGATTGATTTATAAGTTTAGGATTTTGTTAGACCTTTCTGTAAATTTTTAACAAAAATCCGGCCAAGAATCCATTTATGAAGATTTATTCAGTCCAATGACTTATTTATAAAATTCTTATATTTTGTCATTTGGATCCAGATTTTGGATGGATTTTGGATCCAATTTTGATTTAAGTATCCAGCCCACTTAGCCCATTTGGATTAAACCTAGTTTGAGCCTAAATTTTTTAATAATTTAAGTCCAAATTGAACTCAATTTTTTATCAAAATCGGATGCAATTTAAGTGTGACTGATACTCACATTTGAGTCATAATTTAATGGTATATAAATCTCAATTTTAATCATATTTCAATCAAATTTGATTGTAGTAAAAAAATACCTTAAAAACTAGTCAACCCCAAAAGCTGTTGATGACACACTCCTCAAGCTAATCAACTCCAAAGCAATTGACAACACAGTTTTCTAAGCTATAACCAACCCTATAAGTTATTAGCAACATTACTAAACTAAATGAAGTTATTGTCAATGCTCAAAACTATTGAAAATGCTTCAAACTTCTCTCATTCCCTTTCACATCCTATCAAATGTTATCATCAACACTTGCCAAAGACTGAGTCAATTTGGTTCAGACACCACGTGGTCCAGCATAGTGGGAGCAAGGTATTAACACACATCTAAGCTTCTTTTGCACTCTTTCTCTTTACTTTTTTTATATTTTCTATAATTTCATGTTGAAATTCATTGTAAAGTGAGAGCATACCCTTGCTTAAATCATATACCATCTTTCCCAAATCAATCAAATATTGCTTTCTTCTTTTTATTTTTGTGTCTCTATTTTATTTTTGTGTTTTTTACTTTAGGAGGTTCCTGATAATTGTTAGGGTAATTAACAATAGGAGCTTATGCTAGTTGGAAGCCAATGTTCTCATAACATCTGATAGTGCACTTTAAATTAAAATAAATTTTGATTTGTGATTAGAGGTCGCTCCTGAGATCCTACTATTTCGGACTACCAAAATTAATCCCACAAATTCTTGCACACCTAGTGGGACATGACTTCTCCTTCAAGTAGAGAAACCTAGTTGAAATAGGCACATATCAGAAGAAGAAAAGTTAAAAGCTAAACTTGATTAAGAGAAAGGAAAATGGTATCATCAAGTGGCCCTCTTGTCTCAATCCACACCATCATCCTTAGTGAAAGATTTATGATATACTTCGTCAACCAACAATCACTAGAGGGCAAAGTTGTGGCACACTTTATCAACCAACAATCACTGTAGGGGTAACTAGAGTCTATATATGCATAGATCAACCCCTTGCCTTCCATCCAATGGGCAAAGACTAAGTTTACTCAAGAGGGAAAGACCTCTCATCCAAGAGGTAGAGACTTCATATCAAGGGGTCAAGTTCAAATGCCATTATATTAAATCTCAATGAAAAAATAATAATTATCATGGGGGCAACTGGAGTTCATATCAGCCATTAGGCTATATCCAACTCCATTCAATTTATGCATGGTGCATTTACTTTTACTAATACCATCACTACTCCTAGCATCGCTAATACTACTATTGATCTAGTCATTTCTTCACTTATCTAGTATGGATTAGCCCCTTTCCTCCCACCCTATGGGCAAAAATCAAATTCACCCAAGGAGCAAAGGTCAAGTCCATCCATGGGGCAAAAGATCAACTCCACCAAGGGGGCACTAAGGAAGCAAAGATCGAGTTTGCCCCAGCGGCAAAGGTCAAATTTTATTATATAAAAACTTGATGATGAAATAGAGGCTTTATTGGCACAAACCAAGGCATCAGTCTATTGACGGCTAAGCAATAGGCAAAAGTTAGTTTTTGATCACCTATAATTTGCCAAAGGAAGGATCAGCTGGGTGCTTGATCGACTTGTAATGTCAAATCAAACTTGAAGTTAGATTCTATAATCCTTACCTCCAACACTATATGAGCTAAAGGAAAACAATGGAAGAATACATGCTCAACCTTCAGCTAAGAAAGGGGCAATGCCATCTTCACTGGATTGATTAATGGAAGAGCAACTAAATCCAAAACGAAGGATACTCGCACCAAGTTAATAATATGGAAGAGTCAAATGGTTGTATGAGTTCTAAAACCACAAAATAAAAAAATATCTAGCCTATGATGGAATGTCTAATCACATCAAAATTGACTAGTCAAGTATGCATTTCATGTTTCTCAAGACAAAACATAAAACAAAAAAATTCATGAAGAAAAATAAAATAAAATAATCTTCTTAGTATTCAGGTGATATACCTTTTATCTTAGAGACAAGGTCTTTAAAAATAAAAAGGTAATAAAGTTAAGGATGGTCGATGATAAAATATGGTGGAGCTGGAGTCCCAGCATCTCCTCCACCCACCGATGCCCTAAGTTAACTTCAGAAATGCAAGCTTGAAAATACGATGACCAATCTATAAGTAACTAAAATTCTATTAAGAAAGTTGTTTGAAAGATAAAAGTGTTAAGATCTAAAGATAACCTCTTGAGAATCTCCTTCTAGAGGCAAAAGTTTATCTCTCTTTAAAAAAATAAAAAAATTAAAGAATTGAAAACAAAATCTTAAATAGAGAAGCCTCATAAAGAAAAACAAGTTAAAAGAAGCAAACTCAAAGAGTAAGAATCGATTGGCATCTATGAGCCCACAAACCTTGGATCCTTAAAAGAAGAATGAGATTACTAAAAAAACAAGAAAAAAATGAAAAAAAAATAATAACAGAGAGAAAATTGGATCACATGTTGAAATTAGGAGGACTGACCTAGCCTCATCTCAGTGTATTATCGAACAAGAAAGATCACCCAAAAAGTAAGTACCAGTTGGCATTTATGGGTATATAAATCTTAAAAATTGAGGTTAAGAGGCATCTGAGATCAAGGCCAAACTCAAAAAAGTAACTAACTAATAGGAACATAGTGAAAGTAATAAACTTGCCAAAGTAAATAGGTCCCTAAAGAAAACACTATACTAAGGAAAAGGTACAAAAGGAGGTTGATTGGTAACCTACTACTTCTTGAGACCAAATTATCCTTAAATTTCAATGGACCAAATCAGGTAGGAGGTTTTAATCAAAAATGGAAGGATACCTCACCTGTCTACCAAAATATTTTCAAAAAAAAATCTCTAGAAATTTTCTTTTCAAAAAATAATAATAATAATAAATACAAACACATATGCTTTGTATCATTTACTTCTTCCAACATCATAATCAAAGTAAAAAACTATAAAAAAAAAGGAGAGAACATCAATTTTTAAGATCATTTCTCTTAAGGCTCATATGCCAATTTGGCCTTCTAAAAGATGAACTATTAGTTTAAAGTACTAGAATTCGATAAGCATCGATTAAGTTAGCCAACTGCTATAGAGTGTCATGTGCCAACATGCCCATATGGCATTGTAGAAGACAATTCCCATGAAAATAGAAACTTTCTACTTTGTTCTTTGTCCTACGGAGATATGGTATGAATGACAATGTCAAAAAGGTTTAAGATGGCTCTTAAGATAGCCTTCCAAGCAATCAAAGTCAAATTACTTGGACCAACCCATCAAGTCATCAATCACTACATAAAGTGATCAAACTAGAGGCATTTCTCTCCCTAGACCCTTTGATTCTATGATCACTCCAACATTGGTCAAGATCTCTTCCCTCAACTATTGTCGAGTAGTAGTGTTTTCATTGTAGATGTGGAACTCTAATCCACCAATAAAGAAAAAGTGAAATTCTTTTTGATCGAAATAGGATTTTTTTTCTCAAAAATAAATACCAAATTCCTTTGCTAGTTTATGCAAGGATGAAAATAGAAAATGCTCACATCTAAAGCACACGACCACATGCAACAACTCTCTTATAAAAATACATGATGATGTCGGGGGCATATTGCCTGAGCATACATTGTGAATGCTCAATCAAATATTAAATCCATCTTCCTATAAAATAAGATAATAAAGGTAAATTCAAGTCCTCCAATACTTTAGGAAAGCATGTTGCTAAAGCATTTGAGGTGGATAGCCAATCTATTAGGATAATACCAAGTGAGATCTTTATTTCCCACCATTAAGAGGTTACAGACAAGAAAAATCAAGACCCTCTTGTCAAATACTCACAAAGGGAGCATATAGCCGAGATTTCAAAAATACAAAAGGTGATCAAGGTTTCTTCCCTCACCTCAAGATACTAAGGGCAAGTAAAGTCATCTTCCCTAATGTTTAATAGACATCTATTATCATGGTATTCAAAGAAAACTAATAAATATGATATGTTCTATTACTTCTGTAATCAATAGATCAAGTCAAAAGTCATAAAATCCTTGATAAAGACTTCAAGTAGACTAATAATATGGTGGTGAAACCAAATATGCTATTCTAAAATGGCAAAAGAAGTACACCATCTCCAATATGGCAAGATTAAGCTTATCATCTCCAAAGTCATAAAACCAAATGGATTACCTCCAAGATAGTAAAATCAAATTCTTCCTCTATGAGGATTGCAAGTCAAATATATTATCTTTGACATGGCAAAATCAAAGTAGCAACTTTGGAACTTGTCAGATTAAGCCCATTTTTGTGTGGCATCAAGCCACATTTATATAACAAATTAAGTATATTTTGCATAGCAATTAAGCTCAAAGTTATATGGCAATCAAGACCACATCCATGCAGCAAAGAAAGTCCCACTTTTATGTGGTAAATCAAATTCACTTTCATATGGCGAATTGAAGTTCATTTTGCATGGCAATTAGGTCTACATTTACATGGAAAACTAAGTCCACTTTCATATGACAAATCAAGTCTATGTTATGTGGTGATTAAACCCATATCTACATGATGAATAAAGTCCACCTTCACGTGGCAAATCAAGTCCATATTACATGGCGATTAATCCTATATCTACGGGGCAAATCAAGTCCATCTTATGTGACAATCAAGCCCACATCTATATGATAAATTTAGTCCACTTTACATGATGATCAAGCTTGCATTTACATGACAAATCAAGTCCACTCCTTGTGATAAATTAAGCCTACTGTGCATGGCAAGTTAAACCCACTCATTGTGGTGAATCAAGTCCCATTGTTGTGACAACTCAAGCCCACCCTTTGTAGCAAATCAAGTTCACTTACTATGCCAACTCAAATCCACTCCCATGACAAACAAAATCAATTTTGCATGGCAATCAAGTATACTTTTATGTGGTCAATCAAATTCTACTTTTGTGTGGTGAATCAAGTCCACCTTATGTGGTAATTAAGCTCACATACATGACAAATTAAATCCACTTTGTATGGCAATTAAGCCTATATTTATATGGCAATTCAACTTCACTCATTGTGACAAATTAAGTCTACTCCTATGTGGTAGTTCAAGCCCACTCCTTGCAGCAAACGAAGTCCACTCCTACATGGTAAAACAAGTTCACTCTCACATAGTAAAATAAAGCTATTATCACATGGCAGGTTAAGTCCACTTTTATGTGGCAAATTAAGTTCATTTTCACATGACAATACAAGCCCACCTTCACATAACAAACAAAATCACTTTCACATGATAAGTTAGAGCCCATCTTACATGGCAACCAAGTCCATATTTACATGGCAAATTAAGTCCATTCAAACTTGTATTTATATGACAATCAAGTCCACTTTCATATGGCAAGCTAAGTCCATTTCGTGAGGAGCCCACACTTACATGGTAACCCAAGCCCACTTCCTTATGGAAAATTTAAGTCCACTCTATATGGCAACTTAAATCCACTTCTACATGACAAACTAAATTTACTTATTGTGGCACATTAAGTCCTCTCGTTGTGACAACTTAAGTCCACTCTTTGTTGTAGCTTAAGTCCATTGATTATGGCAAGTTAAGTTCACTCTTGCATAACAATTCAAACTTATATAGTTAACTCCTAAAATGTTGATATTGAGGCAAGTACTCAAAAATTGTTTACACCCTCTTCTCCCATTAGAACTCAAGAAAAGAATGCCAAGGGGGCAATTTGTTTGAGGTGATTTTTGGTACAATCAAATTTGATTGAAATATAATTAAAATTAAAATTTATATGTCATTAAATTATGGCTCAAGTATGAGTTTTAATTGTGTATAAAATATAGTCAAATTTAACTAAAAATTGAGATTAATTTGGACTTTGATTCTTATGAAAATTTAGGTTCAAAGTAAAGTGGGCTGAGTGGGCTCGATATGGGGACACCAAAATTAAATCCAAAAATTCATCTAAAATATGGGGTAAAAAAGCATAAGTATTTTATAAATAGGTCCTTGGATCAAAAAATTCTTACAATAAGGTCCCTAACTAGGATTTTCTTACAAATAAGTCCCTGGGATTGGAATTTTGTGAAAAAGTCCAATGAAATCCTAAAATTACAAAAAAAAAGTCTCTGCAAAATTTAGAATTTATAAACAAATCTCTCAAAATTTTATATTCACAAATAAACCCCTAATATCCCAATCTTTCATAAATAAGTCTCATAGAATTTTTATTTAGGAATAAGTCTAATTTTATTCAAAAAGGTCCTTAAAAGTTTTAAAACTCCATAGATAAGTTCTTTTTGCAAAAGTCTTTGAAATTCATGGAATTACAATTTAGTCCAATAAAAAAATTTATAAATAACTCCCTTGCAAATTCAGTATCTAAGGTGAGTATATCTTTCAAGTTTATAGCAAATAAACTCATCTGTAGCCCTCCAAGAACTTATCCAATTTCAAACCAAAACATCCTCATCCAATCCAATCACATCCATAACTAATTCAAAATAATAAATCATTATCCATAGCCATTTCAAACAATAAATCATCATCCACATTCACAAATTTAAAATTTTGAAAGAAGATCAATCTGATCTTCACGATCCTATGAGAGCCTATGGAGCCTACAAAAGAAGAGGAGGGGAGATGATGATCTTGAGAATGGATGGAGGACCTAAAACATAATAAAAAAATTCAAAGATTTGTTGAGCATGAGAATGGAGAAGAATGAAGCAAAAGAACAGGGCAAATCTTCATCCACTTAGTTTTTTTCACTTATATGAGTTTTCTATCTTCTTTCCTCTTTCATTATTTTCTTATAAAGCTAACCTGACTGCCCATATCTAGCCATCTTCTTCCCCATACCAGCCTCTACCCACACCGCTGACTTGCTCCCATGTTCACTGTCATGAGTTTCGCCTCCTCGAGTTGCGCTCACCGCTTTCCTTACCACCTAAGCTATCAGCCCTGCCACTATCCTCCACCTCGCCTCAGAGCAGCCATTGTGACCTCTTCCACCTGAGCACCATGCCCTTCTAGCCAGAGCTCTACCCACACCTGCTCAATTGAGCACCACCAGTGTGCAACGTCAGCTGAGAACCACCAAAATCCATACACACTCACTCTGGCTCTGCTTCACATTGTCTTGCATTCACTGCACTTAGAAACCTTGAGCTCCATTGGCCCTCATCACTACTTTGAGTTGCCCTTCGCCACCCATCCCATTGTACAAAGCAAAGAGGCTAGATCTAACTATGTTTGGATGGATCTTGCAAAGGGAAAAAGGAGGGGTGGAGGGCCTAATCCCTCCCCCTTGTTGTCCACAAATGGAGAGGGTCAGATTCAGCCAGATCTAGCTAGATTTGATTGGAAGGATGCCGGGCCACCATGGCCCAGTTGAGAAGGAGGGAGTTGAGCCTAAAGGAGAAGAAGGGCATGGCTTTGTGGATGGATGAGAAAGTGGGAGAAGAAGGAGGTAGGTGAAGAAAAGGAAGGAAAAAAGTAAATAAAAATACTTGTTGGTAAAAAAAGGAAAATCCAGCCATTTTAAAAAAGAGAGAGATACAAAAATTGAGTTACAAAAAAAACATAAAAGAAATCAAGAAGTGAAGAATGGAGGCAAATCAAAGGAGAAAATGTAGAAGGAGGAGGAACTGGCTGGCTCATTGCCACACGCAGCCTTGCTCGTCTCAGTCATGTTTATGCCCATGTAACCATCAAATTGATGCTCACGGCCACTTGCAGCCCTTCCCTCGAAGATGACAAATTCTCATCACACCAAGCTAGCCTTCAGTTCACATCCAAACCAACTTTCAGGCTTACATCTAAGCCAACCTTTGAGCTTGCATCCAAGCTAGCCTTCGGGCCTATGCCGAGCTAGCCTTCAGTCTCGCACATAGTTAGCCCTTGGATTCTCATCTAGCCAGCCTTTAGGCTCACATCCTAGCTACTCTTCGGGCTCGCACTTAGCCGACCTTTAAGCTCATACTTAGCCAACCTTCGGGCTAGCACTTAGCTAGCCTCTGGGCTTGCACTTAGTCAACCTTTGGGCTCACATCCAAGTTAGCCTTCGAGTTTACACTCAACTAGCCTTTAGACTCATACTCTGCCAGCCTTTGGGCTTGTACCCAGCTAACCTTTAGGCTTGCACCCAATCAGCCTTCAAGCTCATGCTCAGTGAGGCTTAAGATTGCACTTAGTTAGCCTTCAAGCTCGCATCCAGCCAGCCTTCAAGCTTGCATTCAGCCAGCCTTCGGGCTCACACTTAACTAGCCTTTGGGCTCGCACTTACTCAATCTTTAGGCTCACACATATCTAGCCTTTGGGGTAGCATGCAGTCGAGCCCGACCCTCGGGCTCAAATCTAAGCCAACCTTTGAGCTGATGCCTAGCTAGCTTTTAGGCTCATATCTAAGCTAGCATTCAAGCTCACACTTAGCCAACTTTTGGGCTCATACTCAACCAGCCTTTGAGCTTGCACTTAGCTAGCATTCAGGTTCGCACCTCAACTAGCCTTCAGACTTGCACTTAGCTTGACTTTGGGCTCACACTTTGCCAACCTTCAGGCTTGCATCTAAGCTAGCCTTCAGCCTCACACTTAGCCAGCCTTCAGGATTGCACTCAGCTAACTTTTGAGCTTGTACCTAGCTAGCCTTTAGGCTTGTGCTTAGCTAGCATTCAGGCTTGTGTTCAACAAGGCTTGGGCTTGCACTCAGTCAACCTTCAAGCTCACATCTAGCTAGTCTTCATACTCACATTCAACTAATCTTTTGGCTCGCATCCTAGCTAGCCTTCAGGCTGGCACTTAGCCAACCTTTAGGCTAGCACTTAGCCATCCTTTAGTCTCACACATAGCTAGCCTTTAGGCTTGCACTTAGTTGGCCTTCAAGTTTGTACTCAACTAGCCTTCAATCTCTCATCCAAGCCAACTTTTGGGCTCATGCTTAGCCAACCTTCGGGTTCACATCCAAGCTAACCTTCGAGATTGCACTCAACTCGCATTTGGGCTCACACTCAGCTAGCCAATGAGCTCACATGTAGCTAACTTTTAGACTTGCATCCAAGTAAGTTTTTGAGCTCGCACTTAACTAGACTTCAGGCTTGCATCATAGCCAGTCTTCAAGCTTACACCAAGCTAGCCTTTGGGTTGGCAACCTAGCTAGCCTTCGGGCTAAAACCTAGCCAGCCTTCGAGCTCACATCCAAGTCAACCTTTGAACCCGCACTCAACCAGCCTTGGGGCTTGCATTCAGCCAACCTTCAGGTTCATATCTAGCCTAGTCTTTGGACTCACACCAAGTTGGCTCTTGGGTTCGCACATTTAATGCCAGACCATAGGTCCACCTAAAATTATCATAGATAGCCAAGGACCTTTAAATCAAATTGCTTAACATGAAGTAACTTAATCACATTGAAATTAAACTCAGTCAAAATAAATAGGCAAAAGCCAAGTTGACTTAAATAGAAAATTGATCAAACAAATGGATTAAAACTCAAATCGAGCTGGACTCCAAAAGTCCAAATTGAGTTAACCTAAACCAAATAAACTAAAGCTCAACCCTTATCAGACTCGAGATAGGTTAATTTAAAATTAAGCTAAGTTCAAATCAAATCCAATTTGGGTTGAACTAAGCTCAAATCAAACCTTGATTAGGTTAAATCAAGTGCAGACTAAAAAGGCTAAGCTCAAAGTTCAAACTAGATCTAAGACAAGTTGAGCCTAAATTAAAACCAAGTTGAATTAAATTGACTTGAACTTAAACCGAAGTCCATCAAGATGCAAACCAGAACTCAATAAAGGTCCAACACAAGGTTGAACTTGACCTGAGCCAAATGAAATCAAACTTGGACTAAAATTGAATCCTAAACATTAAACTGAATCAAATCATATTCGAATCAAAACCAGTACTACTCCAATTAGAGTCAATGATCAATATTTCACGAATGTTCTTCTAAAAATCAATGCTAAGCTTAGTAAATTGAATTCATTATTGAACATTCAGTGAATTTGATGTCTCACATGGTTCCTAGTCATGCTATAAAACATTAGTGTGAACCCAATCACCAAGGGTTCGAAACATATCATTATCTTCCAAGAAGGAGTTAGTGAGCATTGAACTAATCTTATATTAAGCTCGAACCCGAATCATATTAGTTCCAACAAAACTAAATAGGGTCAAACTGAGTCCCACTGGGTGTACTGAATCTTTGGCAATGCTTCTAGCCTTTGAATAAAGGGTGATGTTACCATCCTAACCTGAACCAAAGTTAGCTCAAATAGAACTACATAAGGTTAAACTGAGTCTCACTAGGTGTGCTACAAAGGCCTTTAGCAACACTTCAAGCTATACCCAACCCCACCAGTTGTTGGTGATGCTACCAAATTAAAGAAGTTAATCACAAATGCGCTCTAAGCTGTTGGCCATATTTTAAAGTTATATCCAACCTTGCAAGCCATTTGTGATACTACCAAACCTAAGAAGTTAATTGTCAACCACACTTCAAAGCTATACCCAACCCCCTAAGCCATTGGTGATGCTACCAAATCAAAAAAGTTGAATACCAACACACTCAAAACCATTGACCATACTTCAAAGCTAGTTAACCCCATGTGGGATCAAAGTTAACCACCTAAGGTGGCAAAAACACCAAGGAGCAATCTCGAATTACAAATCAAGATTTATTTTAATTTAAAGTGTGCTATCAGGTATTGTTAAAACATGACTTCCAATAGGCATGAGCTTCTATTATTAATTACCTTGATAATTATCAGAAACCTCCTAAAGTAAAAAAAACTTAGCTAATAAAATAGAGACACAAAAAAAAGAAGAAAGTATTTAATTAATTTAAGAAATAATACATGGCTTAAGCAAGGGTATGCCCTTACTTTATAATAAATTTCAACATAGAATTATATAAAACATAAAAGAAATGAAGAAAGGAGAAAAGAGAAAGAGTGGAGAAGAAGCTTTGATGTGCTACTACCCCGCTCCCCCATGCACTGGACCACGTGACGTCTGACTCGAATAGTGGAAGGGAATGGAAGAAGTTTAAAGTATTTCTAATGGCTTTGAGCATCGGTGATAACTTTATGATTTGAAGTATTTTCGTTAGCCAATAAGACAATGGTGATAACTTTGCTTGGGGGTTGAAATGTTTCTATTAACCATAAGGCATTATTGATAACTTCATTGACCTTGAAATATTTTCATAGCTAACAATGCATAGGTAATAACTTCTTTAATTTTGGAAGTATTCCCATAACAAATAAGGCATAAGTGATAATTGCTTTAGTTTTAGTAGCATCACCAACAACTTATAAGGTTGGGTATAGCTTTGAGAATCGCATCGTTAACTATTTTTGAAGTTAACTAGCTTGAAAGGGCACATCGTCAATAGCTTCTGGGGTTGACTAGCTTAAAGAGAGCATCAACAATTGCTTCTAGAGTTGTCTAGCTTGAAAGAACTCATCGTTAATTGCTTGTGGGATTGATTAGCTTAAAAAATGCATTGCCAACTGCTTCTGAGGTTGGCTAACTTAAAAAGTGCATCATCAACTACTTCTGGGGTTGACTAACTTAAAGTATAGCAATATCTTTTTAAGCATATTATTGGTTGGTTTCAATAATTTGGTAGCATCACCAATGGCTTAGGAGTTTGCGTATAGCTTTGAAGTGTGGCTAGTAGATTAGAGGCATGTTGGTGATTAACTTTTTTAGTTTGGCAGAGTCACCAATGGCATATGGGATTAGGTATAGCTTTGAAATGAGGCTAATATCTTGGAGTGTGTTGGCAATTAATTTCTTTAATTTGGCTGCATCACCAATAACTTATAGGGTTAAATATAGCTCTAAAGTATGGCTAACAGCTTTGAGCATATTGGTAATTAATCTTTTTGATTTGACAACGTTACCAATGGCTTATGGAGTTGGATATAGCTCTAAAATGTAGCCAATAGCTTTAAGCATGTTGGCGATTAATTTTTTTGATTTAGCCACATCATCAACAGCTTATGGAGTTAGATATAGCTCTAAAATATGACTGATAACTTTAAGCATGTTAGCAATTAACTTATTTGATTTGGCACTATCACCAATGACTTATGGGATTTAGTATAGCCCTAAAGTGTGACCAATGACTTTAAGCATATTGGTAATTAATTTTTGTTATTTGATATCATCACCAATGACTTATGGAGTTGGATATAGCTTTGAAATGTAATCGACAATTTTGAGCATGTTAGTGATTAATTTTATTTGAACAAGGCATTATGGCTGATTGACTAAGTGAGTTCAAGCCTACTATAGTTCGGTTTGATTTGAATCATCGCTAATGCTTTTGTGTTGGCTTAGATTGGCAGTGTGTCGTCAATGGCTTTTAGGGTTAACTAGCTTTGAAGCGTGACCAACAACTTAAGTATGTTGATAACTAATATTTTTAGTTTAATAGTGTCACCAATGATTTATGGAGTGAGATATAGCTTTGAAATATTGCTAAATACTTTTGTAGCACACCCAGGGAGACTTAGTTTGTCCTTATTTAGTTATATTCGAACTAATTTAATTCAGGTTAGGGTAATAATATCACCCATTGTTCATAGTCTCGGAGTATTGCTGGGGGTTCAACACACCTAATAGGACTTAGTTTAACCTAATTTAGTTTCATCTGGACTAATATAGTTAAGGTTCAAGTTTGATTTTATTTAGCTTGAGTCAAATTTGATAGTTGGACCTTTGTCGAGTCTAAGTTTGCATCTTGATGGACTTAGATTCAAGTTCAAGTCAAGTCAACTTTGTTCGACTTGGTTTCAGTTTGACTTGGCTTACCTTAGCCTAGTTCTGATTTGACTTTGAGCTTACCTTTTTTAGTTTAGACTTGATTTAACCCAATTAGGATTTGATTTTAACTCAATTTAATTTTAAATTATCTCGATTTGAACCTGATTGGGGTTGAGTCTGAGTTTATTTGATTTAGATTAACTCAATTTCTCTTTTTATTTGAAGTCCATCTAGTTTGGATTTAGTCCATTTGTTTGATCAATTTAGGTCTATTTGAGTCAATTTAGCATTTGTCCATTTATTTTGGCTGAGTTCGATTTTAATATGATTGAATTACCTTACATTCATTAATTTGATTTGGATTTTAGTCCATTTATTTGATCAGTTTAGGTCTATTTGAGTCAATTTAGCATTTGTCCATTTATTTTGGCTGAGTTCAATTTTAATATGATTGAATTACCTTACATTCATTAATTTGATTTGAGCATCTTTGATTGTTTATAATGATTCTAGCCAAACCCATGACCTATCTTTAAATATGCAAATTCAAAGATTGGCTTAGTTTGTAAACTTGACAGCTAGCTTAGTGTGAGGCCAAGGGCTCACTGGTGCGAGTTCAAAGATTGACTTAGTTGTGAGCTTGAAGACTATTAGATGCGAGCCCAAAAGCTAGTTAGGTGCGAGCCTAAAGACAAGCTAAGTGTGAGCGCAAAAGCTGGCTAAGTGAAAACTCAAAAGCTATCTAGGTGCGAACCTAAAGCTAGTTGAGTGCAATCTTAAAGGCTGATTAAGTTCAAAATCAAAGGTTAGATTGATGTGAGCCCGATAGTTGAGTGCAAACTCGATAGCTAACTTGGACGTGAGCTCAAAAATTGGCTAAGTGCGAGCTCGATGGCTGACTAATTGCAAGCCCAATGGTTGGCTTGATTGCAAACCCAAAAGCTGATTGAGTGTGAGTCCAAAGGCTGATTTAGATACGAGCCTGATGATTGGCTTAGACGTAAGCCCAAAGGCTGGCTAATGGTGATGGAAATTTGTTATTTTCTAGGAGCCATAGGTGGCCGTAGGCAGTGTCGATAGTCCGTCATCTTTGTCACCATTTTCAAGAAGTCGTGAGTGGCTATGGTGAGGTTATAGATTTACTATCCTCATCGTCATCTTCATTATCGTCTTCATCGTCATCTTCATCGTCGAAAACCACGAATGGCCATAATGTTTAGAACTCTTTTTTTTATTTTTTTTTCTGAATTTTTCTTTTTTTTACATAATATTTTTATATTTTTTTATATTTTTTTTTCTTTCTCAAATTCAAAACCTCTTTTTTCAACTTTGGCCAGATTTTTTTTTGAAAGCAACTTTTCTTAGTTCTTTTTATTTCTCCTCTCGCCTTACTCGCTCACCGTGCTCATGCTTCCACTTTCTTTCTCCCAGAAACACCACCGGGCCACAATGGCCCGGTACCCTATTCGGCCGGATCCACGGAGGCCGACGCCAGTGGATTTCATCATAGATCGTGAGATTTCGGTGGAGATAGTTGGAATTCGAGGTCGAGTTTGAGGATTGGTCTCAAATCGAGATCTCCGGCAAGACTTGTGATGCGTGGATCGGGGGATCGAAGGCGACAGAGGAGGCTGTTGTCATCATTGCCGGTGGATCAGAGTCGGCTGGTGGGCAGAGAGGAGGGCACTAGCGGGGGCATGAGATGTCTCCTTACGTGCGATGTTGTTCTGTCCGGAGATGGTGCTTGAGTCATCCTCGTCAGCTCTGGTGCTTAGTGTGGAGGTCGAACCAAGGTAGGCCACAACTCCGTGTCAATGCGGTGTGGAGGCGGCGGTTGGTGCAGTGAGATCATCTCCCTAAATCGCTCCTAGTAAGCAGTCAGACCCAGAGCTTAGCAATTGGGAGATGAAGCACAGCAAGGCCAACCCCACCTAGGTCACTTCAACAGGTGAACAGCGGGTAACTTGGTGCGGGGCATCACTACGCAGGCATGGGACAAGGAAAGGAAGGAAAACGAGAGGGAGGTGAAAGACAAGAAAACAAATTTCTTCTTTTCTTTTAGCTGATTTATAAGTTGACCACTTTCCTTTCCTTTCTTAGTCCTCTGATATCTTTTTTTATTCTTCGATTTGTAGGTTCTATCAGTTTTTGTAGGTCCATGTAAATTGGATTGATCATTATTTAAAATTTAAAATTTTATTGTTTTGAATTGGTTATAGATGTGATTGAATTGGATGATGATATTTGATTTGAAATTAGATAAGTCTCTAGAGGGTTGTAGATAAGTTTATTTATTGTAAATTTAAAAAATGTACTCACCTTGAATACTAAATTTACAACGGGATTATTTGCTATATTTTTTGAAAAATTAGACTAAATTATAATTTTATAATTTTCAGGGTATTTTTGTAAAAAAATTATTTATAAAATTTTGAAACTTCCAAGGTCCCTTTTGAATAAAATTTGAATTTATTCACAAACTAAAATTTTTGAGGGACTTATCTATAAAAAATTAAAATTCTAAGGGCTTATTTGTAAGTTAAAAATTTTGGAGGAATTTATTTGTGAATTCTAGATTTCATTGGGACCAAATCATAATTATCGATCCTAAATTTTACTAGACTAATTTATAATTTATGGACTTTTCTATAAATTTGTAATTATTCTAGAGACCTATTTGTAAAAAAAATCTGAACAAAGACTAATTTATGAATATTTATTAAATGTAGGGGCTTAAATAACACTCTTAGGTCGTGCCTGTATTTGGACTTAGTTTTGATGACCAAGTCATCGCATAACATTCCACTAGCTGGCATATAAGGTTATCAAAGATTTTAGTTGTGGGCCTTTGATAAGTGTTGTTTGCATTCTTAAGCTTAAAGGGCAACATCTCATAGCAGTAAATGCCAATTAGCATCCTGAAGGCTATATGTTTTTCATCATCAAGATGCATCTTGATTTGATTATATCCTAAAAAACCTTCCATGAAAGAGAATATTTCAAAGTCTATCATGTTGTCAATTATGATTTTCATTATTGGCAATGAAAAGTTATCTTTTGGACATGCTTTATTTAAGCTCTCGTAGTCCACACAAATATAGATTTGGCCATTCTTTTTCTTGATTGGCACGATGTTTGCTACCCAATCTAGGTATTTTTCTTCTCTAATAAAGTATGCTACAATCAGTTTCTTTATTTCTCCTAGCACTTTCTATTCTAGGTTGAGTTTCATTTTCCTAGGTGTTTATTTGACAAGTGAAAGCTCGGGATTGATGGCTAGCTTGTGGATTGCAACTTTAGGTTCTAGTCCAGGTATCTCCTTGTAGCTCCATGCGAAGTAGACAATGTACTCTTAGAGTGCTGCTTTGAGCTAGGTTTGGCTTTCCTTTGAAAGTTGAGTGCTGATGAATGTCAGCTTGGGGTCCTCCTCTGAGCCTAGGTTGATCTTATCGACTGTGGCTTGTCCCCCATTCTCAAGTTTTGGTGAAGCTTCTTTTGGTTTGAGGATTATTTCTTCACCAAGTGATTTATCAAGTTGAGTGAGGTTTGGAAAGGTTCATCCAATGGCATTTCAGCTGTATCATGTTCCATTTCTTTTGGTTCTGATGAAATCTCATCGAGGATGTCACCCTCTTGTGGTATCTGAAAAGTCCTAGCCACCTCGGCACATGTGTCAATGGGTATTGTTGTCATTTGGTCATTCTCAATATCAGAGAGAGATCTAATAGTGATCATAAGACACGTATGGGTGTTTGGAGTAATATAGCCTAGTCGTTTAGTGTCCTTATTTTCTATTCCAGGAATGTAGGCACATCCTCGGGGTAGATCCCATAGATTTTTGAAGAAACAACTCTCTCTCTCTCTCTCTCTCTTTATTTGTAAACATCCACAACAAGATTTGTTGATTATTCGATGAAACTGAAAATATTTAAGCATAACTATTGGTTGATGATTACCATCATCTGCAAGATCTTCAGTCTCCAAGATTTCATGTATGCTTGAAGCACAAGGGATTGCCTTGTAAAATAGTATTTTTCTTTTCTCCTTTGTGTTATGGAGAAATGTAGAAAGGCGTTAATTCATCCACGACATTGATGCTTAACTCATATAATGACTTAAGTAAGCCTTTCGAAACTTTAGTAATAAGGAGAGTATTTTCTATTTAACTTTTGTCGTCATCTTCGTTAAAAGTATAACCACCTAGGTAGACTTACAGGGCTTTTTCATCTAGAGAGTCTGGGTTAGAATCCTTCCTAGGTAAGGAGGAACAAACATTAGACTAGTAATCTTTTACTTTACTTGATTAATGGAAGCAGACCCCCTATCAATGTCAGATCTCTGATAGTATTTTGCAATATCATAATGTACCTCATGAACATCAAAAGGGTGCACATCACCATCAATTCAGTATTCTTCACTATTCTTGAAATATTTGAAGTATTAGTGTAGCATTGATGGCACTACTTTATTTTCATGTAGCCACGGTCTCCCTAGTAGTGCTTTGTATGACGCATTGAGATCCATCACATAAAACTTGGTGTCTGTCATCAACTCGTCCACTTTCAGAGGGATAGTTATAGCTCCTAGAGATTGTTGGCTATTCTGATTAAACCCTTCTATGGTTATAATCTTAGCAAATAGGTGACGCACATCCAAAATTAAAGGTCTTAGAGTTTGGAGAGTCATTAAATTGATTGAGGAACCTAGGTCAATCAAGATGTGGTTGATCTTGATCCCATTATTGTTCCCTATATCATACAATGGTCTATTGTGGTTTGTTGTTCCAAGTAGCAAGCCATCATTTATGAAGGTAATGGTAGGAGTTTGTCATGCACACAAAGATTCTTTTATCTTTTCTTTAGTAAAGTATGCTTGGTAGTGGGCTAGATTCTATAAGATATGCACTACTATATCTTTGAGTTTTTATGACATCATCGAAGCATGAAACACACTCAGCATAGCAGGGATCTTCTTGAGGTGGCTTGCTATGTTGTATTCCACCTTTTTGGGTGCAATTCAACTTGCGAGGGCTCAATACCCTCACTTATCTAAATTTCCTTTTCCTTACCCTTGGGGATATTTTTGTCCCTAGCATTGGAGCTTATCTTGGAGGTAACACCGTTCCACCTCGTAGTTATACTTCTTAGTTAAAACCTGGCATTATGAGACCAATAAGGTTCATCTTCAGAATTACTCTCGAGGCTAATCATGCAACAAGAAGTAGAGGACCCTTGCCCCTAGTCCATAATTCATTGAATGTCCTTGGAGGATGTGACTGGCTGATAATTATCCCATTTAACATCAAAATTAGGTATGTAGGGTTTCTCGTAGCGAGGTCTTCAAAAATCCTTTGGATGAACCCTTTTATTTTGTCTGCTAGCATAACCTTCTTCGGGACTTTGTATTTAGAATGTCTCTTCTATGGATGTCTAGACTGGCTTGACTGTGGATATTCAGATTGATTTGATGTGGGGCATGAATTAGCTCATTTGATCCTCTCCCAAAATGCCTGCTTATTCCTTTAGTGTTTGCTAGTGTAGGGCCTTTTGAAGAAGTCATAAAGTTTCTTTGAGTCAAACATGGAGTCATATTCATCGTTCATGTCTTATATGCATAATTCCACTAAAGTGGGCAAAGTGCATCCTTCTACAGGCTCTACGATTGGGATCTCACCAAACCTAATGGGTTAAACATTTATTGCTAAGTTGCCTGATGGAGGCTGGGATGGTAGCTCATCAGTGTTCACCTTGGATGTATGAGTCATCATGCAACAAGAGGGCATTTTGATCCTGAGGAGAGTCCGTAAGTGGTTTTCTATCACCCTTATGAGGTCTTTCTGTTAACACCTTCTCCATCCTCTCGACTTCCTTACAGAGCATGGTAGTCATATTTATCACACTTTCCATATGGGAAGTTATAGCCTACATGTGTTTGTTCAACATTTGTATTTGCCCCTAGATAAACCTTATGTTAGTTGTAACTAGCTCTTTCACAATATCTAGCTATAGTTTGAGCATGCCATAATCATACTCATGGGTGAACCACTCTTTAAGATAGTTATCTTGAAGTCTATTCACTTCTTCTTGCCTTGCATCTTGAATTTCCTTATCATTGAAGTGACGGGGTGGAGATTGACTTGGTTGTAAACCTTCGATGGCAAATATGGCAAAGCATGTTGCTACCAAAAGTTTACTTTCTTTATTTCTTACATCAGGGTCTTCTAGTAAAGCTTTGAGATTGTCAAGAAAGAAGTCTTCAAGAGTTACTTGGCTCCTTTCTCCCTAAACATATTCATCTAGAGCATTAATGTATTCTTGGATGGCTGATTTTTTGACATCATATTCATATGGCTGAACTAACTTCTTCTTCTTGCTTCCATTCTTTCTCTTCTTGAAGCTTTGAGTAAGTGAGATGGTTTATTTTGATGAGGCTTTCTTCATCACCATTCCAGGCTTTCTAGGATTTTAGTTATTTTCTTCATTAATTTCTTAAGCCTTTTTGAAATATAGTTGTTCCACAAGGGCCTTTGTTTGGGGGTACATTGTGTTTCTTCCCCAGAAAGGATTTCATCAAGTGGTTCATCATCCTTGAATATAGGAATATGATTGATGTATTCGATGGGTGTTTGGAGTAGGGCTACTTTCAAGAAAGTTAGCTTGCCATCTTGGTATTGCTTCTCAACCCAATCCTTGAACACATAGCAATCTTTAATGGTATACCCCAAGACTCTTTGGTAAGGACAATAGTTTAGGTTATCTATTTTGTTAGCCTCGCTTGGCCTCTTGGAATTTGGTAATTGGAGGCCTAATTTTGAGGCATCCTAAAAGATTTTAGCTACACTTCTCTTTTGAAAGAATATTTCTTTCTGAGCCTTTATTGGAGATCATTGAATGTTCCACTTCTCCATCTCCTCCAAGTGTTGGTGGCTTTTGAGGATTACCCTTGTTCATGGTGGTGTTTGGAGGCTTTTTTGCCCAGTTGTTGTGAATGCAGCCCTTATATTTTTGGAAGACTCTCCACGCTTTACCTTATCCTTTTTTAGTCTAAAGCTTTGTAAACTAGATAAGGTTGGTGGGCCAATTCTTTCCAGCTTCTTGACTTGCATGATGAGGTTTTGGAAGGTATGGATAGAAGAGGCAATCAGATAGGGTGCCACCATTCTCCCCTTATATTACCGACGACTAGTTTTACTGCCTTAAATTAGCTCATGGGTTATCACACTTAATGCTGAGATTTCTCCATTGTGTGATATAATCCAAAATTGACTGATTGTTGCATTTTGGTGATGAGACAAAGTCTGCAATGGTCACTTTATCATTGACTCCTCCAAACCTGATCTGAAAAGCCTCCTTCACTTGTGCCCAAATTTGTATGGATTCTAATTACAGACTAGCATACCACTCAAATATTGATCCTATCAAGCTTGTTAAAAATTGATGGAGTAACAATGAGGGATTATTACTTGAATTCCCATATAGAGTCACAAAGTGAGCTATGTGCTATTCAAGATTGCCTAAGCCATTAAACTATTTGAAACTAGGCACTGTATAGCCTTTGGGATATGACACTTGGCGTGATGGCTAGGGTAAATTTTGTTAGCATTGTTTACCCTAACCATCTCACCTCCTTATCTCAATAGTGTAGCTACCATTCATTATACTTGCTATTATATGTATGTGAGAGTTCCATGTTATTAGGGATCCATGAAATAGGGGATTGGGTATCCCTTACTGGAGGAGGTGCTTGTGAAGGGCCTACATTTTTGTAGGCCTCATCTATAGGAACTGCACCTTCTGCCATCTCTACTGCTTGAGATGAATGTTGAGCTCATTTCAACTAACCAATCTTCTGACTCATTTGTAGCATCATCTCCATCAACTCTATGACTTTCTTTTGAGCTTCATCTTTCTCTTTGCTTTGCTGTTTTAGTTATTCTTACAATGCTTTTATGGTCATTTCTTGATTAGAGATTTTGTTATGACCAATGCTTCTATAAGAACATGATGGTTCCTATCCTAAGAATCAGGTCTAGGCTCTAGGTTGGGGCTGACTTCTTCCATAAGTTGAGTCATCTCATTTAAGAGTCTGCTCATAGAGAGGATCGCCAAACCATCTCTTTAGCATGGTAGTAAGGATTGGTTCACAAGGGCCCTCTCTTCTTGGATTTCTTCATCAGTAAACCTCACTTAGGAAGCCTCGTTTCGATGTTTAGCTAGCTGGAGTGCAGGTTCATGGTCCCTCCTAGAGTCATAGTGAGAAATAATCCTGACAATGTGGGTGATCTCCTTTTGTAAGGCCTTGTGTTAGGTTGTAGCTTTATGGTGACTCTTGTACTTTTGTTTGGAGATTTGCTCTTTTGCCACAGTTTTAAGGCAAGACTATGCTCCCTATGATTTGCTTTTACTCTTCTCTAAATTGCTAAATGGAGCAAAAAAGTTGGAGGTAAGGATGGTGATGACCGACTTTGTTCAAGAGGTAGGCTTCCCAAGTTGGCTGAAGATTCCAATGACTTTTCATTTACTTGTGACAGTCAATATGAGCTCTTCTTCATTGATGTTTGTATCTAGATTTGCTTTTGCTTTCCCTCTATAAGGAGCTAGGTGAAGGCTACTAAAGACTGACCTTCGCTTTGGTCCTAACCTCAGGAAGACTGATTTCCTTATTGGTTGAGGCATGGTTTATAGTTCCTCAACCGAACAATCCTTTTCATTAGGGATGATGATATTAGGCCTCTTTCCCCTTGATGGAAAGTGAGAAATAGGCTACTTTTGTATGTTGACCACTTTAGCTAGTGCAGTAGTAGATGCCCTCTTGAACTGGACAACCTCAGAGATGGTCCCAAACTTGATCTAAATTTTAGGTGCTTCTATATCAATCATTGACTGAGGTAACTATACAACTGAACCTACCCCCAGGATGACTGCGAATCTTGGGGCGAAGATGTTCTTCGTTGTTGTCATTTGATCCTTGCTTCTACAAAGGAGAATGCAATTGATCAGTCTTTAATCATAAGTTTACCTTATCAATATCTCTCCATCACATTAATTAAGTTTCTATACTTGGAGGAGAAGTCACGTCCCACTGGGCATGCCAAAATTTATGGTCGACCGATGCTATAATGTGTTTAGTTTACACAGCACACATGTCTACCACAAATCAAAGAAAAGTTCCTAGATTGAGACTAAGTTAGACTCAGTTCCACTAGATGTCCCAAAATTTATGGGATCAAAGTTAACCACTTGGGATAGTGAAAACCCTGAGGAGCGACCTCAAATCACAAATCAAGATTTGTTTTAATTTAAAGTGTGTATTAGGTATTGTGGGAACATAACTTTTAACAAGTTCAAGCTCCTGTTATTGATTATCCTTACAATTGTTAGGAACCTCCTAAAGTAAGAAATTGAGTTAATAAAATGGAGATACAAAAAAAGTATTTGATTAGTTTGAGAAATGACACATGGCTAAAGCAAGGGTATGCCCTCAAGTTACAATAAATTTCAACATAGAATTATATAAAATATAAAATAAATAAAAAAAGGGGAAGAGAGAAAGAGTGGAGAAGAAGCTTTGATGTGCTGCTGCCCCACTCCCCTTACACTAGAACACGTGGCTATCGACCCAAACAGCGAAAGGGAATGGGAGAAGTTTGAAGTGTTTCCAATGGCTTTGAGCATTGGTGATAACTTCATGATATGAAGTATTTTTGTTAGCCAATAAGATGTTGACGATAACTTTGCTTGGGGGTTGGAGTATTTCTATCAACCAATAAGGTGTTGACGATAACTTTGTTGACTATGAAGTGTTTCCATAGCCAATAAGGTATAAGTGATAACTTCTTTAGTTTTTGAAGTATTTTTATAGGCGATAAGACGTAGGCGATAACTTATTTAGTTTTAGTATTATCACCAACAGCTTATAAGGTTGGGTATAATTTTGAGAATCACATCGTCAATTGCTGACTAGCTTGAAAGGGTATGTCACCAATTGCTTCTAAGGTAGAATAGCTTAAAGAGCATGATGTCAACTACTTCTGGGGTTAGCTAGCTTGAAAGGGTGCATTATCAACTACTCATGGGGTTGACTAGCTTGAAGAATGCATCGTTAACTGCTTCTGGGGTTAGCTAGCTTGAAAGGTGTATCATTTACTGCTTCTAGGGTTGACTAGCTTAAAGTATAGCCAACATTTTTGAGCGTATTATTGGTTGACTTCATTGATTTGGTAGCATCACCAATGGCTTAGGAGGTTAGGTATAGCTTTGAAGTGTGACCAATGGCTTGGAGCTTGTTGGCAATCAACTTCTTCGATTTAGCAGTGCCACTAGTAGCTTATGGGCTTGGGTATAGCTTTGAAGTATGCCTGATACTTTGGAGTGTGTCGACAATTAACTTCTCTGATTTGGCAATGTCACCAATGACTTATAGAGTTGAATATAACTCTGAAGTATGGTAGACAACTTTAAGCATGTTGCCGATTAATTTTTTTCATTTGGCAACATCACCAATGATTTATGGAGTTGAATATAACTCTAAAATGTGGCTGATAGCTTTGAACATATTGACAATTAACTTCATTTGAATAAGGGATTGTGGCTGGCTGACTAAGTAAGTTTAAGTCTACCTTAGTTCAATTTGATTTGAAGCATTGCCAATGTTTTTAGGTTGGCTTAGCTTGCTAAATGTGTCGTCAATGGCTTTTGGGGTTGACTAGCTTCGAAGTATGACCAACAACTTTAAGCATATTAGCAACTAACTTTTTTATTTTGATAGCATCACTAAAGAATTATGGAGTTAGATATAGCTTTAAAATACTGCTAAATGCTTATGTAGCACACCCAACAAAATTCAATTTGATCTTATTTAGTTCTATTCGAACTAATTCTGGTTCAGGTTAGGGTGGTAATAGCACCCATTGTTCATGGCCTTGGAGTATTATTGAGGGTTTAGCACACCCAGTATGACTTAGTTTGATTGAATTTTGTTCCATCGGGACTATTTAGTTTAAGTTTGAGTTTGATTTTATTTAACTTGAGTCAAATTTAACCTTGCGTTAGACCTTTGTCGAGTCTAGGTCTACATCTTGATGGACTTCAGTTCAAGTTTAAATTAAGTCAACTTAGTTTGACTTAGTTTCATTTCAATCTGGCTTAAGCCTAGCCTAGTTCTAGTTTGACTTTGAGCTTACTCCTTTTAGTTTAGACTTAATTTAACCTAATTAAGATTTGATTCGATCTTAGTTTAATCTTGATTGGATTTGATTTGAACTCAATTTGATTTTAAATTATTTTGATTTGAACCCAATTAAGGTTGAGTATGAGTTTATTTGATTTAGATTAACTCAATTTACTTCTTTTTGGAGAGTAGCTCAATTTGGATTTTAGTTCATTTGTTTGATCAATTTAGATCCATTTGAGTCAATTTAGCATTCATCCATTTATTTTAGCTAAGTTTGATTTCAATGTGAGTGAATTACTTCATATTAATCAATTTAATTTGAGGTCCTTGACTATTTATGATGATTTTAGGTAGACCCATAGCCTGGCTTTAAATATGCAAACTCGAAAGATGGCTTAGTTCATGAGCTTGAAAGCTAGCTTAGTACAAGCTTGAGGGCTCACTGGGTGTGAGTCCAAAGACTAGCTTAGATACAAACCCGAAGGCTCGCTGAGTGCAAGCCTGAAGGTTGGTTAAGTGAAAGCCTGAAGGTTGGCTGAGCGTAAGTCCAAGCTTAGCTGAGTGCGAGCTCGAAAGCTGACTGAGTACAAACTCAAAGGCTAGTTGAGTATGAGCCCAAAGGCTAGCTTGGTGTGAGCTCGAGGCTGGTTTGGAAGTGTGCCCGAAGGCTAATTGAGTGCCAACTCAAAGGCCGTCTTGGTTGAAAGCCCAAAGGTTAGTTGAGTATGAGCTTGAAGACTGTCTTGGCTGAAAGCCCAAAGGTTGATTGAGTGCGATTCTAAAGACTAGTTTGGATGTGAGCTCAAATGCTAGCTTGTACACGAGCCTGAATGCTGATTTAGATGTGAGCTCAAAGGCTAGCTTGGACATGAGCCTGAAAGCTGGTTGGTGGTGGTGGAGATTTGCCTTCTTCATTGTCATCTTGAGGGTTTGTGGGTGACCACAACGAGGTCAAGAATTTGTCATCCTCATTGTTGTCTTCACCGTCATCTTCATCATCAAGGGCCACTGATGGCCATGATATTGAAAACTCCCTTTGTTTGTTATTTTTGCTAAATTTTTTCTTTTTTCTATTTTTATACATAAGAAATAAAAAAATAAGAAAAAATTTCTTTTAAAAAAACTTCGGCCAAAGTAGAAAAAAAATTTTCTGTTTGAGGGAGGAAAAAAAAAAGTGTGTATACCTCCCTCAAACCGAAAAATTTTTTTCTACTTTGGCGGAAGTTTTTTTTAGAAGAAATTTTTTCTTATTTTATTTTTATTTCTCCTCTCCCCTTCCTTCATCACCGTACCCATGCTTCCTCTTTCTTTCTCTCCAAAACACCACTGGGCCGTGATGGCCCAGTAGCCTAGCTGGCTGGATCCGGCCAGATATGGCCAAATACAACCTCAATCTGTTGACGAGCAGCAACGAGGAGGGCAAAGAGGGCACCGCCAGTGGATCTCATCGCGGATCATGAGTTTTTGGCAGAGATGTTGGAATTCAAAGTTGGGTTTGACGATTGGCCTCAAATTGAGATCTCTGCCGAACTTGTGATACACGAATCAAGGAGGGGTTGAAGGTGGTGGAGGTGGAGGTGCGGTTGAAGGCGGTGGAGGTGGTTGTTGTCATCATTGTCAGTGGATCGGAGTTAGGTGGTGGGCGAAGATGAGGGTGCTGGTGCGGGCATGAGGTGGCTCCTTGCGTGTGACATTGTTCAGTCCAGAGATAGTGCTGGGGTCATCCTTGTGAGCTATGGTGCTTAGTGTGGCGCTCCAGGTATTGTAGGCCATAACTCCATGTCAACGTGGGGCAGAGGCGATGGTTGGTGCAATGAGATCATCTCTCCAAATTGCTCATAGTGAGGAGTAAGACCTAGAGCTTAGCAATTGGGAGATGAAGCATAGCAAGGCCAACCACACCTGGGTTGCTTCAACGATTGAATAGTAGGTGACTTGGTGCGGCGCATCACTACACAGGCATGGGATAAGGAAAGGAAGAATAAAGAGAGGGAGGTGAAAGAGAAGAAATCAAAAATAAAGATAAGGGCTTCACCTTTCTTCCTATGTTCATTCCTTCTTCTCTTGTAGCTGATTTGTAGTTGACCTCTTTCCTTTCCTTTCTTCGGCCCTCTAATCTCTTTCTCTGTTCTTTGATTTGCAGGTTCCACAGGTTATTATAAGATTATAGAGATGGTATCGATCTTTATTCAAAATTTTAAACTTTATTATTTTGAATTAATTATGGATGTGATTGGATTGAATGAGAATATTTGATTTGAAACTGGATAAGTCTATGGAGGGCTGTAGATGAGTTTGTTTGTTGTAAACTTGAAAAATATACTCACCTCGGATACTAAATTTACAAGGGGTTATTTACAAATTTTATAAATTTTAGGAGGGCCTCCTTGTAAAAAGGACTTATTGATAAAATTTTAAAACTTTCAGGGTCCCTTTTGAAAATTCAAATTTTAGGGGCTTATTTGTAAATAAAAAATTTTGGAGTGGTTTATTTGCAAATCCTACATTTCATATAGACCAAATTATACTTATCAATCTTCTAAGAGGTTTATTTGTAAGTATTTTATAGAACTAATTTGTAATATTAAGACTTTATTAGAGTTTTCTGTAAAATTCTTATTTCAGAGACTTATTTGTAAGAAAAATTTGGCCAAGTATCTATTTATAAAAAAATATTCAATCTAGGAGTCTATTTGCAAAATTCTTGCATTTTGTCATTTTGGCCTAAATTTTAGATGAATTGTGGACCCAATTTTTGTTCAAAAATTTAACCCAATTAGCCAATTTGGATTAAACCTAACTTAAGTCTAAATTTTTCAATAATTTAAATCCAAATTGAGTTCAATTTTTAGTCAAACTTGGACGCACTTTAAGTCTAACTGAGATTCATATTCGAATCATAATTTAGGGGCTTACAAGTCTCAGTTTTAATCATATTTTAATCAAATTTGATTGTAGCAAAAAAGTCACCTCAAATACCCCAGAAGCAATTGATGATGCGCCTTTTCAAGCTAGTCAAACCCATAAATCGTTGATGATGTATACCTTAAGGTAGTCAACCCCAAAAGTAGTTGATAGCACAATTTTCAAAGTTATACCCAACCCTATATATTGCTAGTGATACTACTAAACCAAATGAAGTTATCGCCAATATTCAAAGTTATTTGAAACACTTCGAACTTCTTCCATTTCCTTTCGCATCCCATCAGACAATGTCATCAACACCTGCCAAAGATCGAGTCAATTTGAATCAAACGCCACAAGGTCCGGCGCAGGGAAAGTGAGATAGTAGCACACATTGAAGCTTCTTCGTCACTCTTTCTCTTTCTTGATTCCTTTCATGTTTTCTATAATTATATGTTGAAATTCATTATATAGTGAGGGCATATCTTCGCTTATGCCATATACCATCTTTCCAAAATCAATCAAATGATGCTTTCTTCTTTTCTTTCTTGTGCCTCTATTTTATTAACTAGGTTTTTTACTTTAGAATATTCCTAACAATCATCGAGATAATTAACAATAGAGGTTTGCACCTATTGAAAGTTAATATTCTCACAACACTTAATAGTACACTTTAAATTAAAATAAATTTTAATTTGTGATTTAACATTACTCTTGGGGTATCTGCTATCCTAGATCACCAAAATCGATCCCTCATGGGCATAAGCAGAAGGCTAAGCTCAAGTTGGTACGTGCTGGCACAATGGAGCTCATGGACAGGAGGTGAGTAGCTCAATAAAGCCTTCTCCACTAGCAGCTGATGGTGTCAGGCAGGTGACCGATGGTAGACCAAGGGCAACTGTGGACCAGAGAGGGTGTATGCCATGGCTTGATTGAAATTCTCATATGGTTGGATAAGGATTCGTTTGTCATTGATGAAGAGATTCAAAAATTGTACTCATTTTAGATAGTGAATTTTTAAGTAGTTATCTGGAAATATTTTTTAAAAAATTTGGACCAAATTATTATTTCATAAATTTTAGGGGTCTTTTTTTAAAAGGACTTATTTATAGAGTTTTAAAACTTTTAGGGGTCCTTTTTGAATGAAAATTGGACTTATTTGTAAAAATTAGAAATTTTAGGAATTTATTTGTGAGTATAGAATTTTTTTTAAGGGTTTATTTGTAAACCCTAGATTTTGCAAGAACTAATTTATAATTTTAGGATTTTTTGAATTTTTCATAAAATTCCTATCCTAGGGACCTATTCATAGAAAAATTTGGCAACGATTTTTTTGTCAGGATTTATTTGATGTAGGGATCTATTAATAAATTTTGTATATTTTTTGTTTTAGCCTAGAATTTAGATAAATTTTAGGCCCAATTTTGGTCCAAATACCTAGCCTGCTCAATCCACTGGGGCTAGCTTTAGCTTGATTCTAAATTTTTTAGCAATTTGGATCTGAATCGAGCTCAATTTTCAGTCAATTTTGATCATAATTTAACTTAATTAAGACCCATGTTTGAGCTCTAATTTAGTGGTATTCAAGCCTCTTTTCTGACTAAATTTTGATTAGATTTAATTTAGCCAAACTTCATTCAAACAAGCTTCATCAAGGTTTTTGCATTCAACTTGAGAAAGAAAAGCAATATGATGGAGATCATATTTAATAGCATTATATTTTTTACCCTTTCATCAACATTACTAATGATTTGATCCTCTTCGTGATCTTTTTGAATTTTCATATCTTGGAGAATTATTTATCTTCATTTTGTTCTTCTTGTTGGTCCCCTTCATCTTTATCGTCCTTTCCTTTTAGATATTTGCTTGACTCACCCACTTCTCTCTCTTAAGTTTCATCTCATTCATTCTCTTGGAGATATCTATATTAAATTAATTAACTTTTTCTACAATAGAGGCTAGCTTTATCAAATACAAATATTTATAGATTATTTAATAACCATAGAAGACTTGTTAAATACTATATGCTTTTGAAGTAGTAGTATAGCCAAAAAATATGTCTTCAAATATTTTTGAATCAAACTTAGATAAATGATATTTTGTATTAAGTGTAAAATATTTGTAACAAAAATATGAAAATATCCAATATTTGGCCTTTTGTCATTCCACAACTCAAATGGAATTTTATCCAAAACTGGACAAATAGAAACTCGATTCAAGATATAGAAAGTCATGTTAACGTCCTATGCCTAAACGTACTTGAGTAAGGAGTACTCATTAAGTATGACCCTTGCCATCTATTGAAAAGACCTATTCTTCCTCTCAACAATTCTATTTTATTATGGAGTTCATGGAGCTAAGAAATTATGCTCAATGTCATTTTCTATGCAATAGGTTTCAAAAGGATGATTTTCAAATTCACCACCTTAATCAATATGAATTTTAGAAATCATATAACCTTTTCCATTTTGAACTCTTTTGCCAAATCCAAACAAATGCATCAAAAGAGTCATTTTTATGGGAAAGAAATAAAACCTATGAATACCTAGAATAATAATCAACAATAACAAAAGCATAATTTTTACTTTCTAAACTTGTAGTCCCAATAGATCCAAACAAGTCTAGCTGAAGAAGTTGAAGTGGCTTTGATGAAGTTACCATAGCTTTGGACTTATCGGAGGTCTTCACTTGCTTCTCTATTTGACATGTCTCACATATGCGATCCTTGATAAAGTTGCCCTTCAGTAAATCTCTCACTAGCTCCTTCTAGTTAATTTTGGCTAGAGTATCTATGCTAGCATGCCCAAGTCTTCTATGCCAAAGTCACTCATTATTATCTTGAGTTATAAAGTACTTTTCTTTTTTAAGTCACGTTGGTTAATAATATAAACATTACCATCATGATGACTAATAAAGGCTACTACATCATCAATATCATGTATAACTATACAAAGTTTAGACTTAATATGACATGAAATCCTCTATTGCATAGTTGACTAGTAGAGAGCAAATTATGCTTAAGTCCTGCTAAAGTTAAAGATGAACCAATTGAAATATTATCAATACCTATAATTTTACCTCTACTATTATCTCCAAACATGACATCTCCTCCATCCTTTTCTTTTAGCATTGCAAACATTGATGGATTTTCCGTTATGCATCTTAAGCAACCACTATCTAGGAACCATTTTTTTCGTTTGATCCTTGGAGTGGAAGCATAGCTAAAATAATTAAGAATATTGGGATGGAATCTAATTTAAGTATGGGTCCATAAGGTTAGAGAGTAAAATAGCAAAATAATGAATTAATAATGTAATATAAGATAAACTAATATAGAGAGAAAATCCTATATTTTTAGATTAGCTAGAAATTGACCTAAGAATGTAGTAAATTAAAGCTCATTGATCACTTCTAACTAACTTAAGCTTCTCAAGTGGAAGATACTTTAGGAATCTAAACTAATTTGAATTTCTTGGCTTTTGGGATAATCCCTTTAGGCACCCAAATTTATTTAAGAGAGTTTTTTATATATTGGATAACTAGTGGAGAAATGTCAACTTTGACAACAATAATTACATTTTAGATTAAAAAATTTTGAATTTGAAGCTTTCACAAATGTAGACTTGGTTCCTTTTGATCTAGAAAAGAAAATGAAACTAAATCAAGATTTATTTAACACATTCCTTTGGCTTTTCAAAATCATATTTAAAGTAGAATTGACAATAAAAAATTTTGAAGTTTCCTTTTCAAATCTAAATTTTCCTTTTGAAGCTTGTCAATACTAGTCTTGCAATCATAAGAGATTCTAGATGATTTTAAAGCATGATTTTTCTTTTTAAGGAGCTCCAAGTCCTTCTTACAGTCACAAGAACTAATAAATAATTTCAAAGAATCCAGTTTATTTTCAAATAAAAATAATTTATTTTTCAAAGAAGAATATTTATAAAATAATTTCTCGTGTCTAGTATATGAGTCCTCAAATGCTTTTTCTAATTCTTTGAAAGTTAAATCACATGCCTCATCCTCATAGGACATAAGGCATAGATTTGCCACTTAATTAGATGAGGCCTTTCCATTATCAGCCTCTGATTCATTCCATGTGTCTACCATAGCTTTCTTCTTCTTCACTTGAACTTCTTTGATTGGGGGTTGAGTGGACAATTTGCCTTTATATGCTCAGATCTTTTATATTTAAAGCAAGTGGGCACGTCATCATCTTCATCTATGGTGATAACCTTCTCATTCCTCATTAGCCTCCTTGGCATGTGCTTCTTTTTCAAGAGCTTCTTGAATTTTCTTGTGAGGAGAGCCATTTCTTCATCGCTATCTTCTTCATTCTCCTCTCTTGACTCCTTGGCCATGAGTTATATGGTTTTCTTCTTTTCGTCATCCTCTTCCTCTTGACCTGATCTTTCAAGGTCATCTCATGCATAATGAGTGGCCCCAAAAGCTCTTCCAATGGTAGCTTGTTGAGATCCTTTGCTTCTTGTATCGTAGTAACCTTTGGATCCCAAGACCTAGCAAGATAACTCAAAAAAATTTTTACCATCTTATAAATATTGTATATTTTACCAAAATATTTTGAAGTGTTTATGATGTCAGTAAAATGTGTAAATATCTTAGAAATTAACTCATTTGGTTTTATGTGAAAGACCTCATATTGGCTAATCAACATGTTCACTTTGGACTTCCTTACTTGCCTTGTTCTCTCATGGGTGAATGAATTCAAGATAAAGCCAAATGTCATAAGCCGTATCATAGGTGCTAATTTGGCTAAACTCATTTGGATCAAGATCACAATATAGAATGTTCATAGCTTTTGTATTTAAAAACTCATTTTTCTTATCCAAAGAATTCCATTCCTCTTTGGGCTTGGGGACCCTCACACCATTAATTATTTTGGTGGGTGGATTATATCCCTCTTCCATAATATGCCAAAGATCATAATTAATGGCCTTTATAGCAATTCTAGTATAAGACTTCCAATGATTGAAATATATACCATTAAAAAAAGAAGGTGTTGTAGTGGATTACGTTTCTTGAAGAGATGGAGAAATACTGAAATTTTTCATCAAAAGAATTAAAAATATAGGTGGTTAAACCCAAAAATAAGAGCACCAAGCTCTAATATCAATTAATAGGCAAAAATTGACCTACAAGGGAAGGGCAGGTGAATTATGTCTCGTGAGAATGTAACCACTTGTAATTGAAAATCCAATTCACAAATCATTGTGCAAAATCACAAGTCCACAATCAAGAAGGCAAATCACAAATGCTTATAAATGAAATGAGAAGAGTAAAGAAGGGACCGTAACTTTTATGTGGTTTAGCGACCAATCATGTCTACTCTATGGCACTTGCCTCGATCTTGAGGGCTTGGACTCTCCATTAAAGTCGGTGCATCGTAGCTGAAATAATCCACTTACAACATCACTTCCAACTGAGCAAATTTTCACTCTAATTCAGAGCCTTGATTCTCTCACACTCTTAACAACTTAGGAGTATTTATAATAGTAGAGAAAGATGAAAAGTTTCACTCAAGCCTCACTGCAAGACCTCTCAAAGGAGTACAAGGACTTTTGAAGATTTGAAAATTGAAGAGAAAAACTTAGAGCACTTGGAGGCTAGTGGGATAATGGGAGCTTGTGTTCTCAAGCAAGGATTGCTCACGATATATAGCAATTTTCTATTGAACAAGCCTCAAGCCCTTAAATATCCGGTAGGGAGAGAACTAGCCATTACTAGTTTGTTCCCTACCATGTTTGGGCATCCAGACCATGAGGTTCATGTGTCCAAAATATATCAATGATCAAATTTAACTAGCCACTATAGCTGATGTTATGGATTGGATGTCCGGTTATCAGGTTTAGGTATCCAAACAAACAAGGGTCAAGCAATCAAAACCTATCTAAAGCTTGAAACTTGAGAATCATGAAATTACAACTTTTGATCTTCGGTCATCCAAACCAGAGGTTCAAATGTCAGAAGCTATTAGTAATCCTAGAGATATTTTTAGTATATTAAGACATCCAAACTTTAAAGTTTTGGCATCCGAAGTTGATAGAAAAACCTTAACTAGTTCACTACAACTTCAGTTTCCATTCATCATCATCTTATTCTTGGATAAAAAATATAGGCCAATGAAGGCATTCTAAGATGAGTTTGAACGTTAACCAAAGCTCTAAACTAAGAATTCAAAATGCAAATATTCAACTCAACAATAAATAAAAATTCTAAACCTTATAAGCTGACTTGATCTCTCAAGCTTTCTTCAAGCCATCTCCAATTCTTTAAGTCATGTCCATTGATCCACCATCATACTTCATCTTCCATATTATCTTCACGTTCATCTACACTTGATGTTTTTGAATGGCTTGATCTCCATTTCAATCTCATCTTGGCTACTAGCTATACATGCTCAAAATATGATCAAATACAAAGTTTGTTCATTATCAAAACTATAAAGAGCAACAAAAAAAGGCAAGGCCACGGTAAAAAACACATAAGGGTTTTGTCATTGAAATCCCCCCACACATCAAAAACCTGGTGTGTCCCTTTTGCCACTTTCTAGTTGATTTTTTTTCATTTTTTGGAAAAAATAGACTGACTTTTGGAGGGGAAATTGGACTGGTTTTGGACTATTTTTTAGATGACGAGTTTGAGAATTTTCAGCAAATATTTCAACAGATATTTCCAGCAAGTAGCAGGGATTTCAGCTAAAAATAGCGAGGAGTTTCAGCTCAAAAACAGTGTTCAGCTCAAAACCAGGACTTTTCAGCTTGATTGGCAGGGAATTTTCAGAATGAAATGAAGTGGATTTTCAGTTTGCAAGACAAGAAGTTTCAGGTTAAGGTAGCAAGGGCTTCCATCTCAAAATTTGCTGACATTTCAGCTCAAATAACAGGGAAATTCAGCTCAAAACACAAGAATTTTTCAGCTCAAATATAATAAGTGGAATTTCAGGGCAAATGTCAAGAAATTCTTGGGCTTTGTTGGTAAAAAGGGGTTAGCTTAGGGTTGCATGACAAATGTTGTAAAGAAGGTTGAAAAGGTGGGTATTTACAAATTTCGAGGTGATTTCCAAGCATATACTCCACCGAGCAATTTCAGAAGTGCTTGCATAAATAGAGCATAGGGAATATCTTAGACAACCACCTCCACTTTGATAGGATAGAAGAAAGCTGTATGTGACAAAATATTGCACATATAATAGAGACCATTGGCATGACACTGTGGACTTCATGCACTTGAAAGTTGAAATAGATAAACTAATTAAGGAGGATCACTTGTGCCAAATATAATGAAAGCCAAACCAAAAGAGAAGAGCCAATTAGGTAGAACAATCAATGAGGGCTAGAGCCTTGCAAACAAACATCCCCCAAAGGAACTAAACACCCAAGCTTCAGAATCTATCAGTTAAGGATCATACAAATATGATCTATGCCAGACTTATAACAAAGCAACAACTCAAAGTCTTCAAAAAAATACCAAACTGCCATGAGAAGCAAGAGGGAAAGAAGTGACAATGCTACCTAAAATTTCCAAAGGTATAATATTCTCAAACAAAGACTTAGATGGAATTTCAGCTCCTTATAATGATACCTTAGTAAACTTTGTTATTTTCAATGGGTATATCCTATAACGAATTATGATGGACACCATGAGTTTGGCCAACATCCTATTTACATGAGCTTATGACAAGATGAAAATTGAGTTAAAGTTGGAGCCAATGTGGGGACCCTAACATAGTTCACAGGTGGCATGGTTACCCCCTAGTACAATTGATATGCTCCTCACTATAGGAAAAAATCCCAAGAGTATAATTATCTATGCAAGATTCATGGTGGTTTGGACTTCGTATTCTTATAATGCCATTCTAGGACACCCATCATTGAACAAACTACAAGTAGTAGTGTCAACATTCCCTCTGGTAATGAGGTTCATATCTAAGAATGGCACTCTTGAAGCCTAGGTAAACTAGAGTCTAGCGAGAAGATGTGATGTAGCTTACTGGAGGAAAGCCTGAGCAGGAAAGGTAAAGCCACTGTGGTGGAAGAGCTGAAACCTGAGGTGTAGAGTTGATGGAGTAGCTAATTTACCTAGTGATAGATGAAGGTTTAGTGAAAGCACTAAAGCACTATGCTAATCTGACCAAACCACTTAAATTCCAACCCAATGAGTTATTGAAAAAAGCTAGGATGTCTTTTCTTGGAGTCTAGAAGACCCTCCTAGAATAGATCCCTTAATGGCACAACACAAACTATCAATGGCTAAGGATTGCAAGCCAATGAAACAAAAGAAGAGATACTTTACTCCCAAATAGAAGAAGACTATTATAGATGAAGTGAAGTAGCACCTCAGCTCAAGTTTCATTAGAGAAGTTTGGTACCCAGAGTAGCTTGTGAATGTGGTTAAGCTAAAGAAAGCTAATGGTAGATGTAGGATTTGTATTGACTTCATTGATTTAAACAAAGCATGCTCAAAGGATAGACTAGCTAGTGGATTCAACCTCTGGACATCAACTCCTCAGTTTCCTAGATGCTTTCTTTGGCTATCACCAAATCAAGATCCACTTAAAAGATGAGGAGAAAACTCATCATCAACCAAGGTACTTATTATTATATTACAATACCTTTCATATAAAAGAATGCAAGTGTAACATACTAGAGAATTGTGAACTAAGTCTTCAAGGTTTAGCTTGGAAGAAATATCAAACATATGTCAATGACATGTTGGTGAAAAGTCACCGAGTTGCATACCATTTTACCAACTTGGAGGAGACATTCAACACACTCTAACAATACCACATGAAGTTGAATCCTAAGAAGTGCACTTTTTATGTGTACTCAAAAAAATTCCTCAATCATCTCAAAGCATGCGATCAAAGTGAACCCAAAGAAGATTAAAGATATCCTAAAGATGAGGTCCTTGAGTTTGGCAAAGGAAACACAGAGGCTAGCAGTTTTGGACTATTCTCTCTCCAAATTGGGTGATAGGTGTTTGTCATTCTTTAGAGCCTTGAAGAAAAAGCACAACTTCTAGTGGTATGAGGAGTGCAGCTAAGCATTTGAAGCCCTCAAAAAGTATCTCTCTCAGCCTTCTATCTTAGTTAGAACTAAAGTTGGAGAAATGTTATATCTTTATATATTTGCTACCAAATCTACTATTAGCTAAGTCTTGGAAAGCTCTCGAGGAGGAAGTCAATACCCTATCTATTATGTCAATCATGTGCTCATTAGAGTTGAGGTGCGATACACAGTGGTAGAGAAGTTGTCATATCCAGTTGTCCAAGCAACTAAAAAAGTTTGTCCATACTTCTAGGCACACTCAAATCATTATTTTGATAAATTTCCTACTTTGACAAGCTCTTCAAAAGTTGTGACTTCGGGCCACCTACTCAAGTGGTTTGTGGAGCTCAACAAATATGACATACTATATGTGGCTCAAACTACTATTAAAGCTTAGGCTCTTGCTGACTTCATTGTGGAAATTGGTACCCTTTATCGAAAATGAAGCATGAAACATAGGAAGTACATGTAGATGGCATATCATATAAGACTAGGAGTGGAGCAAGAGCATTAATACTAAGTCCAGATGGGCATGTTGTTGAATACTCACTTTGGCTTGAATTACGAGCATCAAATAATATATGAGTACAAAGCTCTCCTATTCAAACTCTTGGTAGCATTGGAAGCAGAAGCTCAAAGGCTAAATGTTACAATGACTCCCAACTTGTGTGTGGGCAAGCAATGGGAGAGTATGAAGCTAAAAATCCTATCATGTCTCAATACTTGGAAGAGGCACATAAGGGTTAGTAGGAGCTATAAGGCTATTGAGAGGTGGTGATTTGGTCAACTTGTGGGAATTTAGCCATTAGGGTGTCATTTATGGGGGCTTTGATACAATGGGAAAGCATGAAGGGTATGAAAGAAGATCACCATCTTCTTTCCATGATAGGTCCTTGAATCATCTCAAGGTAATTTAGGAAGCTCAATAACCTTGGCCAATGAATGAAGGTAACTGAGTATTCACAAAAACTAACAGACATTTATCTGGAGAGGTTAATCCTAAGAAATTCAAGATTTATGACAATTTATTACAATGAGTTTGGTAGGATTACAACTAGGATCATGGACTCCTAGATATCCTGAACCACCTCCATGCCCTATAAATAGCACAATATTTCTAAAAGTAAAGGATTAATGTCTAGTTTCTTTCTCCACTATTTAATTATGATCTCAACTAACTTAGGCACTGGAGTAGCCTCTGTCAAAATGCTTTCAATAGTCTTCTTCATAATTTCTTCCTCCTGTAGATTAGTGAAAAAATGGCCTAGAAAATTATGATCTCGAGGAGCCTCTTCCCCATCAATCAAGAAGATCTCCAGTGAACTTCCAATAATGCCTCCAAGAATGTGAGACTGTCATCATCAAGGGACCAACTTAGGGGGCAAATAACGTTGGCCTAAGTGAAATTGCATAACTCCTCTGACAGACTAGGTGAGTTGAGTCAGCAAGTCAACTCAATGACTTTGCCACTAGTGTAACAACAACCTCAGGGGGTCCCTTTATCAATAGCCCCAAGATATCACCTAGCCCCTCCAATACGATGAGTTGATAAGAGTTTTAGACCCTGGCCACTATAGTTTACTAAATGACTCAACTATTGATGTCTAGGCATAGGTCAAGAAGTGTCTTCAAGCCCAGCAATTGCATAGCCAACCTTAGATGATGCAAAACCTCCAAGCCCACGACACTTAGAAGTAGGCTCAAGCTCCAACTCAAGGTTTTGTGCTAAACCAACAATATAGGGCACAGCCAAACAGACCCTAGTGGATAGCACTATCTGAGTTATCAAGGTCCTTTGGTCTGTATTCCACTCTGGTATCAAACCTCAAGGGATTTTGAAGAGCATGACCCCACCTATGATCTAGCTAACCAAGCCACTTATCTCACTCATACTAGCCAAGCCTTGGCTAGAGCTAAAAAAGAGAGCCAAAGAGAGGTTGTATCACAAGTAGCTTGGGAGAAGTCCAGCGTAGTAGCTCACCTGAGCCAAGTGAGGTATGACAACTCCTAATACTTCAAATAGCATATTGTTTGATGCAGTCAAAGTTTGTGCAACCCCCCTATGAGATGTATGATAGTTCAAAGGATCGGGTGGACCATGTCAGCACCTTTAGAAATATTATGATCTTGCAAGGAGCATAGGACTCAATCATGTGCAAAGAATTTTCTATGACACTACAAGGTCTAGCCCAAGCTTGGTTTTTCAAACTCCCAAGTTATTCCATAACTTGCTTTAATAAACTAGTTGATCAATTCATAGAGCAGTTTATCTTGTTGGTGTCTTGGTGCATGGACCCCCCACACTTCTAATGTCAAAGTAGAAGGAAGAAGAAAGTCTAACAGAATATTTGCTCTGATTTAATAGAGCCAGATTAGAAGTCACAGAGCTTGATAACTCAATTATTGTTACTACTGCGAATAAAGAATCCAATAAGCTTGGGTGGGCTATGCGATGGCCCCTCGACCTCCTAAAACTTAGCCAAATTCATCTAGCAAGCCAAAGAATACATTGACACTGAGAAGATGATCTCATCTAAGAGAGAGTCAAAGGGTACTAGTAAACTAAAGAAGGACCCATGAGAGGTCAAGCTCCCTAAGACAAAGAAGCAAAGGATCGAGTGAAGGGAGTGCAAAAGTGAGTTCCAATCATACTTACCCTTGAATAATTCAACAAATCAAAGTGTTGCTATTTCCATAGGGACCACAGCCATAACACTAAAGGATACGAACACCTCAAGGATGAGATTGAAAGACTCATCAAGGAAGGTCACCTCAAATACTATGTCAGATGGGGTGAATAAACTAAAGAACCTCAGACATAGGTGGCAAGCTAGCAGGGGTTTCCCAGGAGGAATCTCACCCTTGAGTTCCATAACCCTCCAATCAAGGGACATTTCAACATGATCCTCACAAGCCCACTAAGTCAAAGTGAAGCTTGAGTATTGACTGGCAAATGTTGAACCATCACTGGGGTGTAGAAGGAGTTAATGAGATAGAATCGTGAACCAGAACTAGAAGACAATGTCTTTTCTATAAAAGACTTAGAGGGAATTTCAGCATCCCACAATCATGCATTGGCGATCTCAGCTATCTTGGATGGCTACACCATGCAATGTATCATGATAAATATGAGAAGCTCAGTGAATATCCTGTTCATCCGAACATATGATCAAATGAAGACAAAGCAAAAGTTAGAACCATATGTCAAGATGCTCACTAGATTTATGGGAGACTTGGTCACTCCACTTGGTATAATCATGTTAGTTATAGTTGGGGAAAATTCCAAGAGCACCACAATCAAGTCTAAGTTCAAAGTGGTCCAAACTTGGTTCACCTATCATGTGATCTTAGATCATGTAACACTTAATCAGCTCCAAGTGATAATCTCAACCTTTCATTTAGTTCTGAGATTTCTAACTAAAAATGGCATAGGTGAAGTATGGGATAACCAAAGCCTCACCAAAAAGTGTGAGATAGCCTATTGACAAAGTAACTCTAACCAAAAAGGTAAAGGTCCAATGGCTACAAAAGTTAGCAATTCCTTGCCAAACCAAAAACATGCATGCCAAGCCAATAGAGCAAACTTGTCAACTTGGTTGTTGATGAAGACTCGAGGAGAACGTTGATGCTTAGGAAAAGTCTCTCAAGGCCCTTGCACACTGAACTCAGAGAGTTCTTATGGAAGAGCCAAAATGTCTTCTCTTGATCTTCATAAGATCTACTTGGCATGGACCCCTTGATGGCATAACACAACCTTATAGTGATGGAATGTTGCGGAAAATATCGATGTCCACCACAATTCACAATATAGAGGAAGAACAGAAAAGAGGAAAAGATAGCACACAAGAGATATATGTGGGAAGACGATCCAGAGAATATTGTATTGATGAGGAAGAGAAAAGAGAATATTACAACGACGGAGACGAAACTCCAATATCACCAACTCTCACTCTCTATTTTCTATATCTTGAGACCCTTACATCAATGGTGTATTTATAGATGTGGCCTAATGATGTTTGAGTCAAAATAGAAGACTGACTCAAATAAGACTTCTACTAATTTAAGACTTCTAGAAGATAAATCTAGATAAGGATTAGGCCCATTAATATAATTAAGACTATCCGGAAAATCCGGATTCGAGACACCATAAAGCCAACAATCTCCACCTTGGCTCGAATCATCTTATTCTCTGAATTTGAATCTTCAATAGATGTCTTTACCATTACCTCCTGGGATAGGATCAACGACCTTGAATATTGATCAAGTCCAAACAGAGGTTGAACTTATCAATCGGAATCACCTTCGTCAACATATCTGCAGGATTTCTTGAAGTATGAATCTTTTGTAAAGAAATCTCGCCGTCTTCAATAATATCCCGAATAAAATGAAATCGGACATCTATATGCTTTGATCTGGCATGATACATTTGGTTCTTCGCAAGGTGTATGGCGCTCTGACTGTCGCAAAAAATAGGAAGAACATGTTGAGAAAAACCAATTTTACTTGCCAAACCTTTTAGCCATAGGGCTTCTTTGACGGCTTCTGTAGCTGCCATATACTCAGACTCTGTTGTAGATAATGCTACAGTTGACTGTAAGGTACACCTCCAACTAATAGGTCCTCCACAAAGAGTGAAAAGATAACCAGTGAGGGATCGGCGTCGATCAAGGTCTCCAGCATAGTCTGAATCGACATAGCCAATAATTTTGGCCTCTTGCACTGTGTTCCTGTCGAAACATAAACCAATATTAAGAGTACCTTTAATATATCTTAATAGCCATTTCATGGCCTGCCAATGCTCTTTTCCTGGATTTGCCATGTAACGACTAACAACGCTGACTGCTTGTGCAATATCAGGTCTTGTGCATACCATAGCATACATTAGACTTCCAACAGCACTTGAAAATGGGATGTTCTCCATGTATGCATGCTCTTCATCTGTAGAAGGACATTGTTGAGCTGAAAGCTTGAAGTGAGATGCCAAAGGAGTACTGACGGATTTTGAATTCTGCATGTGAAAACGAGAAATAATCTTCTCGAGATATTTGCTCTGTTTAAGCCATAATTTTCCATGCTTTCGATCTCGATCAATCTCCATACCGAGAATCTTCCTTGCAGCACCTAAATCTTTCATCTCAAATTCCTTTTTCATTTTAAACTTTAAATCATTCAGTAGAGATATGTCTTGAGTAGCGATAAGCATATCATCAACATAAAGAAGCAATATAATAAATGAGTTATTGGCATGCATCTTAAAATAAACACAGCAATCATGTTTGCAGTGGATGAAATCTTGACCCTGCATAAAACTGTCAAACCTTTTATACCATTGCCTTGGAGACTGTTTCAAACCATAAAGTGATTTGTTCAACTTGCAAACAAAATTTTCTTTGCCTTCTTGGATGAACCCTTCAGGCTGTTGCATAAAAATTTGTTCTTCTAATTCTCCATGCAGAAAGGCAGTTTTGACATCAAGCTGTTCTAACTCAAGATTATGAAAAGCAACTAAAGCAAGTAGAAAACGAATAGATGTGTGTTTAACCACAGGAGAGAAAATTTCATTAAAGTCAATACCCTCCTTTTGTGAATACCCTTTTGCAACTAAACGGGCCTTGAATTTAACACCATCTATCTCAGAGAAATCCTCTTTCTTTCGAAATACCCACTTGCAACCAATTGCTCTTTTACCTTTTGGTAATTTCATCAGATCCCAAGTATGGTTCTTTTGAAGAGAATCCATCTCTTCATTCATAGCAACTTGCCACTGAGAAGAATTCTTATCCTGCACTGCTTCTTTATAGGAGGAAGGATCACCATTGTCAGTAACTAAAGCAAAAGCTACCATATCTTCAAAACCATACCTTTCAGGTGGCTTTATTTTTCTTTGAGATCTTCGAAGTGGAGTCTTTTCAGAAATTTGATTCTTAAGATTTTCTTGAGAGTTGGGCATACCCTGAATATCTTCTTCTGAAGGAATTACATGCTCCACCTCCACTTGCATTATATCATTGGGATCTTTCTTGAGAGATTTTAGCATACCACTTTCATCAAATACTATGTCTCTCTCAATAATTACATTTGAAATAGTAGGATCCCACAAACGATAGCCTTTGACGCCTTTGGCATAACCCAGGAAAATACACTTTTTGGAACGTGCATCTAACTTATCCTTGACAACATGCACATAAGCAGAGCAACCAAAAATCTTTAAAGAAGAATAATTTGCAGGTTGACCAGTCCATACCTCTTCAGGAGTCTTGCAATTAATGGCTGTTTGAGGAGAGCGATTCACAATGAAGCATGCTGTATTGACTGCTTCTGCCCAAAAATCTTTATCAAGATTAGCTGTACTGAGCATACTACGTGCTTTCTCCAACAAGGTTCTGTTCATCCTTTCAGCCACACCGTTTTGTTGAGATTTTCCTGGGATGGTAAAGTGACGCTTGATGCCTTCATCTTCACAGAATTTGAGAAACTCTGTTGATTTGTACTCTCCGCCATTATCACTTCTGAGATATTTGATTTTTCTGCCAGTCCTTTTTTCAACTGAAGTTTTCCACCATTTGAAAACAGAAAACACCTCGGCTTTGTGATGCAAAAAATAAATCCACACTTTTCTGGAAAAATCATCAATAAAACTGACAAAATAACGAGCACCAGATTTTGATGGAATAGGAGAGCACCACACATCAGAATGAATATAATCAATTAAGCCTTTAGTGCAATGAATACCAGTGTTAAACTTTACCTTGGACTGTTTACCATAGAGACAATGCTCGCAGAAATCCAATTTGCATGAGTTGAGCCCTTTCAGTAATTTTCTTTTGTTGAGCTCATTTAAACCTTGCTCACTCATATGACCGAGACGCATATGCCATAATTGAGTCATATCAGAAGAAGAAGAAGACTGAGAAATTGCTGCTCCACCTGCAACGGTTTTTCCTACTAACTCATATAATTTCCATGCTTTAGGCCCTTCATTACTATCAATGAGCCTTTAGCAACCTTAAGAACTCCACCTTCAGCAGAATACTTATAACCAACAGAATCCATAGCACCCAAAGAGATCAAATTCTTTTTCAAATCAGGAACATGTCTGACATCAGTAAGAGTTCTAATAATATTATCAAACATCTTAATTTTGATTGTTCCAATTCCAACAGTTTTGCATGGATTATTATTACCCATCAAAACTAAACCACCATCATAAGGCGTGTAGTTTTCAAACCAATCCTTATTAGGACACATGTGATAAGAACAACCAGAATCAAGAATCCAAATATCATGGTAACGATCAAAATTAGAACTAATAGAGAGAACGTTACCCAAATTATCATCAGAACTCTCTTCAACAACTGAAACTTGTTCTTTGGCTTGCTCTTTAGATTGAGATTCTCTTTCTTTTCTTTGCTTTGAGCTTCCAACAATTTTTAATTGCATGTCCCATCTTCTTACAATATCTGCAGTTTATTTCTTTGGATTTGGATCTAGAACGACCTGTTCTTGATCTTTCTTTGGTACGACCTCTGACAATTAATGCTTCTGAGTGTGACACATCCCCTCCAATCTTTTTCAAATATTCATTAGATAGAAGGGCAGCAGAAATATCGTCAAATTTCAAGTCCTTTCCATACATGAGAGTAGTTTTAAGATTCTCAAGAGAAGGAGGTAAGGACGATAATAAAATAATTGCCTTGTCTTCATCTTCAATTTTAACATCAATGCTTAACAATTGAGAGACAAGTTTATTGAAAGCATTAAGATGATCAACTATATTCGTACCTTCTGTCATTCGAAAATTGAAAAGCTTCTGCTTTAAATAAACTCGATTTGAGATAGATTTACTCATATACTGTTTCTCCAGCTTTTTCCATAACTCTGAAGGTGATATTTCATCAAGAAACGGATAGAGTACCTCATCGGTAAGACTGAGGATGATTGTGCTATGTGCGCTGGCCTTTTGGTTTTCCCAGACACTTTCGGTGACATCTTCAGACTTGACGTCCTCCAATGTGTGTCTCAACCCTTGTTGAGTAAGAATTGCACGAACTCTTGCTTGCCAAATAGGAAATCCTTGCTTTCCATTGAATTTCTCTATATCGAACTTCGTAGTAGACATATCGAACCAAGCTCTGATGCCACTTGTTGCGGAAAATATCGATGTCCACCACAATTCACAATATAGAGGAAGAACAGAAAAGAGGAAAAGATAGCACACAAGAGATATATGTGGGAAGACGATCCAGAGAATATTGTATTAATGAGGAAGAGAAAAGAGAAGATTACAACGACGGAGACGAAACTCCAATATCACTAACTCTCCCTCTCTTTTTCTATCTCTATCGAGACCCTTACATCAATGGTGTATTTATAGATGTGGCCTAATGATGTTTGAGTCAAAATAGAAGACTGACTCAAATAAGACTTCTACTAATTTAAGACTTCTAGAAGATAAATCTAGATAAGGATTAGGCCCATTAATATAATTAAGACTATCCGGAAAATTCGGATTCGAGACACCATAAAGCTAACAATGGAAAACCATAAGCCAATCAAGCAAAAGAAGGACATTACACCCCTGAGTGTCAAAAGGCTATTTCAAAAAAAGTAAAAGCTTCTCAATGTAGGATTCATCATAGAAGTACATTACCTTAAATGGCTAGCCAACATAGTGATGGTGAAGAAGTCCAATAGTAAATAAAGAATATGCATCAACTTCATCAACTTGAATAAATCTTACCCTAAGGATAAGTATCCACTACCAAAGATAGACCAACTAATTGACTCTACCTCAGGGCATCAACTGCTCAACTTCCTTGATGCATTCTCAAATTATCACCATATACATATGCACCCCAAAGACAAGGACAAAATGACATTCATCATTGGCCAAGGTACTTTTTGCTATGTCACAACACCCTTTAGACTAAAAAATGCAAGCGTGACATACTAGAGAATGGTGAACTGAATTTTTGAACATAGAGGTGTACATTGATGACATGATAGTAAATAGCCTCTAGGTCGATGGACATCTTGGAGACTTAAAAGAGACTTCCAATTTGAAAGTTCAAAATAAAATTGAGCCCAGAGAAGTGTGCCTTTGGAGTAGTCTCAGAAAAGTTCCATGGTTACCTCATCTTAGAATAAGGATTAGAGGTAAATTCCAAGAAGATTGAAGTAGTCTTGTAAATGAAGCCTCCAAGTTCTACCAAAGAGATGCAAAGGCTCATGAGTCAACCCACAACCTTGAACCATTTATTATCCACATTAGGTGAGAAATGATTGCATTTCTTTAAGGCACCTAAGTAGAGCCCTAAATTTAACTAGACAGAGGACTGTGACCACGCCTAGAAAACTCTCAAGAAGTACTTCATCAAATCTCCCCTATTGGTTAAACCCAAACCAAATGAGGTACTCTTTCTTTATGTAGTAGCTTCATAATAAGCAGTCAGTTCAACATTGATAAGTGATTGAGGGGGTAGACAACACCCTATATACTATATGAGCCACGTACTCACTCGAGTAGAGATTCAGTATCCACCCTTGGAAAAACTAGCTTATGTGATGGTACTGACAACCTGAAAACTCCGACCATACTTCTAGGCACACCATTTCACAATGCTCACCAACCTCCCCCTTTGGTAAACACTATAGAAGCCAGAAACCTCAGGTAGATTGCTCAAATGGTCCATTGAACTAAGCCAATTTGATATCACATTCAAGGCTCAGAGGACTATTAAGGCTCAAACTTTAGTGGACTTCATGGTGAAAACCATCTTGTATGTCGCAAAGCTAGAGTTTGAACCTTGGGAAGTTTGGGTCGATGGCTCATCATATAAGTCAGGAAGTGGAGTTAGTGCTGAGCTTGAAAGCCCTGAAGGGAGAATAGCCAAGTATTCAACTAGGTTGGAGTTCCCTACATCTAATAATATCACTGAATATAAAGCTTTTCTCCTCAGCTTAAGGGTGGCTCTAGCAATCGAAGCCAAAAGACTAAAGGTAGTTAGCATCTCTCAACAAGTCTACTTGTAGGTCAATAGGAAATATGAGGCAAAAGAAAAAAAATATGATTCAGTATTTGGCTAAAGCACAAAGACTCATAAGAAAGATTGATCAAGTGAAGATTTGCTGAGTACCTCGAAAGAACAACATGGAAGGAAATGCCTCACATAATTAGCCTTAGCTGCTTTAAATTCAAAACTAAAGCAGATCTTTATAAAGAATCTCCAACAATGGAGCTACTCCAAATCTATCGAGGTGAATGCCACAAAAGTATAATCATGCTGGATGAACCCTATAATGAACTGCCTCTAAGAATGGTAATTTCATGAAGATCAAAAAGATTCTGAGATAATTAGGAAGTTGTCACCAAAGTTCACCTTAGTAGATGAAGTCTTATACAAAAGATCATTCACTCAACTACTCCTCCATTGCTTGAAACCTACTAAAGCCAAGTATATACTTTGTGAAGTACGTGAAGGAATATGTAGGAGCCACAGGGGCAAACAATCTTTGGCACACAAGCTCCTCAAGTAAGGTTACTATTGGATCAACATGGCTTCTAAGCTACTAAGTTCATTTCTAAATGCAAACAATACTAGAGGCATGTCCCGATGTATCACAACCTAGCAGTTCAACTCCAGCAAACACTAGCCATTTATCCCTTTAACCAATGGGGATGGATATTATAGGTCAATTTCTATTGGCTTCGATGTAGAGAAAGTCGTGGTGGTCATGATTGACTACTTCACTAAGTGGGTAGAAGTTGGACCCTTGACATAATCATTGAGAAGAAGATTTAGGAGTTTTTCTAGCAAAGTATCATCTATCAATTTGAGTTACCATGAATGCTAGTCATAGACAATGGGAAATAGTTTAAGCTCAAAGTTCATTGAGCACTACAATAGCCTCCATATCAAATAGGGGTTTACCTCAATGGCGCACCCCAGTCCAACAACTTGGCTAAGATAACAAATTGAATGCCTCAAGAGGGCAAAAAGTGGTTGGGTTGAAGATTTGCCACATGCCCTATGATCTAACTGAACCACTTCCCAGATGACAACTAGCAAGTAACCCTTCATATTCACTTACGGAGTTAAAATAGTTATACCTATGGAAGTTGGCCTTATGTTACCCTAATTCAAAAGCTATGATCTTAAAGTAAATGAAGCAAACATTTGGGCTAAGAAGGATCTTGTCTTAGAAGTTTGGGAGAAATCCCACATGAAGGTCACCGAGTACTAGTGGTGAGTGGTGAGTGGCTTAATACTACAATGCTCAAGTTTGAAGCTAAGAGCTACAACCTCATAACTGGGCACTTTGATGTGCCAATCTTATTTTTTGAGTCTCATGAAATCTATACCTAAACTAGGAAGGCCTGTACAATGTAACCTAAGTCGTAAGACCTAGAGCAATCAAGCTTGAGCACTCAAATAGCCAAATGCTCCCAAGAACTAGCATGTTAACAACCTCAGGATGTTTTATCTTTTAAATAAAAGTTATGACTCTTTTATCTACCTAAAAGTTGATAAATAACATGGCCAAAAACTAGTATAGATGAAAGTCACAAGACCTTGGCTTTGGGTCCACGTATCCAACTATGGCGTAAGACATGGGCTCTAAGTCAAGCACCTCAGCTTTAGGTCCAAGCACCTATCCGAGGCTCTTAAGACCTTGACTCTGGGTCCAAGTATCCAACCAGGCTATAAGATCTCAACTCTAAGTTAGGTGCCTCGGCTCTAGGTCCAAGCACTTACACTAGGATCTAAAGACCTTGGCTCTAGGTCCAAGTATCTAACCAGGGTAGAAGACCTTAGCTCTAACCCAGGCAAAAAAATCTTATCTCTAAGACAAGCAAATGACCTCAGCTCCAAGCTAGAAATTGAAGACCTCGGCTCCAATCCTAAGCATCCAATCGAGGCACCAAGACTTGGCTCTAGGTCCAAGCACCCAACCAAGGCAGTTAGACCTCGGATCTAGGTCGATCAGCTAACTAAGGCATACAGGTTCATTGATAAGGTGTGAATCTTCCTGAGAAGTGAATAAAGTTGGCTAAGGATTAATCTAAGAAGTTATCACAATGAATGTAATTTTTTTCAAAGACTAGGTACATATCCAACTCGATGCTTACCCCGAGTTAATACTTTGTAGATTACAAAAAATCTTAAAGTCAAGTTTTTAAATTTAAGAGATTACTAACTTGAGCCCAAATTTGCTCAAAATTTTTCAAAATTAGATTATCTTTTATTTCAAAGAATTTCGTTAAGTAGTTTGGTGATTGATTCTGAGTTATTTAATTAAGTAGTTCGGTGATTGATTCCAAATTATTTGATTAAGTAGATCTGGGATTGGCTCTATACTATTTATTCAAGAATTAAATTATTTATGATTCCAAGTATTTAATTTGGCATAAAATTAGTTTTTGATTTGGATTGTAAGTCCAATTGATTTTTTCCTTTATAGATAAAATTTATATTAGTTTGGTTTAGTTAAGAGTCAAATAGAGGCTCATCGGATTATTTAATTCTGAAGCAAGCAAGAAAACTACAACTATGAGTCAAGACTTGTGAAATATGCAAGCAAAAGTTTTCATTGAAAAAAGATTGTAATTTCAAGCAAAAACTTGGTAAACAAAATGCTTTCATTACTTGGTTAAAAATGAAAGAAATTACATGTCCTTTCAACTACATAATTTAGCTCTCTAGTGCTAGGTCCTCAGCTTCATTTGAGTTGGACCTTCCTCTAGTTCCTCCCTCTTTTCTAGGATGGGATCCTTCAGAACCAGCTCCTAATACTCTCGCTTGAGGCAAAGGACCCGATGCTCATTATAAAGCTCAATGCAGAAGTCCTCAGGGTCAAAATATAGGGTCCATTGAATCTACTTTACCATGTCCCAACAATAGAGGTAGCCTTCTTTGAAGGAGTTGGAAGAGACCTACCTTGGGGCACAGAGGTTCTCCTCGATAACTTTAAAGTTGGCCATGGCTTTCACCTTTGCCTGCTCCAACAACTAGATGAACTCCGATCTCTAGAGGTAATGAGCCACTGCCTCCTCCCTCGCCCTCTCCAACTCAACCTCCTATCAAGCCTAGAGCTACTCCATCATCCCCATGGCTAAATTAAGCTCAGTCTGGAGGATCTTTTTATCATCCTTTATTGCCTTCCTCTTCTCCTCTATGTCAAGTTGGAGATACTCAAGTTGCAAACCAGAAATACTCCATTTCCTCCAACAAACTCAAGAGTTAGATAATAACAATATTAAAAAAAACAACAATGAGAAGAAGAGAGTTGAGTGACTTACATCAACTCAGGTCTTGGCTCCCTACAAGAAAAGCTTGTCCTTGGGAAATCAAGAAATCTCAAAGTCTAAGTCAACCCAGAAGTTTGAGTGAAAGTATTCTTCTATGGTGGGACCCTCGAGCTCTTGGCTAGCTCGAGTCTAGAGGGAGTTGAACCCTAGGCTCTCGCATGGGCCGATGGCAAGCAGGTCAAAGAGACATCCATCACCCTATTGCCTCACTCAGTCACTACCATAACTAAGGTGTCAAGGGGTGGGACCCTTGTTGTGAGAGGACTTGACAATCAAATGGGATCCTTAGTAATGGTAGCTCAGATAGACGAACTAGAGGTGCAGGCACCACCTGCTTCCTCCTCTTCCCTTCATTGTCTACCGCATCTTGGTTGCTACCCTCACCTTCATATCTCTTCTTCTTCTTATCATTGTGTCTCAGGGTTTCCATTGCAAGGATAGCAGAGACCACTGCCTCAGAGGGCTTCTTCTTCCTAACAGATTGGACAAGAGCCACCCAAGGGACCCCCGCTCTCTTCTTCATAAACTCATTCATAAATAAGCCTCAAAAGTCTTGAAATGACCAAACCTAATGTTAGATTGAGCTAAGACTTGGTAAGAAAAATTAATACACAAGGATCAAGTTGCATACTAGCTGGCTGAGCCACGAATAGACTATGCTATAACAAACAAGCCTCGTCAAACCCTATGGAGGCAAACCTAATTGATTCTACCTCCTCTACTCTAGAAATTAGAAGATGATGTACTTTGGGGGAAATTTTTGGGTTAACTCAGTGTTTTGAAGGCTCACCCCATTCACGTGAAAGGTATTGGTTGGTTCAAAAAAAGACACTAATAGGATGGTCTTTTTAGGAATAAATAGAAGAGGGGCTGGATGTAAATAGTTGACAACTATGGTTCAGGGTGAAGTACCACCCCGCCAGTGTTAGAACCTCGGCACCCCTTGAAAGGGTCCCTAAACATCTCTACTATGGGAGCAAAGTTTTTGGACTTAGACAAGACTCGGAAGGCAGTTACAAATCTCATAGCATTGGAAACTATTTGGTTCAAGGCTAGGTCTCAGTCACTTAATACATCCCAGATAAAGCTATCTATGGAGTACCTAAAACCACTCTCAAAATATCTCCCAAAAAGTGGGGAACTCATATCTGAACTCTTATCTAAGTTTCTTATTAACTACTTCCAACTCTTACAGGTCTAACTCGATTCCGTCCAAAAAGTTGAACACACTAACTAAGTGGTCAAGGTTTTTCCACCTAAGAGTTGGTTTGGTAATCCATACCCTCACCTCAAGGACATCTATCAAAAGCAATAGGTTCAGTTAATTTTGGTTCAGACATGGGTATTTCTATGAACTAAATTTTTGAACTAAAGTTAGTTAGAAATGGCACCAATATTACTATGTGCTTTGAAACCAAAATGACACTAAAGTTATATTAGAGTTCTCATGTTTCCTATCTCATGGTTCATATGACAAGGTGTCAAAATTGATGGCTCACATATCAAATTGAAAATTCCCAAACTAAATAGGATCAGGCAGAGACTTATTTGAAGCTAGAGTGATGGGAATGGAGAAGGACCCTGAATGGGCCGTTGCAGAAGTTGGAGTAATGACTGGACCTGAGGAGACGGCCCCCCTTTGCAGCTACAAAGGTGGTCATGGAACACAACCTGGTGGCGCCCTGAACTCTGAGGACTGGAACTGCATTTCCTGGGGTGATGGTTGGAGCAATGATCTCCCTAGAGGCTAGAGTACCTTTGCTAGAAGCCAAGGGGGTAGATGAAGATGCCATTAGAGGGGATCTATTGATTGGAAGTAGGAATTCCCTGGAGAAAAGAAGAGTTCAAGATTGTAGATAACCAAAATTGGAGAAAAAGGATGGAGAGGCCTTTATATAACCCTCATCAAATCATCAAATTCTCACAACGTGGCCCAATCTGGGCTGTTGAAGCTCGAAAGGCAGAAGTTCAAATTTGCTACTTGAATCTCAAGGAGTATGCATTATTCATCCGAGATAAGCCGTCAAACATGGTTTGGAGTGGAGAGCACAAGGTACATGTGTTGACATCTAAATTCACCTTGACAATTGAATGGACAACTTGATGCCATTGCCTTGAAAAGGGGCAAACCCTAATGATTTTACATGATTTGACAAGGTGGTGGCTCAAATTTCAAAGAGTCATAGCAGTTAGTGGTTCATACCAAGTCAGTAAGATTGAGTTAACTTTGCTCACCAAGTTTAAATATTAACGTTCAAAGTTGGAAGCACTGATGATACACCGAACTAAAGTGGTCAGGTCAATGAACCAAACCCGATTTGTGATCGAGCTACTGAGTGAGGCTACCGAGATTACAACACCGAGATCCCAATAGTGAGGTATTGAGGGCTAAGTAGGCTCAATAGCCGAGGCTTGGACCACCCAATGAATTGTCATCTTGAGGCAATTTAGGATGCTTGGTAACCTCCCTCCATGGATGAAAGTAACTAAGTATTCATAGAAACTAACAAATATTTATCTCCAATGGTTAATCTTGAGAAATTTGAGATTCGTGGTAATCCATTATTAGGAGTCTGATGGGAATAAGACTGAGATCACAAAATCCTAGATACACTGAACTGCCTTCATACTCTATAAATAGCATAGCATTTGTATAGGTAAAGAACTAATACGCACTTTTTTTCTAACTAGTTTATTGTGATCTCGGCTAACTTAGACATCGGATTGGCTACTATCAGAAAGCTGATAATGGTCTTTTTCATAATCTCTTTCTCCTACAAATTGGTGAAAGAACAACCTAGCATATAAGGAGCTTCTTGGATCGAAATCGGTGATGAACTAGGTTTCATCAACACTTCTTATGTCCTTTTGATTTGAATTTTCTCTTACCAAGATAAAATATAATCATTAAGCTTGTACTCAACAATCTTTACTTTCTTCTCTTCAAAAATCTCCATAAACTCAAAAAATCCCGACTTTCTCTATCTAAATAAATAAATCCTCATAACCACAAAAGTTTGAAATATACATCTTACCATGATTTGGTTCATTCAAGTAGTTTTATATATTGATCTCAAAAATGTCAGACTGTGAGATTTTTTGATGATCTCTTGATGAGCTTGTTTATGGATTTCAAAACTTTTCAAACTTTTACATATTCTACTGATAGAATAAAGAAATATTTGTTTGATAGAATTTCAATTTTGATAATTTTTAAGATCATTGTATATGGCGTTGTCGCCACCAACGACAATCATTAGTGTTGAGGCAACGAAGAACTTCATTTTTATTTCGAAGCAATAGAAGCACAAAGGGTAAGAATGAAGGTCACTATTTTTTTGTCATGATAGTTTTTTGAATTCACAAGAAAGATAGAGCAAAAATAAACCGAAAATAAGAGAATATTATTAATAGAGAAATTTTTATTTTGCATAAAAACCTTGAGGTTGTATATATATAGTCCTTTAAAGAAACTTAGAATCCTAGTTAAAATAACTAAAGTAATACTCAAAATCTAATAATAATACTAGATTGCCTATTCTAAATAAGATCTATATCTTATTCACATTAGATTAGTATTGTTATTACTCAGACTAAAAAATAAATTCTAATTTTGATTAATATAAAAATAGAACTAACAAAAATATTAATAACTAAATTGTAAGAATCGATTAAATAACCAAAATTTGTATTGTAAGCTTATTCAAAGCAGTGGCCTGATTAAGCCATCATATTGGGAGTAGAACCGGAGGAAAGAGGAGGTCAGGGAGGGGGTTTACTGGTCTCAGTTGCCGGAGAAGTGGAGGGACAAGGGAAAGGAACAGGTGAGAAGAAGCCATCACCCAAAAGCGAGGCTTGTCCAAAAAGTTAAAACCTTGGTCCAAATGGATAATCTTATCACGAGTGTTACATTCAAATGAAGTTAGTTTGAGCCCCAACTGCATTTGCATATACCGTTATGGTATTTCGATATTTTGAATTTTGTCTTCAAAAAATCTTAGAATAGAAAAATGTGCGGACATTAACCATTGTTGTCAGTTTGTATTTTAAGGTCTGTTTCCAACTAGTATTGGAAAGAAAACAATTTGCCAATTTGGTTCCTTGACAAAAAGGAAATTGTTTTTAGCCTTAAGGTATATTATTTTCGTAATGCGCATTTCAGGATTAAATGTGATCAATAAGCTTTAGATTCTGCCAAAACTTAAAAGCATGACATTAACAATACTAGTTAATAGAACACAAATATTATGAGTTAATTGCAGAGCTGTGGAAAATCATTTAACTTAGAGAAAAAGAAGTATTGCAAAATATTGCCAAAACAAGCCTACACCAATCTTAAACACATGCTTCCTGATTTTCTTTCCTTTTATTTTTTAGGTCTAAATCACATGACAACTGTGAAAAATTTACTTTTTCTCTCTTTTTCCTTAGATACAAGAAGTTTCTGAACATTATTTCATCAAATCAAGCTGCCATAGCAAGTACAAACAGATACATTAAACAAAAAATAGAAGGATGATACAAGATGAAACTTTCCTGAGGAATGCAAATTCTACTGGACAAAACTATGGCACCGTTTGCATTGCCTTGGGAAATTACCCTTCTTTTGGGACTAGTATTTTGCTCTTAACTGATGATAATTGACCAAAATAAAATAGAAAATTTCCCATGATCACACCCTTTCTAATTCCATAACATGTTTGTCCAGCTGATCTTTCAGCTCTTTTCTCCACTGCTGGATGAGTTTCTCATGCTTTGCAATAAGCTCATTTTTTATTTTAAGCTCCTCTTCCATAAGGGAGATCTCCTGAAAGCACAAGACAGAAATTTCAGGCAGAGATTCTTCAGATGTGAAGGATATACAATTTCAAGTGGCGGCTATGTGCATTTCCAAGCGATAAAAATATATATTACCTTCTGCAGCTTTTCTTCCTTGGTGGGCTGATCTTCATGTTGCAGGCTGATAAAATATAGTTGAAGCTTCTTTGCAGCTTCCATAAAATCTCGGGCATATCTCTCAACATCGACTGAGGAAAATCATAAAGATCAACTCAAAAATTAACATAAGCAGTAGTCTTTCAAAATCATTCACATGAATGCTCAATAAAAATAACAGAAGTAATTGTAAATAAATCCTTGATTCATGATTAAGTAACTGAAAATCCATCAGGTGTTTCTCAACAAGAATATTAACAACAGAAATATCCATGACAACCAAATAATGAAACAACATGCTGATGAAGTAACAAAGTAATGCTAAGATATAAAGAAAGTTAGGACTAATGGATCAAATTTTATGCAAATGATTATGATGAAGCCATTTTGGGACCAATGTCATCTAATTATTATCAATGAATTCATGAAAAAGGTACAAGAATACTGAGAGCAGGGAAGTATTATGCCTTTTAGCTAGAACTTGAAGAGTTGCACCTGCCACAGCTCCTGCAAAATTCCAACACTATATAGGATACCATCGATTATTGCCTCTGCAGTTTTGTTGGTTTAATTTTATTATTGATAGCAGATAGCTTATCTGGGATGCAATTGGAATTGCATCAGCATTATTATGCTTCCAACTGATGAGAAGGAAATCCTAGACAAATCAAGAGACTAGAGCTTTGATGACAGTATTCCTACATAATATATTGGAAATGGTTCATCCTAACAAATTTTTTTATTTAAATTTGCTGGTGAACATATGACAGTTGTTGTCCTTGCTTCTAATTTCTGCACAGCAAATGCTTTAAGGCATTCAAGCACTAGCACATAGCAAACTGTTTGCCGTATAAAGCCTGGATGGATGAAAATGCCCCAATTATCAGTTTTCAAAATTTCAAGCCTAAGACCTTCAGAAACATTATAAAGTTGTGCCTTTCACTGCCTACTATTTGATTCAATCCTCTTGTCTGCTAAATACAGTCAGGGTTGGAACCAAGTGGTGCAGGAGAACAGTTACAGCTCCTTGGGGCAAAAAAAAGCTTCCCCTAAACATTCACACATCTTCCTTCCTAAATTTCTTTGAGATGGTTGCATATAGCAAAAGATTTTGAGTACCATGAGCTCAGAATCAGCTGATAGAGAGCTGTTGTTTGAGGAACATTGTTTCTGGGCCAATCTTAAAGGAAATTGATTCATAAGTCATCATATTCTTTATTCAAAGTGGAAAGTGTTTGCTCATATTGATTACCACAGTGTGAAACACTTAGGATGAACTTATTACCGAGCGCGAAAATTTGTTCATCAAATAGCATGTCCTTGATTTTGTTGAATTATCATTCCCGCAGGCTATTTATCTGTAAACTTTAACCAAAATATTAGATCTTTGATTTTTTTCTCTTGCATCCATAGTTGTCGTTCTCTTAGGGGAATACTTTTGGTGCATTTTCCAGATAGCCTTCAAAAGTTGAAATGGCATCTAGTACTGCCCAATACTAAAAATATTTAAATTTCTATTCTGACTGATGGAAAACAAAAGCTGGCGACCAAAGGAAGCGAATTTAGCATTTCGGAGAGATATAATTCCTTAGCTCACCCATGGAAAAAAAAAGAGTCACTTTTATGCCAAATCCTAAAGACATCAAAAATGGATCCAAAATCTCTAACGGCATCAGGATCAAGATGATATTCAAACAAGATAAATTTCATAATTCTCTCTAAAAATTGCTAAAAGAAGTGCAACAAAAGAAGAGGAGAAAAGAATAGAAGGAAGTACTCTGGTGGGAGGAATGGACGGAACGATCGACGGCCTGGAGCTCGCGGGCGGGGAGACAGGGAAGAAGCGCGGCCTCCAGCGTGGCCACACACGCCATCATCTCCTCCCGCTGCTGCGACTGCTGGGTTGCTGGCGCCGGCGACGGCTGCTGTGATTGCTGTTGCTGCTCCGCCATCATCTCGTCCCTTCCGTCTCTGCGCGGTATCAGGCTAGGGCTGCAATCCGGCGAGGGCAAGCAGAATAGGCGGGCCGACCATGTTCTCCAGAAACCAAGAACCAACACTACCGGTTTGGACAGAACCGATTCGAAACCGGCACATTATTTTTAAAAAAAAGATTTTTCAGGCAAAATAAATTAAATATCCTTGAATTCAGATAGAATAAAACCAAAATTCTAGCAATCCCCAAAGATTATCAGAAAAGCAATAGAACAAAGTTCTGGATGCTAATGGACTCATAAAATATGCTTGATTTATCAAGTTTTCATTGTTGGAATGGGAATGGACTACATGTTATTTCCGTGGAGTTTTGAATGCTAGTTGAGACTGACAAGTATCATACATTTTATTGTTGCATTTAACTTTTTATATAACTATCGCTTTTTAAAAAAATGCTCATGAATCTCAAAGGTCTCGAGGGACCCAGGTTGTAGTCTTATGCGAACACAAAGTTAGCCGGCAAAAATTTGAGACGAATTTAGTTTGTTAAATTTATATTAGGTTTATTAAAATTCATTAATAATTTAGCTCTTTCTACCATATTATTTCAGCTTGCAATAATATTGGATTAGAGACACATTGAGATTCGCCAAGCCTCAAAGATTTATGTACATAACCATAGATTAATCTATTTATTTACATTCATTGTTTCTAATGATGCACTATAATACCAAAAAATAAATTAACATATACATCCACCCTATAATTATTTAGGTAATTAAATGTTGCGATAATTCTAATATTTATTAACATGATTTCAAATGGGAGTGTAATCAGGCTAAGTTGGGCTGGAGCTAAACCCGAGCTTAAATTTGACTTTGAAATACAATAGTCTATTCGAACTTGATCTCAAACCGAAATAGTATAATATTTTTTTCGGACCATGCTCAAATTTTGGATCAAACCTATTTATTTTTTATGAGTTTTGGTCCTAACTCCAATCCAAAGCCCGAGAACAAAGATCCGAACCCAAAAATTTTGGATCAAGCTAAGCCTTTAGGTCATCTGAGCCCATTATCAACCCTAATCCTAAATCTAGATCGTAATCAGGCCGGGCCAGGCTTGGGCCTATGAAGCCCAAGTTGAAGTCTGAAACTCAATCTTCAAATCCCAATCTAAAATTTTGTATTAGTTTTTTGAACCATATTTGCACTTTAGGTCCTATTTAATTTTTGTTAAATTTTGGATCCAAACTCCACCCGAATTTTGAAAATCCTAAATCCAAATCCAAAAATTTCGGATTGAATTTTCAAACTACTCAAGCCCATCAACAACTCTACTTGAACCCCTAATCCTATTGGAGAACCACCTAACTATCATTAGTTTGCATGGAGATTTCATTAATCAACTCATTGACAACATTAGTGAAGTTAATTATTTAAATTTGGAGTCAAATTCTTGGATCAACAAAGCTAATTTTCGTGGACAACTATAATATAATCAAACAAAATAACTTTATATTCAGGAACCCTAAATGCCTCCCCAATGGATTTCTAATAAGTCTGTTAAATAAATTTAAAATCCCATGTGCCATACAGTTAAGGCCTGTTGGGTATTTTAAACAAGTTCTAAATGGGCTTTTAATGGACTTGACCATAAGTTGAATGGACTTTAGGCCCATTGAGGGGCCTACTCATGATGACAATCAAAACATAGGACAACTACTAAATAGTAGCTCCAATCACCAGGGGTGCACATCCCATACTCATGAGAACTTAAAGACAGCTATTTTGGCTAGCCAACTATACAAGTCCTAGGTTTGTGGATCAATTTGATGCTTTTGGTTGCTCCATCTTGATTTTTTATGGCTTTCACAAGTGACACTAGCTTGTCATCTATATTAATATTCCCTTTGATAGTCTTGACCATGCTAAGTACATCAGAGATAATTGTCACCCTCACTAAGTCTCTCAAATTGCTTCTTGAATTACAACAAGATTAGCAAATGTCAACTACAATGTGCTCTAACTAGAAAATAAATATTTTCTTGTGATTTCGACTGAAACTAACTCTGCTAATATACCAAAATCCAAGAAAGTCCCATCATTATCATTCCAAAAAATAAAAACAACTTCTCTTACCAAATTATTTTTGGCCTCAAAGTTTCAAATATTTCATTAAGTAGAGCCTTGGGACTCATTTAATTACAAGAAAGTGACAAAAAAGTGATTGTGCTTATTTAATTACATGGAAGTGCGAAAGAAGTAGGGGCAACCAGTCCTATTTCTCCCACTTCTTTCATTTTATCATGTTTAATTATGGAGAAGTGCTTTGGCACAATTGGATTTCACTTTTCCAATATTTTCCTCCATTTTTCTTGAGAGCCTATTTAGTCTAGTGTTAGGAAAAATTATTTTTTTTATAGTCGTACGTTAACACCTAAATGCACAAAAATATGTTTGGGGGAGAGTTATACATGATTTAGAGGAAAAATAGCAGTAGTCCAAAATGAACTAGATTTTACAAGACAATTTGACAATTTAAAGAAAAACCTCCAAATTTAAATTCAATCTACCAAATCAAATCAATTAAACGTAAATCCAAATCCAAACAATTCAAGTATTTAGGCTACAATGAAACAACATTCAATCATAAGTAACTACAAAATGTAAAGGAGAGAAGGATAGAGAAATGCAAGATTTATTTGGTCACCTATTCCATAGTCTTTTCCTCAATCTCGAGGAATTTTAAACACTAATAATCTTATCATTTTTTGATGTGAAACTAAGCTTCTATATTAATTCATAATCCTACGAGTGTTAATTCCTCAGGATAAAGCCAACGTGTCACTTTGTTTGGTTGAAACCAAACTCTTACAAGTCCACTTACAACTTACAAGCAAAGCTCTACTAGACCAATTCCTTCTCAACCTCTCCTCACATACTAGGAGAGTTTATAACCAAAATGAAGAAGAAATACAAGCCAATGACACTATAGTTTATCTCTCAAGGCTAAGGGTAAATAAGATTTGAACGTTGAAGCACTTAGAATAAGGTTTAGGAGACTTAGAGGCTAGATCAAAGTTATGGACTTTGGAGGAAGATGTGAAAGATTATTTTGAAATGTTTTTGAGTTTTATTTATAACCTTGAATGAAAATCCAACCTTTGTCTTATTTTTCTGAAAATTTTCAGGAATACCAACTAGTTGATTGGTTGTCCACTCAAATTGGATAGACAACTACAATGTTCAAAAAACTAGCTACTGCAAAATATTTCTTTACGTATGACAAAGTTTTGGTCAACTAGTATTTACAGACCGGATATCAATATAATAAATAACATAATAAGTCAATTTAGTAATGATAATGTAACTGATATGTCAAAGAGCAATAGGGAACCAAAGTCATATCTCATGACAAACTGAGAGACAAATTGAACTGAGACTAGAACTGTTGGTATCACTACTACACCAAAGTCTAGCAAGATTTTGAAGGGCTAAGCCCCACAACTTTGCCATAAGAGACAAGCTCGATAGCTCGGCTATTATAAGGCAAGCTCCATAGCTCAGTCACATGAGATGAGTTTCATAGTTTAGCTATAAGAGATGAGCTTCATAGCTCGATCATCAGAAGACGAGCTCCATATTTTGGCCACTAAGAAACGAGCTCCATAGCTTGGTCACAAGAGATAAGCTTCACGGCTTGGCCCACAAAGATAAAGCTCCATAGCTCTAACATGATAGGCCAATGGCTCATGTATGACAAGCTATCTGAACATCCTGCACCATCCTTTTGTCCCTATGTGAGATAGCCTCAATAGAGCCCTATGGGACAAACTCCTATGTTGGCAACTCCCTATGACACTTGTGCCGACTGCTACACTTGCTTCACCTCCCACTACATAATAAAATTCACTAGACTGTAGTATGGAATATTAAGCAAGATTCCTAACATGTCCTTAGCTAATTCATACATCAACCATGATAGAGTTACCTGATGAGGATGAATTAAGCTATCCAGAGTACCCCATATAACAGAGCCCAAGGCATTAAGGTAAAGGGTTCTGATTCCCTTCTTCTTCTTCTACATGTTCAATTATAACATACACTTTCTTCCACAACAAATTGCAGATCTTCTCATAGTGAAAGGGATAAAATGAACAATATACTGACTTAAGTATCATATCATCCTCCTATGGTCATAACTAGATGGGCATCATTTGTTATTTTATATAGGTTAGAATCAACTAGAGAGGACTAGAAAGAGCTCATAGACTTTTAGTTGAAACTGAGACCGAATGGATATGACATTTGGTGCTTTTATTGAGATCAATCGAAAGATCCCTCTCAGAGTAGTCGATGACAACCATGCCATCACAATAGTAGCATCTTGAGAAGCAGGTGATAGCTAGCACCTCAGAGCAGATGGAGTCATAGTAAACCTCCTCAAGAGACACTCTAGATCCTTGTTTCTAGATGATAGGGATCTTAAAAGAGCTAGGCCCTAGTTGGTCAGAATTGAAGCAAGGTGGCCGAAATAAAGAGCCTATCTCCAGAGGCAATTTTATACAACTGGTGGTGGATATCCATCTTATCACCCAGTTGCTAAAAGCATCGACCTAGGAGGCACAAGTATGTATACCCACCTACCTGCCCCTTAGTAGCCACATACTATAAGGGGTTTCTTAAGAAGAAGACCAATTGAGCCAGCAGGCATCGAGAAATTGAGTGAGTCAAACAGGCAACAAGCATGCTCCAAAGACCCTAGCCCAGATGGTCAATGGCTACATCATCATGATCTAGGAGGATACCTACCCAAAGAATGGATTTGCCACCACAATGAAACAAGATACCCTTGCTAGGGCACTAGGGTACTAGGGCATGAAAAGCATCCACAAGAGGAGGAACTATGCAAAGATGTACTTGCCCTAGAGGAAGGCTTAAGGTACAAGGATGAGGCCTTGGTGATCACCCTCATCCTAGAAAGGTATTTAATGATAAGAGTACTAGGGAGCATGGGAGTGTCTATAAATGTCCTATTTGTCCAGATATATGATCAGATAAAATGGGACCAGTCCCTACATCCCTATTAGAGTAAACTAACCTACTTCATCAGAGAGTCCTCAAACTCTGAAGGGGTCCATGAGTGCTCATGATAGCTAGAGAAGGCCAAGAAAGTGCCATATTCTTCATTAACTTTGTTAAAGTAAGAGCCAAATCCCCTTATAATGAAATCCTAGGTCACCCTATGTTGAATGGGCTATAGGCCATAATCTCCACATACCAATTGATCCTCTAGTTTTTCACTAAGTACAAAATTGGAGAAATACAAGGAAATAAGGATGCAACATGTTGTTACTACACCTATACCTAGATGAGAATAAAAAGCTAAAAGGAAAGGAGAAGATGGAAAGTGAACTTTGGGGCAGGCTCAAGGCCATGGAGTAGCTAACGAGCATTACCCTGAATGACGCAAAGGGGTGCACTATCAAAGTGGGGACAGGGTTATCGAAGGCTTTGTTGGAAAAACTTTAGAAGCTCTTGAGTGATAATCAATATGAGTTTTCCTAGACAGTGGATAACCTCCTCAAAATTGATTCACATGTAGTAGAACACAAATTATTAGTGCTCATCAATGCAAAACTAGTAAGGCAAAAGAAGTGTCACTTTGCTTCCGAGCGTCAAAGTGCTATTGATGAAGAGGTGGAGAAGTTGTTGAAAGTAGGTTTCATTTGGTAGGTTTGGTACCCATAATGGCTTGCTAACATGGTGATAGTTAAGAAAAGCAATGAAAAGTGGAAGATGCATATGGACTTCACAACCTCAACCAGGCATGCCCAAAGGATAGTTATCCACTCCTGAACATACATCAGTTAGTAGATTTGACTCCTGGACACCAATTATTGAGTTTTCTTGATATTTTTTAGGATATCACCAAATCAGAATGAACCCTAAAGATGAGGAGAAAACCTCATTCATAACTAAGCAAGGTACTTTTTGTTACATGGCCATGTCTTTGGGGCTAAAGAATGTTGGGGCCATGTATTAAAGGATGGTCGATTATGTGTTCAGACATCAGCTCAAAAGAAACAAGGAGGCCCATGTGGATGACATACTGATTAAAAGTGTGTAAGGTACAAACCCTGTTTTAGATTTGCAAGAAACCTTTGTTACACTGTAGAAGTACTACATGAAGTTGCATATGGAGAAGTACATATTTGGAATAGCAGAGGGAAAGTTCCTATGTTATCTTATCTCGAAGAGAGGAATCGAGGCCAATCTACTAAAGATCCAAGAAATTCTAGAGATGAGATCTCCCACCTCAGTAAAAGACGTGCAAAGACTCATCGAGTGAATCATTGTGTTTGGACACTTCCTCTCCTGATCCAGAGAGAAGTGTCTCCCCTTCTTCAAAGCTTTGAATAAGAACCAATTGTTTGAGTGAGGTAAGGAGTGCAAGAAGTCTTTCTAAGAGTTGAAGTCATATCTCAGCTCCCCATCCCTACTGGTGAAGCCTAATCAAAAAATCTGCACTTGTACATCATTGCAAGTGGTGTGGCAATAAGTTCAACATGAGTCAACAATTGAGAAGGGAAGCTATGTCCTATATATTAAGTAAGCCACACTCTCACTAGAGCATAGACTCGATACTCCCCAATGGAGAAGTTGGCATGTGCAATCATCCAAGCATCTAGGAAGTTGAGGCCATATTTCCAGGCCCATATGGTAATTATCCAAACCAACTTTTTGCTTCATCAGGCCCTTTAGAAGTTAGAGAATTTGGGAAGAATAATCAAATTAGCCATGGAATTAAGTCACTTTGATGTCAGATTTGAAGCGAGGATAGCCACCAAAGTCCAATTGTTCGTAGACTTCGTCGTGGAACTTGACCCCGAGTAATCATTGGGGGATGAAGAAAAATCATGGAGGGTCTACATAGATGGGTCATATTTTAAAGCGAGAAGCAGAGTAGGTGGTGGTGCTAATAAGTTCAGAAGGAGATAAGTTTGAGTAATCTCTCAGCTTTAATTTTAAGGCCTCAAATCATGTGGTAGATGTGTCTATGTAGATGGGTTTATAAAGCAGGAAGTAGAGTAGGTGGTGGTGCTAATAAGTTTGGAAGGAGATAAGTTTGAGTAATCCCTTAGCTTTAATTTTAAGGCCTCAAATCATGTGGTAGATGTGGGATCCAAATCAGTTACTCGGATGGTGAAGACCCTGAGAAGCAATTTTGAAATAACAAATCAAAATTGATGGTGGTTTGAGTATGCACTCAAGTATTGTCAAAACATAACTTTCAACATATGCAGGAACCTATTGTTAATTACCTAGATAATTATCAAAACGTCCTAAAGTAAGAAAACCTAGCCAAGAAGATAGAGGCACAAAGAGAAGAAAGTATGGTTTGATTGATTTTAGAAAAGGTACATGGATTAAGTAATAGTATACCCTTACCTTAGGAAAGGCTTGATATCTGATGTTGCCCCCCGCTCCCATGCACGGGATTGGGTAAAACTTGATTCAGATGGGTCTTGATTTGATCCTTGGTAGATGTTGATTGATATTTTAGTTTGATTTTAGGATACAACAGACTACCTTAGCTCTATGGGATCAATGTTGACCACCCAGGATAGTGAAGACCCCAATGAGTGACCTTGAATCACAAATTAAAATTTATTTTGATTTAAAGTGTGCTATCAGGTGTTGTAAAAATATGACTTCTAACAGCCACAAGCCCCTATTGTTAATTACCCCGACTATTGTCAGGAACCTCCTAAAGCAAGAAATCAAGTTAATAAAATAGAGACACAAAAAAGAAAGCATTATTTGATTGATCTTAAGAAATAATACATGGTTTATGCAAGGACATGTCCTTACTTTACAATAAATTTTAATATATAATTATAGAAAACATAAAAGGCATAAAGAAAGATAAAAGAGTAGAGAAGAAGCTTGGTATGTGTTGCTGCCCCACTCTCCCTAGCTAGACCATGTGGTATCTAACCTGAATCATGGAAGGGAATAAGAGAAGTTTGAAGTATTTTCAATAGTTTTGAGCATTGTGATAATTATGTAATTTGAAGTATTTCCATTAGTGAATAAGGCATCGGCGATAACTTCAAGATTTTAAATTTTCTGACTTTGATCATTTGATATAGGTTTCAGTTGCCTAAACCTTACCTATTTGGACACTCGAACCTAATGACCGTACATCTGAACCTTGTAATGGCTAATTGAATTTGACTATTAGAATAGTTTAAATGCTCGAACCTGATGGTCTAAATGCCCAAAAATGATAGAGAACAACCAATAATGGTTAGTTCTCTCCCCAACGAGTATTTAAGAGCTTGGGGGTTTGTTCAATATGAAACTTTTTGCACATCTTGAGAAATCTTGGTCTAAGAACACAAGCTTCCACTAGCTCACTAGCCTCCAAATACTCTAAGCTTTGCTCTTCAAATTTTAAATCTTCAAAAACCCTTGTACTCCTTTGAGATGTTCTATGGTGGGCTTGAGTGAAAATTTTCATCTTTTCTACAATTATAAATACTCCTAGGCTATTAGGAGTGTGAGAGAATTAAGACTCTAGATTGGAGTACACATTCACTTAGTTGGAAGCAAGGTTGTAAGGGGATGGCTTCACCTACGAAGTGATAACTCTAGTGGAGAATCCAAGTCCTCAAGTCAAGACAAGAGCCATGAGTAGGTATGGTTGGTCATCGAATTACATAAAAATTATGATACCTTCTTTACTTTGCTAATTTCTTTTATAAGAATTTGTGGTTTAATTTCTTCCTTCTGGACTTGTGATTTTGCATATTGATTTGTGAATTATATTTTAAATTGTAAAAAGTTTTTGTCATTTTCATTAGACTTAATTCACCCCCTTTTAGATCAATTTTTCTCTTTTAATAAGAAGTAATGTATCTCAATAAGATACTAGTGCAAGAGCTTTTAGGGTCACTCATTACACATAACATGACCTTAAAGGATCAAAGTCACAAGAAAAAAAGACAAAAGAAAGAAAACTATAGTGCTCAAGAGCAAAGAGTCGAGTGATGAGAAAGACGAGGATAACGATGAAGAAATGACTCTCCTTACAAGAAAGTTCAAGGACTTATTGAAGAAGAAGTATGTTCTGAAGAGACCAATGATGAAAAAGAAGGCCATCACCATAGATGAAGATAAATATGTGTCCACTTGCTTCAAGTATAAAAAGCCTGAGCATATGAAGGCGAATTGTCCTCTCAACCACCAATTAAAAAAGTTCAATGGGAAGAAGAAGAAAGCAATGGTAGCCACATAGGATGAATAAGAGGCTGATAGTAAAGAGACCTCATCCGATGGAGAAGTGGAAAATATATGCCTCATGACCTATGAGGATAAGGTATGCATTTAAAGAATTAGAAGTATTTGAGGACTCATACTCTACACTTGAAAAATTGCTTAGCAAGTATTTCTCTTTGAAAATAAATTGTATTTATTTGAAAATAAGTTTGATGCTTTAAAATTATCTACTAGTGTTTGTGATCGCAAAAGTGACCTAGAACATCTTCAAAAAGAAAAATCTTATTTTAAAGTCCTCTAAAGTCTCTTGTGATTACAAAACTAGTATTGATAATCTTCAAAAGGAGAACTTGGATTTGAAAAAAAATATTTAAATTTTTTTTTATGGGTAGTACTACCTTGAACATGATTTTAAAAGCATAAAGAATATTTTAAGTAAGCTTGGACTTGGTTATATTTCCTCTTCTAGATCTAAAGGCACCAAGTCTACTTTTGTGAAAGCTTCTAGTTCTATATTTTCAAAATTCAAATACAATTATTGTTATTAAAATAGACATGTCTTCACTACTTTCCTAATAAAGAGAAATCTTTGTCTTAAACAAATTTAGGTACCTAAGGGGATAATCTCAAAAGACAAGGAATCCAAACTAGTTTGAGTTCCTAAAGCATCTTCCACTTAAGAAGCTTAGGTTAGCTAGAGGTGGCCAATGAGCTCTAATATGCTACATTCTTATAGTCATTTTCTAGCTAATCCAAAAAAGTAGGAATTATTTTCTATATCACTTTATCTTACCTTGCATTCTTAATTCATGTTTTTAATACGTTGTCATTTTACTCTCTAACCTTATGGAATCATACTTAAAGTGGGTTTCATCCCTATGTCCTTGATTATTTTAGCTATGCTTCCACTCCAAAGATTAAAGAGGAAGATGGTTTCTAGATAGTGGTTGCTCTAAGCACGTGATGGAGAATCCATCCTTGTTTATAGAATTAAGAGAAAAGGATAAAAGGTACGTCACATTTGGAGATAATGGTAGAGGTAAAATTATAGGTATTGATAATATTTTTATTGGTTCATCTTTAATTAAAAATGTTCTCTTTGTAGAATATTTTAGGCATAATTTGCTCTCGATTAGTTAACTATGCAATAAAGAGTTTCATGTTTTATTTAAATCTAAACTTTATATACTTATACATGATGTTGATGATATAGTAGCCTTTATTGGTCATTCTAATGGTAATATTTATACTATGATCAAAATGACTTGAAAAATGAAAAGTATTTTATAATTCAAGCTAATAATAGGTGGCTTTGATATAGAAGGCTTGGACATGATAGAATGGATACTTTAGCCAAAGTCAACCAAAAGGAGCTAGTGCGAGGTTTACCCAAAGGTAAGTTCACCAAGGATTGTATATTTGATGCATGCCAAATGAAGAAGTAAGTGAAGACCTCCCACAAGTCTAAAGCAATAGTAACTTCAACAATGCCATTACAACATCTTCATCTAGACTTATTTGGACCTATTGGGACTATAAGTTTAGGTGGTAAAAATTATTCTTTTGTTATTGTAGATGATTATTCTATATATTCATGGGATTTGTTTTTTTCTCATAAAATGATTCTTTTGATGCATTTAAATTCTACAAAAGAGTTCAAAATAAAAAAGATTATATGATTTTTAAAATTTGTACGATAGTGGTGGATTTAAAAAATCATTTTTTTTTGAAACTTATTGTATAGAAAATGACATTGAGTATAACTTTTCATCTCCATGTACTTCACAACAAAATAAAATTATTGTGAGAAAGAATAGATCTCTTCAAGAGATGGCAAGGGTCATACTTAATGAGTACTCCTTACCCAAGTATTTTTGGGTGGAGGCCACTAACACAATTTGCTATATCTTGAATCAAATTTCTATTTGTCCAATTCATAACAAAACTCTATTTCAGTTATGAAATGAGAAAAGGCTAAATATTGCATATTTTCACGAATTTGGTTGCAAATATTTTGTATTAAATACAAGAGATCATTTATCTAAGTTTGATTTAAAGACCTTTGAAGGTATTTTTCTTGACTATTCTACTATTTTAGAAGCATATAGAGTCTTCAACAAGTCTTCTATAATTATTGAAGAGTTTACAAATATTGTATTCGATAAAACTAACTCTCTATTGGAGAAAAAGCCAGTTGATAATGATGTAGATATCTCCAAAGAAATAAATGAAATGTGATTCAAAGAGAAAGAAGAGGGTGAGCCAAGCAAAGATTTGAAAGGGAAGAATGATGAAGATGAAAGAGATAAACAAGAGGAACAAGATGGAGACAAAGAACTTCCCCAAGCATAGAAATTCGAGAAGAATCACTAAGAGGATCAAATCATTAGTAATATTGATCAAGAGATAAAAAAAAATAGATATGATATTAAATATAATCTTCATCATATCACATTTCTTTCTTAAATTAGACCCAAGGATCTTGATGAAACTCAAAAAGATGATAGTTGGATTCTTACTATGGAAGAAGAGCTAAATCAATTTAAGTAAAATCAAGTTTGGGAGCTTATTCCAAGACTAAATGACTATCAAATAATTAATACCAATTCGATCTTTAGGAATAATCTAGATGAAAAAACTATTGTAATTCAAAACAAGACTAGATTAGTGGTCCAAGATTTCAACCAAATAGAGGAACTTGATTTTGATGAAATATTTGTGCCTGTAGCTCATTTGGAGTCTAATTGGATTTTGCTTACATTTGCATGTTTTAAAAGATTTAAACTCTTTCAAATGGATGTTAATAATACTTTTTTGAACGATGTTTTATCAGAGAAAGTCTAAGTTAAATAACCTCGTAGTATTAAAGGCCTAAAATTTTCAAATCATGTATTTAGACTGAGAAAGGCTATGTATAATTTAAAGCAAGATCTAAGAGCTTGGTATGAAAAACTAAGCTCTTCCTTCATCTCAAAGGGTTTTCAAAGGGGTTGTATAGACACCTCATTGTTTTTATTAAAAGTAAAAAATTATTCATTAGTAGTATAAATTTATGATGATGATATTATATTTGGTGCTACTAATGAGAATTTATGCAAGTTGTTTGCAAACACAACACAAGAGGAGTTCAAGATGAGCATGATGGAAGAGCTAAACTTCTTTCTTAGACTCCAACTGCAATAACTAAAAGATGAAATTATCATCAACTAAGCTAAGTACACCAAGGAACTGGTCAAGAAGTTCAATATGGATGAAGCCAAGCTAATAGAAATTCAAATGAGCCCTTCAGCCAAGTTGGACAAAGATGAAGATGACAAAAAAATTGATGAAAAGTAGTATAGAGGTATGATTGGTAGTTTATTACCTTACCGCAAATAAATCCAATATAATATTTAGTATTTGCTTATGTGCCACCTAGGAAATCTCAACTACTTGTCGTGAAACATATATTTAAATATCTTAAGGGTACACTAGATCTAGGCTTATGGTATCCTATAGCTGATTGCTTTGATTTAGTCAGATTTTATGATGCAGATTATGCTGATTATTGAGTAAATAGAAAAAGCATAAGTGGCACATGCTAATTTCTTGGCAAGGCTCTTATATCATGGAGTTCCAAGAAATAAAATTTTGCGGCTCTTTCTATTGTCAAAGCTGAATATGTAGTCACAGGGTGCTATTGCTCACAAATCCTTTGGATGAAGTAAACACTTCAAGATTTCGATTGTAAGTTTTCAAATATACCAATTTATTATGGCAATACTCATGCTATTAGTTTGTCCAAAAATTTGTTACTACATTTTTGCTCAAAACATATTGATATTAGACATTATTTTATTTGTGATCATGTTTCTAAAAATAATATTTTATTAATTTTTATCAAAATCAGTTGTTAACTTGCAGACATTTTTCACAAAACCTTTGGATGAGACGCCATTTTGTTTGATTTGTAATGAGATTAGAGTTTTGAAACTTATTTGAATTGATTTAGTATTTTGAAAATTGATTGATTTGGTTTACATTTCAAATAGCCTTCGCTATTTCTCAAATTTGGACACCCGACTAGGACATTTGGGCATCCAAACTTTGCACAAAATTATGAACTCCTTGGTTCCAAACTTCACATGATTGAATAAGGATGGTTGGGCACCCAAAGTGGGCTCAGACATCTGAACAAACTTGTTCAAACACCTAAAATTGAGCAACCCTCTATCTGTTTTTTCTACACCTAAGCTACTAAGTTCGAATGCCTAAACTAGGTTATAAATCCTAGCCAGACGCCCAAATTCCTTCAATCCCTTGGCATGATCTCCTCTCCAGTGGCCCTTCGACGAATCCAATAGCACCTCCTCTAGTGTTTTCTCCTCTTTTCTACCTTCCTCCTCTTCCTCCAATTCTTCAAATTCTCCATGGCTCCTCACACCAAAACCTCTCATCCAAGCACAATCATCCTTCATCTACAAGCTTTGATAAGGAATCTCAATTTCCTCCCCAATTTCATTCCTAGAATATTTTTACCAGATTCCATAATCCATATACTAGTTCTAGGATTATTCCACCATGTATTATAGATTTTGTAGAAATATCTTTCTTAAACCTTTTCACCCTCTTTATGATTCAAAGGTAGCTTGATTTTGTATCCTCACATGAAACGTATACTGAGGAGGATGTGTGAATCTTCTACTCAAATGCATTTTTTGATCATGGTTGCTTGATTCTCATTATATATTATGGGAATACTTTGATCTCTATTGATTCAGACACTCTAAGACTCATGTTAGGACTTCCTACTTAGGGTGAAGAGATGTGTTTTGTGTAGCATTGGTCTGATGCAAACCTTCTCCTCAAAATCTTAGAGGTTATTTAAAACATTTTTGAGGAGAACCATGCATAGGCACAGTGCATGACTAAGGCCTTGGCATCTAACATTCTCCCTGTTTGCTCCTATGTTATACACTAGATTCTTGCCTACACTATCATTCTGAAGGGTGAGTTTCACCACATGGTTCAGTACATCCTATATTCCGCTTATTTTTGGCTACTCTAGTGTTATCACTCACATCTTCTGACATTTTGGGGTAGTCTCCACCTTCCAAGATCCACTCTATTGTTATACCCTTGTCTAAACTTTTACCAAAGCCTCCCTTTGTCATATAGGGTTCAACACATAGGAGGATAATGACACCATGTTGACATGAGACTAGCCACCAACTTTGATTTGTGCCTGAGAGGATGCCCCTACTATTGTTGGTGACCAAAGCGACAGAGGATGCTGGAGTTGTTACTAACACTGAGGATGTTAGATCTTCACATTGATCCATTGATTAGCAGCTAGATGAGTTGACTAAGAGGCTGATTAGACTTGAGAGGATAGCTACTATAGGGACTCAGCAGACCATCAAGTGCTTGGACACCTTGAGGGGATGCTGATAGTGTTTATGGATTGGTTTGGGCCAAGACTAAGCACCTAGGGTTTCTATCTTATGTTTTGTCGCTTTCATATCATTTTGAGTTAGCTTCGTATTTTGATGATGGTGTTTGTGGATGTTTGGTTGTTTGTGGCTTGGACTATGTAGTTTTTATTGATGTCAATATTTATATTATGTGGATGTATATTTACTGTGGCTATATTTGATGAGGCCTTGATTTTAATGGAAATATCCTTATTTGGTCTTATTTGTGGTATTTTACTTATGGATATGGACACTTATGAATATGTAGTTATTATACTTCTCATATCCCTATTATAGTTGCTTGTGCATCTTTATCATTTTTGTTGATACTAAAATGGAAAGAAAATGGTATCAAAATGACATGGCTAAATTATTTCAAATAGGAGGAGTTATCATAGTAAGGAGAGTCTTATATTTTTGTTCCAAAATTGCTAAAATTCTTATATAGTGTAAGATTCACATCTATATTATGCATGGTTCTAGTTGATAAATTGCTTAAACTATAAAATTCTTTTTAATCAACTAAATTATTAATTTTATTTTTATGAGGATTTGTCATCATAATAAAGCGGAGATTGTTTCCTTTTATAGTTTTGATGATGAATAAATATTATATTTGATCATATCTTAAGCATATGTAGTTTTTAGCCAAGCTAAGTTCAAGATGAAGATCAAGTCCATTTGAAAGTCTCAAGTATAGATGTATATGAAAATAATCTTAAAGATGAGACATGATAGTAGGTTAATGGATGAGACCTAAAGAAATAGAAATGGTTTGAAGAAAATTCAAAAGTCAAGTTGGCTCATTAGGTTTAGAAACCGTATTTTCATTTTAGTTGAGTCAAATATTTGCATTTTGAATTCTTCGTTTAGAGTTTTGGTTAATACTCAAATTTATCTTAGAATACCTTCACTGATATCCAATATCAGTTATAAGCTGATATCAAATAAGGACAGAAGTTACAGTGAACTGATTGAAGTTTTTATCTAAATTCAGACACATGGACTTCAGAGTTCAAATATCCAAACATAGTAAAAAAACAATGCAAATTTTTAATAGCTTCAAATGCTTGAATCTCTAGTTCGGACGATCAAAGATCAAAAGTTGTAACTTCAGGTTTTAGGTTTCTGGCTTTGGTCATTCGGTACTGGGTTCATCCATCCAAATCTTGCTTATTCGAACATCCAAACCTATGACATATGTTATAATAATTAGTTAAATTTGATAGTTAGAGTGGTCTGGACACCCGAATGGGCAGAGAATAGTCAAGAGCTGCTAGTTCTCTCTCCAATGATTATTTAAGAGCCTGGGTCTTGTTCTCTCAAGAACTTTTGCATCTTTTGAGCAATTCTTGATTGAGAACACAAGCTCCCACTAGTCTACTAATCTCCAACTGCTCTAAACTTTGATCTTCAACTTTTAAATCTTCAAAATTCCATTGAGAGGCCTTATGGTGAGGCTTGAGTATAAATTTTTTTCTTTTTTCATCATTGTAAACACTTATAGGCTATTAGGAGTGTAAGAGGATTAAGGCTCCGAATTAAGAGTGCTCATTCGTTCGGTTGAAAGTGAAGGTTATAAATCGGGTGGCTTCACTTACGAAGAAATGACTCTAATGAAGAGTTCAAGTCCTTAAGATCAAGGTAAAGACATTGAAGTAGGAACAATTTATTAACAAACTATGTAAAAAATCAAAGTGTCTTTTTACTTATTTTCATTTGTTTCATAAGCACTTGTGATTTGTCTTGTTCTTGTGGACTTGTGATTTTTTGAATTGGATTATAAATTGGGTTTTTGTTATTGAATTGTATGTTATTGCCCTGCGCACTCGCTTGTCTACTGCCGCTCCCTCGCCTATCTCGCGCCCTCACCAACCTGACTCGTACTCCCGCAAGTTGAGGTTGGTTTTACACTGAAGCCAGCGCTATCGCCAATTTGATTTTGACGTCCTTATTGGTTTCTGTCAGATACTATTCACGTACATAATATTATTTACGTAATTATTTATTACTTTTAAAAATTTTTAAACATATTATAATTTTTTAATTTGAAGTTAAAAAATAATTGAAATAAAGTTAAATTTTAGTCAAAATATAATTAATAAAAAAATATTTTGTTTGAAACTGAAATGAAAATAATTTTGATTGAAACACGTTGATTTTTTTGTTAACGTGCATGTGTGAATGGTCGTTCCACCGAAAGTAAAGGAAAAAAACATTTGTGTCGATCTTACCCCCATATGAATCGCTGTCACGAGATTGCGTAGAGCTAATTGTTCTCGTATGTCTATAAATGTTCATATGGATCGTTCAGGTACTGAATTAATAATTCTACATTCAGATGTTTTAAACTCAACTGATAATGATGATGATTAATTGTATTACATTATATTTAATAAATTATGTATATATCAATTATATTTTAATAATAAATTAAATTTGCTTATGTTATTTTTTATTTTTTTAATCATATTCATATTATTTCTCATATATTATTTCCAAACTCAACTGATGATGATTATGATGATTAGTTGTATTATCTTAGAATTTATAAATTATGTATGTGTGAAGTATATTTTAATGAAAAGTTAAATGTGCTTATATTAATTTTTTACTTTTAATCATATTCATATTATTTTTTGTATGTTTTTTAATACACTAATATATATTAAAAGTGGACTATATCAGTGACTAACTATCAAAATTAATTTTAATTAACTAAAATAATATTTAATATTATGATAAAATTAAGTATAAATTCATTCCTAATTTTTCAAATTTTTTCTATTTTTTTTAATGTTTTATCGTATTTTTAATTTGAAGTCAAAGTACAGTCAAAATATAGTCAAACTCTGGTCAACATCCAATTAATAATTTAAAAAAATCTTTCGGCCGAAAACGAAACGGCCCAAACTCAAAATAAAACGGCCGAAACGTATCGGTTTTGTTGGGTCCTAAAACTGAAACTGAAATCGTACCATAAAACTTTGCTATAAACTGAATACCTACATAATATAGCGAAGAATATTTCAGTCGACCATAATTAAAAATTAAATTTAAGGGATGACATAAATTTATTTTCAATGATGATAAAAATACGAAGAATATATATAATTTGGAAGTTTATAACAAAGTGTGTGCAAATCACCAAATAAAAAAAGACAGATATTCTACCTAGCACCGAATCGACCTTCAAGTCGACTCATCAGCAAAACGGAATTGCATGGGCAATTCAGTAAATTAAGAAGAACAAGTACATCTGCAGAGTTGGGAGTGGTGGATTCGCATGTCATTTGAACAGGACGAAAAAGACCCAAGAGAATGGGGAGATCACTTGCGCGATCTGAGGCTCCACATAAACTGTCGTCGGGTCGACAAAGCAATGGGCGAAGACCCCAAAAAATCCAATAAAAAATTCGATTTTTATAGGATTTTATCGCAAAACCCTCAGCGGGGAAATTAAAGAGTAAGATTTGGGCGGAATCCGATCCCCAGCTCGTCCCCTATTCATCCATTTTCGGGTAATCCTTTATTGTTTTCCTCAGGTGCAAGAAACCCTTGCTTTATTTGAAGTTTTCTTCTTTTTTTTTTGTTTGCGCGGATGAAATTTGTGTTTTGGGGGGAGTTTGATGGATTTAGGTACTTTGATATGCTTGGAATTTGCTGGGTATGTGTATTCATGACTAAGGTTTTGGTTTGATTGAAATGGGAGTGATTATTTTGTTTTGATTGATATAGGGAGATTTTTGTGGGATTAAGCTTAATTTTAACTGTTATGATTATTTTGGCTTGCTTGCTGTCCATGATCAAGGTAATTGATTTGGGTATCGTTTGCAGAGTCTCTTATGTGGACCAGATTCTTCATCTGACAACATTTTTTTGGCTTTGTGAGAAGCATCAGAGAGTGTTGTTTACTGGATTTGGCTCTGAAAATTTATGGTGAATGTTGATTTTTTCCCTGCTACTTTGAAACTGTGGATGGTTCTTTGTGAAGTTACATGGGATGGAATACTGGTTACTCTTGTGTATTGTTGTTACATGTTAGTTTTGAATGGAAAACTTGATGATTATTAGTTTAGTAAGATCATTTTACTATTCTTTTTACAGTGTCGGAGATTTGTGTGTTCAAGAAGAAGGCAGTTGTGCCATGACTAGTTTAGTTGTTGGATTGCTAGTAATGTAAATGAAGCTTTAAAGCTCATCTTTATAGAGGAAGCAAAGGAGGAAAGTGTTATCCGTATCTGACTGCAGAATTCAGTTAATTTATAATCCTTTTGCATGTCAGTTCTTCTAATTTTTCGTTCTCATGCATGGACATATATTCTAGCTTAGCTCTGAAAGGAAGACAAATGAAAAGCACAGCTCTTCTTTAATGCAACTGTTCCTTTCAATTCAGTTGCTCAACTTTGATGGCAGTTTCTTCACTGGGATCAGAGACTGAAGGTCAAACTGACAGACATCCTTTGCTAATGGAGCATCCAGGGAACCATAATGGTCATGAACATGTAGTTGATATTCCAAGGACATGTATTGCTTCTGCATCAACACCCCATGCGGATGAGCCCAGTGACACAGATGAACTGTATTATGAAGACAGGCCTTCAGCAATTGTGCAACCTCCAAGATCTCAATCACCTCCATCCTTACCTACTGCACCAAGCTCTAGAGACATATCTCTTACAAGAAGGGATAACTATGGCAGTCGCCAACGAAGCCCCTTGAATTCTGGTTACTGGATTTCAGTTGAGCTTGTTGTCAATTTGAGCCAAATCATAGCAGCTATTATTGTTCTTGTGTTGTCAAGACATGAGCATCCACAATCCCCATTATTTGCATGGGTCATAGGTTATACAATAGGTTGTATTGCCACACTACCTCATCTTTATTGGCGCTACATTCATCACAACAGTCAAGGTTCTGAGCAAGATCCATCACATTTACGGAGGAATTCAGCTCAAAACAACCATACTGAGTCTAGTGCTTACACTGCAATTACTGTTAATCAACGCTTGGGAGGAGAAGACAATAGTAGGACTGCTGTAGTCTCTCTTTTTGGACAGAATTTACTTGCTTCTACTGCAAGGTAACACAAACGACACTGTGGTTCTACAGAATTAATATTGAAACTTCTTGCAGGTTTTATGTTTTGTTTTTGTGGATATACATCTTATGAACCATGAAGTTCAACCTGTGTGTTCTGTACACATTTCTTGCAAAATCCTTGTGTTCCTTATGGCTTTACTGTCAAAGTTTTGACAATATTTAACATTGCTTCTTCTACCTTATCTCCCTTCTCTTTATCTTCTTCATTTGGGAATATCACTTGTAAGTTTTTTTATACCTGTGGCTTTAACTAGATACGGAATCCTCTGCTCACATAATTGATATATGAAAATTGATAACCTGGTAAGGACTAGGGTGGCTTTCCCAACAATGCCTTGAAAGACTAACATTGGAACTGAGGCTACATACTATTCTTTAATGTATTAAATATTGTAAATTTGGCATTTCTTTTAACTGGATGTATCTGTTGTTGCTTTTAGTAGAATACATGAGAATTGTCAGATCAATACTGCTGGTGCAAAGACATATGCATGGGCTTGTTTTGCTAAAACTCTGGTGATCTTTCATGAAGAAAAATATTTCTTCTCAATATACTACATGGATCATCAAAGCGTGCTTTATGAAATGAACAAGTCTACGTGATAAACTGGTATTCAGGTACATTAAGAGTAGAAATGCTACTTTTTGTTTGGAAGGACACGAGAAACATGCTGTACTGGTATGAGGCTAGAGCATATAAAGAAGAGCATAAAAGCTATCTGATTATGGAAAGGTACAAGACTTTGACCAAAGCTACCTGATTTTGGAAGGATACAAGACTTTGACGTTGGTTGATGTAGCAGCAACTTTTGTTTTTAGCATGTGATCCATGGATTGGTTATTGGTACTTAACAGAACATAATAAATTTGTTTGTGAACAATACAATCTAGTTAATAAAAGTGTACAGGTATAGTAACAAAAAAAAAAGGTGTAGAGGCACTATATGAAATCATTTTGAGGAGGGGGTTTTATTTGTTATAGGTTAACCAAAATTGGTTACATCATTGACTAACTCTATACAAGCCTGTCAAGAATCATATTGAACACAAATAAGTTTTGGTAGTTGATTTGTTGCTCATTTTAATTTTTTATTTTGAATTTCATCTAAGATTTATTGGGAAGCTGCTGATTGGAATATTTTGGTTTACTTGATTGAATTGTTGCTTCTTGATGGTTTATAGCACCCTATTCAAAATTTATTATAATCCTTGAGGGAGCAGGAGGCTCCTTAGTTACTTGCTAGTGTGAATCACTATCAAAGTTTCCAGAACAAATAACCTCTGTACTGAGCAGATGCTGCTTGATGGCTGGACCTTGCTCTTTGTAGTGTTCATTCTTTACAGTAGTTGAGGCATTTTAAAGGGTCACTTGCAAAAATAATAATGAAGTTTGGTTATTCTGGGATTTTGAATGTCATTTGTACTTTTCATACTACCAAAACGATGGCATGGATTCCCTTTTTTCTGAGTTCTACTTTCAACCAAAATACTATTTGTTCTAATTGAGCTGTTGTTGTATCTAACAGCTTAACTGCCTTCGTTGAGCACTCCAAGATGGCATTGGATTGCTTCTTTGCTATTTGGTTTGTCATTGGCAATGTGTGGGTATTTGGTCGGCATTACTCTGTTGTAGATGCCCCCAACTTGTACAGGTATATGCATTATTTATTTTGTTGCAACTTTTAAGATATTATAATTGCCATCACTATTAGTCAATATTGGTGTCCTATTTGAAAGAAATTAGAGTTTTTTGTGGGAAACCACTTGTTTTATTATGAATTTGTGAAAAACCATTTAACTTATCTTTACTAGTAAAAAAAATTATTCACCTTATATTATAAATTTACAACGAACTATCTCAATTAAAATATTTAAAAAATATTTTTAAATTTGATTTTACTAATTAAAATTAATATAAAAAGATTAAATTATTCTTATTTAATTTTAATTTGAATAATTATAAATTAATATTAAAAAAAGTATTTTATTTTAATTTTTATGAAAGATCGGTTATCCGATTTTATGAAATTTAAAATTTAAAATCTAATTTTATTAGATCAGTTATTCGATAATTGTGAATCGATTGTCTGAAATAAAAATAAATGAGACTAATTTGATCTTTTATATTAACTTAATTGATTAAATCAAATTAAAATAAAATAATTTTTAAGTATTTAATTGAAATCATTTTTGCAAATTTATAATATAAGGTGAGTGTTGTTTTGCTAATAGTGATAAAATATGTGATTTTTCGTAAATTCACATTAACGCAGATGGTTTATTACTAAAATCTCAAGAAATAAAAAAAATCCACAAAATAGGAAAGAATTATGCTAAAAAAAAAAGAAAAAAGTTGTAATGTATAATAGAGGCTTCTGCTGGTGATGATTGTGATGAAAGCAAATTGGGGTTTTTAGAGGATTTGGACCCTTACCAAGGCAATACTTGATCCCTTCCCCATGTTAGATCTGCACTGGGATACCTGCTGGTTGATACTTTTATGCCTTCATGGTTTGTATACTTCAGGATCCACCCTAATGCACTCTCCAACTCAGGTTATGTATAGTGTTCCTTGCATTCAGCTGTATCGGGTATGCCATGCCATTCGTACTTTGTGCAGCAATATGCTGCTGCTTGCCTTGCATAATTTCCATCATAGGCTTCAGAGAGGAGTTGGGCTATACTAGGGGTGCAAACCCAGAGGCTATCAATGCCTTGCCCAAGTACAGGTTCAAGGGGAAGAGGGGCCGAAATGGACAAGATAATGAACTCAGCTCAGAAAGCACCTGCGAGGGTGGGATCTTGGCCCCTGGTACAGACAAGGAGCGAGTTATTTCTGCTGAAGATGCTGTGAGTTTTCAAAACATCATACTTAGTGTTAACCACAAACTGATATTGGTGCTAAAACTCAAGTGATCTTGTAATATATGATGATTTTCTTTGGTGTTACGTGCAGGTTTGCTGCATTTGCCTAGCAAAGTACACTGACAATGAAGAGCTTCGAGAGTTGCCTTGTTCCCACTTCTTCCATGTTGAATGCATTGACAAATGGCTAAAGATAAATGCCTTGTGCCCGCTTTGCAAGGATGTGCTTCGTGACCCCATAGTTGTTGCTGCTTTTGGCACCAATTCTGTCGGTCACCAAAATGAACAGAGGGTGCAAATCAGCGGGAATCATCGAGAACCTGAGTAGATATGACATGATAGTATCATTTACAGTTTTGAACTCAAACTTGGGGGAATATAGGTTCTTGTATGTGATTATATGTATGTATTTTTATCCGGGAGCTGTCTTTGGATATCCTGGTGTCACCCATTACCTCTTCAGCTGTATGTAAAATGCCAGACATCCATTGTACAATGAAGAGCTTGCAATTAGGAGCAAAAGAATGATTAAATTGGTTTGTGAGGTGAACTTTGGAGCTGGATGTTGTTTTGACGGAGAAATATTTGAAAGATTAGTATTGATAAATATCAACTTGGTGATTCATGTTTAAGTGCTTGTAGTGAACCCACTATGCAAAACTGCAGATATAGTCTTGCAAAGGATGTTCAGTCTTAAGCTCCACTGTGGTAACTTTGATTACAAAGCATAGCAGTTAACATGGCTAACGAACTCGGGTACCTACTTGCTACTGCTACAGCTTTTCTCCGTGCAAAGAGCTTTTGAGATACATCAAATCGAACATCCTCATGTGAACATCATCCACATAGCATCATGCAGACAATGCAGGCACTGAAGAAGCTCTGTTCCGTTGATCCATGGTCCATTGCTGCCGCCTTGGAGCCAGCTGAGTCACAGGAACTAGATGGAGAAGCTGTGGAGGCATTGATAGCAGGTTTTGATGATGATGATGATGGAGATGAAGATGAAAATGGTGTCGGTCGTGATCGTATTGCCGCCAGCTTCTGTGAACATCTTGGCGTCCGGCGAGCCCGGTGCAAATTTCAGCATTCCTTCAAAAGTTCAAACAGAAAGCCACATGTTAATAGCCAAGAATTTGCTGATACGAATTTTCGGACTAGCAACACGACATGACGGTGGCTAGTATGATTTGCATGAAGAATGCTAATCGAACTCATTAATAGTAAAGAAATCAGGTGAAGAGATATAAACAGAGCGAGAGAGAGATACTTGGGCAATCTGAGATTTTGGCATCGCTGTGACACTCTTTGGGAATCTCAAGAGCAAGTTGTTGATGGGGAGGCCGAGGGAGGGTTCCGTGCTCTCCTTGATGAGCATGCACAGGCACTTGGGCTGTGCTTGCCGCACGTTCTCCATGTGGTCGCAGCACTCTGCAGTCGGCCTCGCAGCAGTGCTGCTCATGTATGGAATGCAAACCGCCAGGCTCTGCAGCTGGTCTGCACACTCCTTCTCGTCCCCCTCCATCGTTGCCCTGGCTGTCGTGGCTCCTGCCAACATTGCGGCGGCCACTGTCAACGCCCACAGTGGCTGCATTCTCGCCTTGTTCTCGCTGTTGTTGATGTTGATGTGCTCTTGCCTCCAGGAGAACTGCTTGCTACTTATTGGAGTTTGGTATACATGCTTTCACGAAATCATTTTATCCAATCTCCACATTTGAAAAGAAAAGGAAATAAAAGCTATGGTTTTAGAAACATCGGGGGTTTGTTCCCAATCCAAGACGAGGCTTAAATGCTTTCATTGATTTGTTCCTCTTACAGATGAAGCGCTTAAATGCTTTCGCTTGACTGACGCATCCCCGGAGCCCGGTTAGAGTCACGCAAGTACGGAACAAGGTCAATTTATCTATTTTTCGCGTTTTTAAATTAAGTGGGGAATAAAACAGAAAAATGACGATAATTTGTTTAACCATAATTATACAGTTTTTATCTTATCAACAAATGATAAAAATTTGTTAAGTGGTCTCGTCTAAGCGACCTTTTTAGCTAATCTGAAATTCCTGTCGGAACACTCGAAATCATTGATACTCACAAGATTTTATCATTAATTAAAAGAATCAAGTATGTCATACTAAATTGTAATAAACAACTATATCAAACTAAATCTTAACAAAAAAAACTATATCCAACGAAATTCTTTCTAGGTGGAAAATCAAATCTTTATTTGAGAAGTCTATCGAACTAAATCCACCCGTCATAACTGCAACATAGCCCTAATTGCCACTATATAAACAACCGTTGTTTCCTTGCTCTAGATGCATTATCCAGGATCAAAAACCCAACTAAAGCTCACAAATGGCTGCCCGAAAGACTGCTGCCGCTGCCGTCAACAACTCCATTGCTCTTGTTCTCCTTGCTCTCATTTTAGTCGATATTTAATTTTTTATTTTTTTTCAAAAAATAATATTTAATATTTACTCTTAAGACTTATTTGATGGACATGCTAGTCTGCCAAATAGGTCAAATCAATCCGTCGAAATCATTTTAGATCGTGCCTGACATAACTCAAAATAATAATTATTTACAATCAAGATTTGAATCAATACACATACAGTACAAAACTCAACAAAGTTCAAATATCTCTTACAATTTGAGTATGAGATATCATTGGCAAGATCTCCAAAATTCTCATTCAGTTTATCTAAAATAGAACATGATTTCAGCTAGAGAAAGGAAATAAGAGAAGACAAACATGGGACGAAGGAATGATCAATACTTAGGAATTCTATCCTCCTCTGAGTGCTCACATTTTATGATGATGAGCCCAGTCGGACCACTCTACTCAAGTCCATATTAGAAGATTGGTACATTGGTATCGATGAAGGAAGAATCACCTCTAGCCTTGCTTTCATGTCAATCATGTAAAATGAAGAAATTGGAGCTTGAGATGGTGTATGTGGTGAAGCGAACCTTGATCCCACGCACCTACAGATGGACCTTCATATGCTATTAGGTGTTGGGATTCGCAGCGGAAGTTTCACGGATCACCTTGTTCTCAAACAACACAAAGAACGAGAAGTAATACAAGATAAAAGGAAATAACAAGAAAGACAACGGGAGATCCACTATCAATAAATAAAGGCTTTTACAAGAGTTTACAAGAAGGACTTCACTCTTTCTTATTCAACTAAACTCTTTCTCCAAGCTTCGGCAACGCCTCCACCTTCAGAGAGAATCTCCAAGAGAGTACCACGAGGAACCACCACGAGAGACCACCGAGAAGCACTAAAAAGACCCACACACGAGAGCCAACACTCTCTTTCTTTCTCTTCTCTCTATTCCTCTCTCTCTTTCTCTCTAGTTCAATCTCAATACTACGCCACACATAAGTGCTATATATTATAGTATATTTATAGACTCTTATTGGGTCTGAGTTTTACACAATTACAACTCCTAATAATATAAATCTAAATCCAACTTTGGATTCCTACTTTAACTCAAACTCTAATTAGAGTTCAAGACATCTAAAACTCAACAATCTCCACCTTGGCTTGAACTCAGGCGTGCCATCATCACGAATCGTCAGTCGTCATCTCTCATCCAGCCCCTGCCCTTGGCCTACTAGCTTATTCAGCTAATTTCAAGATGTGAACTCGAGCCAACCTCGAATTTGTTCTTCATGTCTACAGTTTTGTACTTTTGGAAGCTTTTCGGATGACCTGTGTCTGCTGTTGTAGTAAAAGTAATTTGAGGAGACATCAAATTACTCCGAGTATCGTGCTTCCTCTTCACTATTGTAGCCATCGGAACTCCACCTGCAATGGTGTTCCTTATCAATCGATAAACATTGTCACACTTCTCACCTTTCATCAGGATTCTAATACCACGTGTCACCTTCATGACTCCATTTCTTGCTGAATAATTACAGCCTTTTGAGTCCAGTACACCAAGTGAAATTAGATTCCTTCGCATCTTGGGGACATGCCTCACCCCAGTAAGAGTTCGAATCGCTCCATCAAACATCTGGATTTTGACTGTTCCCACACCGGAGATCTCATAGGCTGAATTATCGCCCAACCAAACAGTACTTTTCTTCTTATTCTCCTCATAAGAAGTAAACCAATCCTTTCTGGAGCAAATATGATAAGAACTACCAGAATCTAAAATCCACTTACCAGAAGTGTCGATTTCTGCGGATACTGCAAGAACATCTCCATCTGCACTATTATCAGAAGTATCATCTGCTATTGTCGTCGTCGTATTGGAGGACTCTATCTTCCCACGTTCAGGGCAATACCGTCTAATATGGCCATACTTCTTACATGAATAGCATTGTACTTTCGCCTTCAATTTTGATTTGGACCGTTGCTTGCCTTCTCCACGCTCTCTTAATCTTCCTCTTTCGTGAGGCACCAATCCTTCACCAAACTCCATATTAATGTTGGAGTTTCTCCTTCTCTCATTAGAAAGAAGACTAGTTGTCACATCTTCCATATTAAGAGTTTCTTTACCATAAAGAATTGTGGTCACAATATGATCATACGAAGCAGGAAGAGATATCAGGAGAATCAGCGCCTTATCGTCCTCTTCAAACTTCACATCAACTTTCAGCAAATCATTGATAATCTTATTGAAAGCATTTAGATGATGTAATATAGTTGTACCTTCGCTCATACGCAGTCCGTACAACTGTTGTTTCAGATAGAACTTGTTCGTGAAGCTTTTTGACATGTACAACTTCTCGAGTTTTGTCCAAATGTCCATCGTCGTCTCTTCGTCAATGACATTGTACAAAACCTCATCAGTCAGACTTAGAATAATTAAATTCAATGCCTTTTGATCTATCTCCTCCCAGTCTTCATTGCTTATCTTGACCGGCTTCTTTTCTTTTCCCTCTAACGTCTTTTGTAGACCTTGAAAAGTAAGAACCGCCTTCATCTTCTTTTGCTATAAGGCAAAATTTATCTTGCCGTCAAACTTCTCCACCTCGAGTAAGGACTTTGTCATCTTGGTTGTTTGCTTCTAGGCTCTGATGCCAATTGTTGGGATTCGCAGCGGAAGTTTCACGGATCACCTTATTCTCAAACAACACAAGGAACAAGAAGTAATACAAAATAAAAGGAAATAACAAGATAAGACAACGAGAGATCCACTATCAATAGATAAAGGCTTTTACAAGAGTTTACAAGAAGGACTTCACTCTTTCTTACTCAACTAAACTCTTTCTCCAAGCCTCGGCAACACCTCCACCTTCAGAGAGAATCTCCAAGAGAGTACCACGAGGAACCACCACAAGAGACCACCGAGAAGCACTAGAAAGACCCACACACGAGAGCCAACACACTCTCTCTTTCTCTTCTCTCTATTCTCTCTATTCCTCTCTTTCTATTTCTCTCTAGTTCAACTTCAATACTACGCCACACATAAGTGTTATATATTATAGTATATTTATAGACTCTCATTGGGCCTCAGTTTTACACAATTACAACTCCTAATAATATAAATGTAAATCCAACTTTGGATTCCTACTTTAACTCAAACTCTAATTAGAGTTCAAGACATCTAAAACTCAACAATTAGGTGTCTCAATGCACTAAAAACAGAAGGATCACATGTAGATCAAGATGTTTCTTGCCTCGAACTCTATCTAGGATCTGCATTACCTCAAAAATGGCCACCATCAATCCTACAAGGAGTTCATTTGGCCTAGGGTGAGCAAACGTACAAACTAGGGCCTTTCGTGTCCCCTGGACCCTCGCCACTTCGACCCTTTGCTACTCATCACTTACTTTTTCTTGCTGTGCAAACCAAGCTCATTCCTAATTAGAAATTTTGGATCAATAGAGAAATACCCTCCCATGTTGTTAAACTACGCTATGGCATGTAAATAAAGAACCTTGGCCTCCTGCTCGATATGAGAAATATAATATTCTGAATCATCTTAGAGACAAGTAAGATGGAACTAATAGCCCACTAATTGGCCCAAACGTGCTGGTGGTAAAGGAGCGGAAATATTCTTAGAAAATCTTGATCATATCCAAACTGCCAACAGAATCGGTATAGATTATAATACTTTACAGTCAAATATACCCCTGAATGAAGCAAAAGCACCCCATGCTGCAAAGAGATAATATAGTCATATGCTTCTGGAGGTAATGGATTATGAGCTACATCCACTAATATTTTAGTATCAAAAAAAGTGTAGGGATAAGCTCGCCACTTAGAATTACGTGAATCTCACACATGCATTCTAAAATCTCTATAAGAATAAGGAAAAGTAACCATATTCATGATCCAAATCATCTTAGAAACAAAAATCGAATGTGAATGATATGGCTTTTTGATTTCATCACTAAGCTCAAACTCAGTATATGTCCTCTTAAAGTGAGCATAAATCTAGGCATAAAGAAAATGGATGGGGAACCAAGTCAAAGAATCACTTGGTCTTGTAGGGTTATGCACTATCTCTTTGAGACTAGCATATATTAGGCCTCGTACTACAGGAGCTAGAGCAACTCTTTGTCTATGCATCATCTTATAAGCCATCGCAAAAGTCTCTAGGTGAATGTATTACCCACCATGTAGCATAACAAAGTGGCAAAGCCACAGACTGATGAAGGTTGCAAAATAGGTTGTAGGGCCAAATTCTGGAAGGATGTCTCTTATATCATGCATAATCTAATTAAATATAGTTGGCTTGCTCATCATATTTCTCTCATAAAAAAGCTCGATCCAATGGTTGGAATACACTCATTTATGATAATTTGGAAAGTGTGTAGCCATCTAAATACACCCATTTACACATGGTTCCACATCTCAATTATGTTGTGCAAAATTCCTGGGTCTCTTACATACTATCCCTTGGATGCTATGACTCCTCCTAAGATGCCGAGGCTCGTAAGTGTTGAGTTTTAGGTGTCTCAAACTCGAATTAGAGTTTGAATTAAAGTAGGAATCCAAACTTGGATTTAGATTTATAATTAATTTATAATATTAGGAGTTGTAATTAGAGTAAAACTCAGATTCAATAAGGATTTATAAATATAATATAATATATAGGGCTTAGGTGTGGTGTAGTATTGAGGTTGAACTAGAGAGAAATAGAGAGAATAGAGAGAAGGAAAAAAGTGAGAGTGTCGGCTCTCGTGTGTGGGTCTTTCTAGTGCTTTTCGGTGGTCTTTTGTGGTGGTTCCTCGTAGTGTTCTCTTGGAGATTTTCTCTGAAGGTGGAAGCGTTGCCGATGCTTGGTGAAAGAGTTTAATTGAGTAAGAAAAAGTGAAGTCTTTCTTGTAGACTCTTGTAAAATTTTTTTTCTTTCGATAGTAAATCTTTCGTTGTCTTATCTTATTATTTTCTTTTATCTTACATTACTTCTCATTTCTTGTATTGTTTGAGAATAAGGGATTCGTGAATCTTCTGTTGCGAATCCCAACAATTGGTATCAGAGCTTAGGAGCAAACAACTAAGATGACAAAGTTCTTACTCGAGGTGGAGAAGTTTAATGACAAGATAAATTTTGCCTTATGGTAGAAGAAGATAAAAGCGGATCAAGAACTTGTCTAGAAGTGAAAAGAGTCAGGAAATGATCGTCGTGAAGGCTTGCAGAGTGGCGAGAAGCTTCAGGATGATCACTATCGAGATTTGAGGAAAATATGAGGGTTGTATCTGTAAAATCTTCATCCTTCTCGACCAGAGCGAGGCGACTGACGCCAGTGGTGTGGCTGCATGCGACTCGATGACGGCGCAAGTCTAGCCTAGGGCATGGTGGCGGAAGCGGCCGGTGGCGCGCGTAGTGCCACAGTGCATGGGCAGTGCGCACGACTACATAGGCAGCGTGCATGACTACGCGGGCTGGAGTTCGGCCAACGTGCAACTGTGCGGTGCGCCAGCACGCGGGGCAGCGCATGGCTACGCAGGCTACACTATCCGCTAGCATGCGGGGCAGCGCATGGCTGCGCAGGCTACACTGTGCGCCAGCGCACGGGGCAGCGCGAGGTTGCGCGGGTCACTCAAGCTATGCGGGCTGTGGCGGTGCATGACCCAGCACGATGGCGCAGGTCTGACAATGACTAGGGGTGGCGGTCTGGCGGCAATGAGAGGCAGCTTGCGTGCTCCTCAAATGCACACCGGTGGGCTTTGGGGTCGCGAGCGCACAAGTTGGTGTATGGGAGGCTGGAGTGGTGGTTGTACGAGGGCCGTCATAGGTTGGAGCTTAGGGGATGAATGATGGCGACGACTCAGTCGGTGGAGGGGCTCGAAGTGGTGACGAGTGCAGTAGGTTGTGCATGTGCACATAGGCAGATGGCGGAAGCATTAATGGGGCTTCTCCTCCGGGGAGGCCAAGGTTTCAACGACATGAACCAGGGGTTGCAGCGCATGCGCAGGCTGGTCGAAAGCGGTCGGGAAACCACGAACTCAACACCTCACAGCCATGGAAGCCCAAGGACTATCGAATTGTGTGGGGTCTGGCACAAGCGCGAAGGAGCTCGGCGCCTGTGAAGCCCGCAGAGGAGCAGAGTGGCTCAGGGCAGCGAAGCCCAGTTGCTAGGGTACAAACTGGGTGAGGTAGTGCTTTGGTGATAAGAGGCGGTGCTTAGGAGGTCCGACAAGTGGAGAAAGCAGTGGCTGTTGTGTGAAGCTGTGCCGGAGCAAGACCAAGGAGGGGACAAGAGGAAGAATGAGGTCGAAGAGCGAATTAGAGGTTGGCTCGAGCTCACGTCTTGCGATTAGCTGAATAAGCTAATAGCCCAGAGGTAGGAGCTGCATGAGAGATGACGACTGAAGATTCGTGATGGTGGAACGCCCAAGTTCAAGCCAAGATGGAGATTGTTGAGTTTTAAGTGTCTCGAGCTCGAATTAGAGTTTGAGTTAAAGTAGGAATCTAAAGTAGAATTTAGATTTATAATTGATTTGTAATATTAGGAGTTATAATTAAAGTAAAACTCAGATCCAATAGGGGTCTATAAATATACTATAATATATAGGACTTAGGTGTGGTGTAGTATTGAGGTTGAACTAGAGAAAAATAGAGAGAAAGGAATAGAGTCCAATATATATAGTGACAAAAACTCATATTTTATGAGTTTCAATTTTTAGGATGGTTTGGTATTCGGCCCACTCTATTATTCTGATTCGACACTCTTTCGACTCTCCCAATAGCATGATTGAATTATTTCAAAGATGATCTTAAATTGGATAGATGCATATTACTTTGAAATGGAAAGTTTGAACTTCAAAGCAAAAATAATCAAATAAATAAATCTCACGTATACGCTTAATTTACTTCAAATTCTTCCAAGGTCTCATAACTTAGAACCCTTGGTCTAGAAAAGGGAATTTTTTTTTCTTTTCCCTTCATCAATCTAAAACTAATGAAAGATGCAGGGGAAAAAAAACAGAAGCCTAATTAAACCTAATCTTTAATGGTTAACTAGCTTTCAGACAAATTTATTAGATTAAAAAAAAAGCAAGAACAGATAGACAAATATTGGTTACATCGATTTAGACTGTACTAAAGGGAGATATTATTATAATGTCAGGTGTGATGAATTAATCGCAAATCGGATATTGGATAGATAGAGTCCAATATATATAGTGAAAAAAAACTCATATCTTATGAGCTTAAATTTTTGAAATGGTTTGATATTCGGCCCACTATATTATTCTGATTCGATAATCTTTCAACTCTTCAACAGCATGATTGAATTATTTCCAAAGATGAGTTTAAATTGGAAAGATGCATATTACTTTGAAATGGAAAGTTTGAACTTCAAAGCAAAATAATCAAGTAAATAAATCTCACGTATATGCTTAATTTACTTCATATTCTTCCAAGGTCTCATAACTTAGAATTCTCTATCGAGAAAAGGAATTTTTTTTTTCTTTTCCCTTTATCAATCTGAAACTAATGAAAGATGCAGGGAAAAAAAAGCAGAAGCCTAACTAGGCCTAATCTTTAATGGTTAACTAGCTTTCAGATGAATTTATTGGATTGAAAAAAAAAGAAGAAGCAAGAACTGGAAAAAGCAGCAGTGCGAGATAAGAATTTTTTTTTAGTGGCAAACTATTATAATGAAGAGATGGATTTCATTTAAAAAGAACCATACTTGAAACTTGATGAAATTACCAAAAGTTTCAAGAGGTCAAAATATTAGTTACATCGATTTAGATTGTACTAAAGGGTATATATTATAATGTCAGGTGTGATGAATTAATCCCAAATCGGATATTGGATAGATAGAGTCCAATATATATAGTGAAAAAAAAACTCATATCTTATGAGCTTAAATTTTTGAAATGGTTTGATATTCGGCCCACTATATTATTCTGATTCGAGAATCTTTGAACTCTCTCAACAGCATGATTGAATTATTTCAAAGATGATTTTAAATTAGAGAGATGCATATTACTTTGAAATGGAAAGTTTGAACTTCAAAGCAAAAATAATCAAGTAAATAAATCTCACAAATATAATTAATTTACTTCATATTCTTCCAAGGTCTCATAATTTAGAATTCTCTCTCGAGAAAAAGGATTTTTTTTATTTTTCCTTTATCAATCTGAAACTAATGAAAGATGCTGGGGAAGAAAAAGCAGAAGCCTAACTAGACCTAATCTTTAATGGTTAACTAGCTTTCAGATGAATTTATTGGATTGGAAAAAGAAAAGAAGCAAGAACTGGAAAAAGCAGTGCGAGATAAGAACTCTTTTTAGTGGTAAACTATTATAAATGAAGAGATGGATTTCCTTCAAAAGAACCATACTTGAAACTTGATGAAATTACCAGAAGTTCAAGAGATCAAAATCATTGGTTACGTCGATTTAGACTTACTAAAGGGAGATATTATTATACTGTCAGGTGTGATGAATTAATCCTAAATCGGATATTGGACAGATAGAGTCCAATATATATAGTGAAAAAAAAACTCATATCTTATGAGCTTAAATTTTTGAAATGGTTTGATATTCGGCCCACTATATTATTCTGATTCGACAATCTTTCAACTCTCTCAATAGTATGATTGAATTATTTCGAAGATGATTTTAAATTAGAAAGATGCATATTACTTTGAAATGGAAAGTTTGAACTTCAAAGCAAAAATAATCAAGTAAATAAATCTCACGTATATGCTTAATTTACTTCATATTCTTCCAAGGTCTCATAATTTAGAATTCTCTATCGAGAAAAGGGATTTTTTTTTTCCTTTATCAATCTGAAACTAATGAAAGATGCAGGGAAGAAAAAGCAGAAGCCTAACTAGACCTAATCTTTAATGGTTAACTAGCTTTCAGATGAATTTATTGGATTGAAAAAAAGAAGAAGCAAGAATTGGAAAAAGCAGTGCTAGATAAGAATTCTTTTTAGTGGCAAACTATTATAAATGAAGAGATGGATTTCCTTCAAAAGAACCATACTTGAAACTTGATGAAATTACCAGAAGTTCAAGAGGTCAAAATTATTGGTTACATCGATTTAGACTGTACTAAAGGGAGATATTATTATAATGTCAAGTGTGATGAATTAATCCCAAATCGGATATTAGATAGATAGAGTCCAATATATATAGTGAAAAAAAAAACTCATATCTTATGAGCTTAAATTTTTGAAATGATTTGATATTCGGCTTACTATATTATTCTGATTCGACAATCTTTCAACTCTCTCAACAGCATGATTGAATTATTTCAAAGATGATTTTAAATTGGAAAGATGCATATTACTTTGAAATGGAAAATTTGAACTTCAAAGCAAAAATAATCAAGTAAATAAATCTCACGTATATGCTTAATTTACTTCATATTCTTTCAAGGTCTCATAATTTAGAATTCTCTATCGAGAAAAGGGAATTTTTTTGTTTCTTTTTCCTTCAGCAATCTGAAATTAATGAAAGATGCAAAGGAAAAAAAAACAGAAGTCTAAGTAGACCTAATCTTTAATGGTTAACTAGCTTTCAGATGAATTTATTGGATTGAACAAAAAAAAAACAAGAACTGGAAAACTGACCGGCATGTTTTCACTAGAACACTCCTTCATTTTTTAAGCCCCGGCCCTTAAAATTACCCACGAACTTAGAACAGAAGAAATTACCCTTAATCCATTGAAAACTTGCAAAGAAATGAACATACCATCCATCATTGAGATGTGTCTCTGAACTTTTCTCGCATATCCGTTACAATGCATGGAAACTATCTGGACAACAGTCTGAAAAATGCCACAAAAAATCAAAAACAGAAATCTTCAAATGAAGTATAGCCTTTTTTTTCCTTCAAAAAAAAGACACGAAAAGGCACGAAGATTATTACCTTTGGCTCTAGATGAAAGGTCAATGTCTCGCATCCATTGCTAGAACCTTATTTTCATGGCCTTTTATCAATTGCATCCTCTCAATCTCTTTATCTTCCACTTTGTTTGTGCAGAGGCAAGAAAAATAGAAGGTAGAGAAGCAATCCAACATCCTCTCTAAATTTAGCTTCCCCATTCTACTCAAATGCCATATCACAGGCTCCAAGTTATAGGTACTCACAAGTCTCGTGAAAGAGAGCAAGATTGAAGAGGTTCACGAAGTCCATGAATCATAACAAAAGAGATTTCGCTGCCGTAATAGGTCTCACTCATGTGAGTTGCTGCTCGATGGAAATACGTGAATGAGAATAAAAGTTTGTTTTAATAGGATAATTCCATATAACGCCTTGAATGTGAAGGAAATTCGTGAGGATGTTAAATATCAAGATTATATATTTAATTGCATATTTATCATTTTTACATAATTTAAAAGGATTTTTCTTTTCCTTCTTGGATTTGTGTAACTTGTAAGGAATAAACTGCTAAAAATTTCACAATTATAACAGTAATATTAAAATATTTGTCCGACATGATAATTCATTTGTAACATGAAATTATTGGCCGACTGCCAATGACAGCTATATATGAATTTGGGTTTAGTATGCCGACCACTGTTGGATCAATGATTAAACCATTCTGTGCTGAAGCAGCTAGCTCAAAGTGTGTGACACCAACTCATAACGGTGGGCGTAGATAATTTTTTTGCAAAAATATCCAATTTATCTCTTAATTTCTATGTTTAAAATTTATCAAGAAGAGCTTCCAAAGGTTATAATTGGGATTTTCACAATATCCCCTTGAAAATATTATTTACTTAAAACTATTTCAACTTATATTATTGACACTTTGCTTGCTTTAGTTTTTCTTGTTGGTTTTTTTTCATATATCGCCCTGAAAACTAAGAAATATTGTTTGTACGCCTATGCAAAACTCATTTTTGGTCATATACCCCTGAGAATTTCAATATTTTGTAATACAACACTCGGGGGTCGTAAAAAAAAATCTTGATTTTGTAGGGTCTTAAGGATATTTTCTTCAAAAAAAAGGGAGAGCTTTACGCAAGGGAAAGGGCAGGACACCCACTACACAGTCCTCAAATCGTTGATTAATATTGTGTTGAACGTTGTAGGCTTCCAGCTGAATGAATCAAGATAGATGCGCACACAATAGAATAAATTAATGGGTATTTTTGAAAATCTTATCATGAACAAATACAAAATAAAATAATATTATTGATAGAAAAATCATTCTTTGTTATAACTTTGAGTTATATATATAATTCTCTAATAAATTTAGAGTCCTAGTTGATATAGACTAAAAATAAAACTTAGGTTTCACTAAGAATTTTACTTAATATATTTTAAATAACAAATTAAATCCTATTTCTTATTGGACAAAGATTATTATTGATTCAGACTAATAAATAGAATTTAATCAATATAGAATCTGAATTATTTAAAATAATAAATAAGAAAATTGTAGGGATCGATCTCAAATTATTTACTAGTTGTAGTAGCAATAGTAATAGAAGTAGTGGTAGTATTAGTTGTTGTAGTAGGGGTAGCAGTAGTAGCAGTAACTATAACAGTAGTAGTAGTCGTACTAGTTGCTGCAGTAGTAGCGGCAGTAGTAGTAGTAATTGCTGTAGTAGTAGTAGCAGTAGAAGTAGTAGTAGTTGTTGTAGCAGTAGTAGCAATAGTAGCTGCAGTAGTAGTAGTCGTAATAGTAGTAGCAGTAGCAGCAAAACTAGTAGAAGTAGTTGTAGAAGTAGATGTAGTTGTAGTAGTAGTAGTAATTTTAGTAGCAGTAGCAGCAGTTGTAGCAGTCTGAGTAGTGGTAGGAGAAGTGCCAATAGTGGCCGTAGTAGCAGTAGTAGTAATAGCAGTCGTAGCAGTAGTGGCAATACTAGTAGTAGTAGTCATAGTAATAATAGTAGAAGTAGTTGTAGTAATACTAGTAGCAGCAGTAGTAGTTGCTGGAGTAGTAGTAGTTGTAGTACTAATAGTTGTAGGATAAGTAGCAGTCGTGATTATTATACTAAATTTGAATAAATATCTTAGGAGAAATAGTCTTTAAACTGTAGCCGATTAATTCTAACAAATTTTAATTGGAATTGAAATTTCGGTTAATTGGATTTTAAATTTTATTATAAAAAAAATATAATTATTACACGTCAGCATGTGATGTGAATTATTGGAGAGGCTTTGGTTCTTCTGATCCCTTTTGTGATTGTTGTGATGTCTTGTTTTCAGGAAAGAATCCTAATCACGGAAAAACTAAAATCATTGTTATGTCGACAAATTATTAACAATATACGTCGGTGTCTTTCGGTGTTAAATAAGAAATAAATATATACATAATCATCAAACTAATAATTGATATCTGGTAAGTAAATTTTTGAAAATCGTGGGTTAGTATTGTACAAGCGTTTTGAGTAATTTCTTTTTTCGAAAAAAATAATTAATTATTATCTTAAAAATGCCAGAAAATTAATACTGATGTTGTTTCATGACATTTTTTATATGTCATTTTCATTTTGATCATAAAATTTACCAACAATTTAAAAACGTCGTTAGAATTTTCTTTTCTAATTTTTTTTTTATAGCTGAAAATTATCAACAATATTGTTATAATGATAACTCTAAACGAGAAATTTCGCAAATTAAAAAAAAAAAAAACAAAGTTTATTTTTGAAAAATGCTAAAGATTTATGATGTCGATTTATGTCGCCATCAATATTGTTATTAGCGCTATCAACATTTTATAAACAATGCTTGGTGATAAGCTGTCATTAATATTTTTATAAGCTTCGTGATAAGGTGTCACTAATTTTGTATAATTCTTGTCGCCATTTTATAATTGACCTTTTTTATAATATGAACCTTTAGGTTATATTTACAATTTTAAAATATTTATTTGCAATTCATATGTGATTATAAAAAACTATTTGACATTTTTAAAAAAATTGGGACATGATTATAGAGAATTTCGGATTGCAAATTTGGGAAGGAATCCACATTTTTTTGGATCAAAATTGTGGCGAAATCTGAATCGAATTTGAATTTAAAAAAGAATAATAATATTATTATTATTTTAAACATTCAAATTGGGCTTTTTTGATTCCCAACAATTGGACGCCACTTTGATGTCGTGTTTTTCATATTTGATTTTTTTTGTTTTTTATTATTTTCATTATTTTTATAATTATATTATTATTATTATTATTATATATTTTTTGGATGTCAGCGGACTTTTATTTATTTATTTATTTATTTTGGCATAACTTAGGCCGAATTACATCACAATTCAATTCATAATAAAAATCTATCTTTCAATGAAATCTATACCTTTCGTCCAAATCCAATCAATCCAATGAGTTCAACTGTATTAGTGTATCCAAAATTTAGAACCTGTATTATATTTATATAAATAGTCTCATTTTTTTAAAAAATTTATTAAATTTTCATTAAGAGAAATAAAGCAATTTGAAAATTAAATAATAGTTACAAACACTTACGCTATAAGTCATCAAGACACGAGAGTTTAGACCTTTCATAATATCAATTTACAGAAGAAGCATTTCATAATGAAAGGCGAAGAGGTTGCATGGCGTTACCATATTTTTTTTCTTTTTTTTTCTTTTATTTTACTTTTGCAATAACTTAGATTTATGTTTTAAAATTCATCGTCATTACAAACATATAGTCTTATTCCTAAAGAAATTTTAAAAAAAGTTAGAGAGAAATCTAAGTATATGTTAAGATAAGTCACAAGTCACTAGTATAATTGTGTCATGTATCTACTAAGAAAACTCCCATGATAACTTTCAGAAATCTTATACAACTTTAGGTTAAGCGAAGAATTCTCAATAATATTCAACTCCAAATTATGGAGAGATTTATGCCATCCATCGTATCTTCCTCTCGGTGAAATCTAATAACGAAGTAATCATGACTCAAATCTATAAAGTAAGGCTCGAAGTTAATCCAATAAATTTTTCTCTACAACAAAGTGAATATATTGACGTTTTTTTCTCAAAAGTATCACAAAAAACTATAAAATTTACAATAGCAATAAATATATAGACTCCGAAATTTCTAATTAAAATTTTATTTCAAATAAAATTTTGAATTAAAAATTATATCATATTATTGTAACATTTCTAAATTTTTTAAAAAATATATTTATATCCAATAAAATGTATTTAAGAGATGTGTTTAAAATATTCGATAATATAATTTTTCATGAAAAAAGTAAAAAAGATGATGAAAACACTTATAAGTGGTTCGGGGAAGAAGCAACAGGAATCCAAGAACATGTCACGAGCTGATCAAGTCAAACCAGTACTAATGCTGCGAACTTGTGGAGCCGAAACCAACGTGCACGGGATCCACAAACCTCGCGCCCAAACCAGTCGGGACTAATTGATTGTAATTAAGAAGTTGATCACGACCGTACTCACCCTTCAAACATGTTTAGGGCATGTTAGATATTTCGCAAAATAGCCCTGGATATTTCGAAAAATTATTAATAAAAACTTGGCACGTACGTTGGATATTTCAAAAATAATCCATAAATTTTGGAGTCACATAAAACCCAATTTTTTGTGAAAATATTTATGATTGAGATCCTAAAATACGCTATTTCTTATAAGCTACTTCACTGTAAGTCAATACTCAGTTGGGCTAACGTCTTACTATGGACAACCAAGATTGAACTTGGTCGACTGTAATTATCTACATTTTTGCTTTTTTTTCCTCTAAAACCTCTATTTTTTCTTTTACTTTTCCTATAAAACCTCATAATGGTGAAGAAAACTTTTATTTTATTGAAAGTGCTGTCAAAAAAGACTTGCATGGACTTTAAAATGTCAGATTTTTTTTTTTTGAAATTTGGAAATATTCAAATAAGCTAAGAAACCGTTTGGTCCAATTTCAAATATGAAATTTCAGCATCGATAATTTTCATCAATTATGTGGAATTGGTAAATTTTAGTCTTTTGATATATTTTTGAGATAATACTGAGTAATTTTAAATTTCCTCCCTCATGTTTTGTTATTTGATTTGTAAATGGAAATACCAAATCCATCCATTCTTAAAATTTTGGTATTTGATTGGTAAAAAAAAATGAAGGTATGAACGTGCATTTTCGAATGGGTGGACTAACCATTTTCTATAATATAGAGATTTATTTTACATATAAATATATAAGTTTAATTAGTCAAGTAACAAAATATCTTTTTATAGAAATTAAAGTTTGTTTTGCAAATGAAAATAACGAAATTTGTCAAGTCTTGTAATTTTGGTATTTAGAAGGATAAAAAATTGGGAATACGATCACTCATTTTCAAATGAGTAAACTTACTCCTTTTATATAATATAGAGATTTATTTTACATATAAATATATAAATTTAATTAGTCGATCAATAAAATATATTTTTATTTAGAAATTAGTGGTTTAATTGAAAATAATTACAATTTAAAAATGGCAAAAATTTTGATGTTTTAAGGAAATTATTTTCTCTATTGTTTAGTTTAACAAATGTTTGTTTGGATTTTTCTCTTACATTGATATAATCTTAATAGTCAAGAGGAAAAAAAAGTACATATGTAGTAATAATGAAAAAATATTCACAAAATAAAAATACATTGTATACAATAGCTTACCATAAAAATTTTAACAAGTATGAAACTCAAAATACCTAAAACTACAATATTCTTCTAATCCAAAAAAAAAAAAGTAAATCTCCTACTTGAATACTTAGCAATTTTAAGTCCTCATTATTATCTATCTAACAATGAAATATTTATTAAAAAATTTTTTATCAATGAACCACTTATCTTATTATAAATTTATAAAAAATCACCTATCTTATCACTATTAGGAAAAAATTACTTACCTTATATTATAAATTTACAAAAAACTACCTTGCTTAAAATATTTAAAAAATATTTTATATTAATTTAATTTTATCGATTAAATTAATATAAAAGATCAAATTATTCTTATTTAATTTTATTTCGAAACAACCGATAATTATTGGACGACCAATTTGATAAAATTAGATTTTTAGTTTTCAGTTTCAGAAATTTGGACAACCGATATTTCATAAAAACTTACGACATTTTTTATATTAATTTAATAGTTGTTTATGTTAGTAATTATGGCAACCTAAGTGGGGGGATTGAATTAGATTTAATAAGAATAATGATAGTTTTTTACAATCAAAACCAGTTTCCAACCTAAAGATAAAATCACAAGTCCACAAGTAAAAAATTAAATCATGAATACAATAAAGTAAATAGATAATGAGAAGAATGTACTGTAATTTTTTACATAGTTCGGTGGCCAATCACGCCTATTCCATAACCCTTGTCTTGGACTTTCCATTAGAGTCGTTGCTTTTTGAGGCAAAACTAAACCTTTACACCAAACTCTAAACTAGAGTGTTGATTTCTTCGGATGAAGCCATACCCACACAACTCTTATTCCAATCGATAAGAGTTGACTCCTACGCCAAAGATTTGATATCTCAAACATTCCAAACACCATTGGAGTGATTTACAAATGAAAACGATAAAAAAATGAATTGCAAATTATCTCTCTACAATAGCCTATCAAGATGAGTATAAGGGCAAGAAGATATGAAAGTTGAAAATTAAAGTTTTAGAGTAAGTTGGAGGTTAGAGGTTCGGGAAAGCTTGTTTCTATCAGAGATGTAAAATTTTTTTCCTTTTTTTCACATAACAAAGAGGTCCCAAGCTTTTATATAACCATTGGTAAGAGAGATAACCATTGAGTTGTGTTCTGCTATGTTTGAACATCCAAACTGTATCTGTTCGGACGTCCAAAGTCTCCCAATTATCAAATTTTACTAGTCATTAAACTTGATATCACAACTTCAGATGCCCAATAATAAGGTTCGGATGTCCAAACTGTACGATTTTGGATGTCTGACCAACACGTCGAGTGATCAAACTCTGAGTATAAATTTTCTCAGAAGTTACAGCTTCTAAATTTCAAGTGTTCGAACCTTGGGGTCGAGCGTTCAAAGTGGTTAGTAATCTAGAGAGCTATTTTTGTAGTATTCGAGCATCCAAACATTCCAATTCGAATGTCCAAAGGTTAAAGATAGAAAAGCTTCTGTTTTACTGTAACTTTCCAATTCATGTTTGACATCATCTCAAGCTTATCTTAGATTAATAATAAATCGGTGAAGGTATTCCAAGGTAGATTGAGTGTTAGCTAATGCTCTAAACTAAATATTTAAAAAGCATATTTTTGACCCAAACAATAAATAAAAATTCTAAATCTAGTAAGAGAACTTTGACATCTTGAGTCTTCTTCAAGCTATCTTTAATTTTTTAAGTTTCATCCATTAATCCACCATCACACCTTATTTTTAATATTATATTCATGTCCATCCACACTTAAGACTTCCGAATGGGGTTAAATCTTTATTTAGAACTCGGCTTGGTTATAACCTACACATACCCAAGAATTTATTAAACACATGGTTTGATCATCATCAAAACTATAAAGGGTTAGCAATCTTTTCTTTTTGATGATAACAAACTCTCACAAGTATAAAATACATAATTTAGTCTATTAAAGATAATTTTCAAAATTTTAACACAATTTAACAACTAGAATGATGCATAACATGGATAACAAATAAAAATATGATAACTAAGAATAATTAAGAATATAATAAATAAGAATCTTTAAATTTAGACCATATTTTTAAGCATAAATTAAGCATGAATGTAATGCTCCCCCTTATTATGCTACTCTCCTCCTTTACTGTAACAAACTCCCCCTTTTTATATTTCTCTCTCCCTTTTGACATCAACAAAAAGGGTACAAGCATAGGGAGAGACCAAGATAACAATCATATATGCATCCATAATGATGTAAAGCAATAAGAAAAATCAACGTCCATATAAACCCGAAGAAGATACATAAGTGTTAAATCATCCATGAACATAGAAAAAGAAAATCCCAAAATACATAAACAAGTCATAACCCATCAATCATCCATAACCACATCATCAAAACACAAGGTTAAACCATAGAACATAAATAAATATTCCCCCTTCCTATGATACTTGTAGCACGATACTCGACTAATGCATATAAAATAAGAAATATCATGTGATGATCGTTGCATTAAAGGGAAGTTAAAAGAGTTGGATGATATTGGATTACTTCATATGACTAAAATAGTTTTTAGTGCTTATAGGGATGCTATCCAATCTAAGTCTCTCTTCATAATCTATAAAGCAAATGTTTCTATCTATGCAAATAAAATTAGTAGCATAGTATATTATCATAAATAAAAGTTATGGGATATTACAACAAAAAAAAGGTTAAATGAAAGTGAAAGCCCTACTTAAGCTAACTAACCTAGAAGATGACTAAAAAATAAATCTTTAAAGAAGTTGTCATCCCTAACCAATAAAGATATCTTAAGTAGTAGAAGATTTTGAAATTCCAATTTGTCTCAATTCCACATTTTTAGTAATCATGCTCTTGGATACCCAAATTTGCTTAAGAGTAGTGCACTTCTTAATTGGGCAATAAGTGAAAATATGTTCATGAAGGCTACAATAATGACATTTCAATTTTGAAAGTTTTGCATTTGAAGCCTTTATAAAAGTAAGTTTTGTTCCCTTGAATTTTAAAGATAAGATAAAACCAAGTCTGGATTTATTCCAATTGGTCTATTGGTTTTCCAAAATCTTATTCAAAATATCATTTTCATGAAAGAAATTTTCAAGAGTCTTTCTCAAATCTAAGTTTTCCTTTTGAAGTTTATCAATACTTGTTTTGCAACTACAAGAAATTCTAGATAATTTCAAGGCATGATTTTCCTTACCAAGATGTTTCAAGTCCTTCTTGTGATCACCAGAATTAGTAGATAGTTTTAAGGTATCAAATTCAATTTCAAGTGAAAGTAATTTATTTTTCAAAGAAGGGTACTTATGAAGTAATTTCTCATGTCTATCATATAGATGTTCAAATGCTTCCCCTAATTCTTTGAAATTTAAATCACTTACCTCATCCTAATTACTTTCGTAATTGGTCACGAGACAAAGGTTGAGGTTGTGTTTTTTAGAGTTGTCACTTGTGCTTTCTCATGTGGAGTTTCCTTTCCTTTTCTCCTTATTCTTTTTCTTCTCTTGAGCTTGAGAGAATGACTCTCTTGTTCCTGCTTTCTTCTTCCTTGAGGTTTTTCTCTTTTCCATCTTCTTTTCTTCTTTATCATCATTTGTTCTCGATTTTTTTGACATGCATCTCATAGGTCAATAAAGAACCTATGAGTTTTTTAAGTGGGAGAATCTTGAGGTCCTTTGCTTCTTGAATGGCCATGACTTTTAACTCCCATGAGCTTGATAAGGACCTAAGAACCTTTCTCACAACTTCTTCATTAGCATAACATTTGCCTGGCGAGTGATGACCATTCAAAATCTCCATAAAACAAGAAAGCATATCCGATATGGATTCAAAAAATAAAATTTGAAAAATTTAAGTTTTTTTTACAAGAAATGAGATTTTTAAATCTTTTACTTTGTTAGTCCCTTCATGAGTAAGCAATAAACTATTTCATATATCATGAACGATTTCAAAAGATAAGATTCTTTTAAAATCAATTTTATTTAAAGTATAATGAAGTATATTCATGGCTTTGGCATTTGTGAATTCTACTTTTTTTCTCATTTTTAATCCACTTTTGATATAATTTAGGAACATCCACACCATTTATTTTCTTGGTGGATAGAGAGTAACCATTCTCTATCAAGTACCAAAGGTCAAAGTTAATGCTCTTGATGAAAATCTTAAAACATATTTTTCAAACACTAAAGTTGGTTCCATCAAAGTAAGGACGACAAAAAATGGATTAACCCCCTCAAAAATAAGGTAAACTATCAAAAATTTTCATACTAGAAATTGATCAAAAACTTGAGGTTGTTGAATCATAAATCCAAGTACCAAACTCCGATACCAATTGTTAGTAAATATAGCAATTTAAGAGGGAGTGTGAATTAGGTTTAATAAGAATAATGATAGCTTTTTATAATCAAAATCAATTCACAACCCAAAGATAAAACCACAAGTTCACAAACAAGAAATTAAATCACAAATGCAATAAAGTAAATAGATAAGGAGACAATTGTAGCACGATTTTTTATATGGTTTAGTGACCAATCGCACCTCCTCCACGGCCTTGCCTTGGTCTTGAGGACTGGGACTCTCCACTATAGTCATTGCTTCTTGAGGAAAAACCAAACTTTTACATTAAACTCCAAACTGGAGTGTCGCTTCTTTTGAGTAAAGTCGTGCTCACACAACTCTTACTCCAACCGGCAAAAATCAACTCCTACACTAAAGATTTAATCTCTCAAATGCTCCAAACACCCTTGGAGTGATTTATAAGTGAAAAAGATAAAAAATAAAGTATAAATTGCCTCTCTACAATAATATCTCAAGATGAATATAAGGCAAAAAGATATGAAAGTTGAAAATCAAAGTTTAGAGCAAGTTGAAGGCTAGAAGTTTGGAAAAGCTTGTTTCTATCAGAGATGTAGAAGTTTTTTCCTTTGTTTCATAGAGCAAAGAGGTCCTAAGCCTTTTTACAATTGTTAGTGAGGGAGATAGCCATTGAGCTATGCTCTACCATGTTCGGGCATCCAAATTGTACCTGCTCGGACATCCAAAGCCTCCCAACGGCCAAATTTTACTAGCCGTTGAAGTTGATATCACTACTTCGGGTGTTCAATCACAACGTTCGAATGTCTGAATTGTACAATTTTGGACATCGGACCAACTCATCAAACTACCAAACTTTAAACATGAATTTTCTCAAAAGTTACAACTTCCAAACTTTGGGTATTCAAACCTTTTATTTTGGGCATCCGAACATTCCAGTTCGAATATTTGAAGGTTCAAGATAGAAAAGCTTCTATTTTGCTACAACTTTTTAATTTATATTTGACATCACCTCGAACTTACCTTGGATTAATTAATAATGAGTCAGTAAAGACGTTCTAAAATATATTGAGTGTTAGCCAATGCTCTAAACTAAGTATTCAAAAATCATATCTTTGACTCAAATAATAAATGAAAATTCTAAACCTAGTGAGCCAACTCTGACATCTTAAGTCTTCTTCAAGTCATCCTCAATTTTTTAAGTTCCATCCATTGATCCACCATCACATCTCATTTTTAATATTATTTTTATATCCATCTACACTTGAGGCTTTCAAACGGGTTTGATATTCATTTGGAACTCAGCTTGGCTACAAGTTACCTATGCTCAAGAATTCATCAAACACATAATTTGGTCATCATCAAAATTATAAAAGGCAATAGTTCAAACAATGATCAAATGAGAGTAATTTGATCTTTCTATATTAATTTTAATTGATAAAATTAAATTAAAATAGAAATTTTTTGAATACTTTAATTGATGTAATCTTTATAAATTTATAGTATAAGACAAGTAGTTTTCTACTAATAGTGATAAAGTAATTGATTTTTCGCAAATTCGTAATAAAGCATGTAATTTTTTACTAAAAACTCTTGTTAAAAAAAGAAGCTAAAAAATTCTAGAAAAATATTACATTAATCTTCCATGTAAACATAGTAAATCAAACCTTCATAAAATAAAAAAGGGAGAAAGAAAAAAAATGATGCAAGAGAATGTGAAGGTCTCAGCTACAAATATATATATATATATAACATTGGGATCTCAAATAACAATCTATTTAAAAAACTTTGGGTTGATTTAATATTGCAGTGTTGATAGACAGTTTGTACAACAATCAGTTGGTTTCAAATTACTATCATGCCAATATCATATGTGCCCTAATTTTATTGATTCTATTAGCAAACCATGTCAATATGAAGCACGACATCCACGCTTGCAATCATTCGACAAACCATCATACATGCCCTAATTTTATTGATAAATCTGTCATTTGAAATTATCACAAATGCCTACTCATAGGCACTAAGTTTTCATTATTGATTGATACAAGAAAGATAACATTACACATCACAAATCTAGGGAGTAAGAGCTGATTCTTGATAGATATATAATATCACAAATGAGTTTTCAAATTGTAGCATGATATTATCATCATAGATCAAAAAGCGGAACAAAGAAATAAACTCATAAATCGGCTAAGCCACAAAATGCAATATTGTAACATGCAAGTGCAAGCTAATTGAACAAAAGAATACATCATAGTAACATCTAACTCACAACCCGACATGCAACCAAGGGTGGCATCTGCAATGGCAGCAAATAAATATGCCTATCTCGGCCATATATATGCCAAAATCACCGATCCCAAGAATGAGCCCAAATTACCATCTCATAGACAAATAATTCAAAATAAAGATCAACAAATCAAACAAGAATAAGCTTAAATCACCATCACAAATTTATACTCCAAACTCTCTCGGTTGTCAAGGAGAGTGGAGAAGTACATCACCTTGAGGGGTGGCAAATAAAGGAAGAGCACTGCAGGAGAATGGGGTCAAGAAGGGCTGCCAATGGGATAGGGGGATTGAGGAGGAAGAGTGTTGGAAAGGAGTATTGGAGAGAACAGGAAAGAGGAGGAGTTTCGATAGGGAGCTTTCATAAGGTTACAGTTACATTGGAGAGGGTGGATCAAGGATGAGGAGCATCGAACACAACTGCCAGTGGTCAGGGAGCACAAACATGGATGAATGGGGGTGGCATAATTGGGGAAGAAGGCCAAAGCAGAATTGGATCAATTCTGCTCCGAAATTCAAGATTTCACATGGGAGCCCTAAAGGTGTGGGCCCCACCAAATTCCCACATAAATTTTGTTTTCCTCTCTCCCTAGATTTAAAATTCAAAACCAAAATTCAGGGTTAAAATTAGTCAATTTCAATAATTTTAAATTTTTTAATACATATAAATACCAAAATTAGAAAATTGGGTCTTTAATTCCTCTATCCCTTGGTTTGGAATTGAACCAAATGACCCCTAAGTATATGTCCTTATTTTTTATGGAATAGATCGTGATTTGAAAAAGTTAGGAAACTCAAAAATTAGTACCAAACACATCGAAAAAAAATCTTATGATGACATAAAATCTTTTTCTTATGAAATTTTCCTACGAATCATAAAATTCTCATATTCCTATGAAAAATTTGGTACATCCAAACAAGTCTTTAAATTTGTATCACAAAATATGTATCCAAACATAGCCACAATAATTTGAAAAGTATAAACCAAACTTCTACTAAAGGCCCTTTAGTTTAATTCCATAATGGAATTAGCTAGCAGAATTGAAAAATTTTGATGTTTGGATATATTTTTCAAGTAAAATTGAGTAATTTTTAATTTCTTTAATATCATAAATTTCATTGTTTGAATTGTGAATAGAATAATACTTAGAATTTTGGGGTTTGGTTAGATAAAAAAAATTAGGGATATAGTCACCAATTTCCAAATGGGTGAACATATCCCTCCTTCTTTTCATATTATTGAGATTTATTTTATACATAAATATATCTATAATTAGTCAACCAATAAATAATATTTTTTTATTTAAAAATTGGTAATTGTATACGTGAGAATAATTAAAACTTACGAAAATGCCAAAAAAAGTGATGATTTAAGGGAATTTTTTTCATATGGTTTAGTTAAACAAAAATTTGTTTGGATTTTTTTTTTTTATTGATATGATGTTAATATTCAACAAGAAAGTAATTGTACATATAGTAATAATGAAAAACTATTTATAAAATTGAAATACATTGCATACAATAACTTAACTAATATATAGAGATTTTTATATACATGAAAATTGGAATACATAAAACTATAATATTCTTCTTAACACAAAAAAAATACCAAACTTTACATAATAACACAAAAAAAATTATTTGAATATATTCTTCTTGAGGGTGTATAATAGTCTCTCTTCCTATCTTTGTTTCATATTTTTATGAATCTCAAGTTGCCTCCTCTAAAGAAAAGTATGATTTGTAACCGTTACACAAAAATTCATTGACTTGATTGTGACAATCTTGCCACAAGGTATAAATAACCATACATCTCCCATAAAACACAATATAATAATACATCTTGATGATATTTTATAAGCTTTAGTCACTTTGTGATCACAAGATATAATATAGGTGCGTAGTCAACCTCTAATCCCAGGATGTAACATAGGCACACAATTGACCTTTAGTCACAAGATACAACATAGACATACAGTCAATTTTTAATCATAAGATAAAATTTAATCACATCGTTGGTCTTTAATCACAATATATAATATAGACACACAGTCGACTTTTAAGTACAGATACAAAATAGGAAAAATGCATAGCTAGCCTTTAATTACAAGATATAACATAAGCACACAATCGGCCTTTTTCTCACAAGATACAAAATATAGAAAAAACACACCTTCGGCCTTTAATCGCATAATACAATATACAGATAGTCATAAAACAAGTAAAATAAATAAACCATAAGTGAAACATCTAAGAAAGTCATGTATCTTCAAAAGATTATTATAACATAGCCATAATAAGATAACATGTAGCATAGTTTAGTGAATAGCATCAAAGGAAAAATATCAAAAGGAATGTGTGCTTTTGAGGGCACTTCTCAATACTGATCTTCTAGGAACTCTTGTAGCATTTAGCTCTAGCTTCTTCTTCCATACCTTCCACTCTACATGTAACCCACAATCGGACATGAAACAATGGCCAATGACCATAAATAATCATGTATCTTTTGGCCATGTATGTACCAAAATCACCAATCATAAGAATAAGCCCAATCACCATCTCATTGACAAACAATCCAAACAAAGACAAGCAAATCAAATAAGAAGCCCAATCGTCATCACAAATACATATTCCTAGATTTCCCGACTGTCAAGAGGGTTGAAAGATATATCACCTTGAGGGGTGACAAACAGAAGAGGAGCAACCTCTAAAAGCAACGAATCGGGGTGGACAATTGCCAAAACATGGAGATCGGGAGGGCCACTGATGGAGAGTGCCATATCAGGTGGATTGCCACAAGAGTGTGAGATCTGAAAGTGTCTATGTTGAGAATTACCATTTCGGGTTGGACCATTGTTGGAGTGCAATGTCTTAGAGGGCCACCGTAGGAAAATTGGGAAATCGGAGATGAAGAGAGCCAGAAATGAGAAGTATCGAAGATAATGAAAAAAAGGAGTTCCGATGAGGGAGCTTCCACAACGTTTGTGACAACGCCAAAGAGGGTAGATCAATAACCCTGAGTGTCAAAGACAACCGCCGAGAATTGGGGAGTAATTGTGGAATGAGGGGTGATGGAATTGAGGAAGAAGACATTGTGAATACGATTGGGAAAGATGAAGATGAGAATGAGGGGTGATAGAAGAATTGACCAAATTCTTCGCCAATTCTGAATCGAAATTTAGGTTCACATGAGAGCACTGTCAAATGTAACCCCCACCAAATTCAAAATCGGAAATACAAATTTCTTTCTCTGAATTCAAAATTGTTAAAATTAATCATAAAAAATTGAGTCTCCAATTCCCCGATTTGAAATTGAATCATATGAACCATCACTGTGATCATCACAATCCAAAATGTGTTCTTTTGGATTACGTCAGCCAACGGGATCATCACAGTTAGTCCCACTGGCACATTGCTAATTCTAACAACTCTACTGGTCATCTTTGCAATTCAATTCACAATCCAAACAGGCCCGGCCATGCAATCACATGGCTCAATTCTGCCTTGGGATCTTCATACACCCAATGGACTAAAACTGCAAGCATGATGCATGAGACTGTTTCATATGCCAAAAAACCATGTAGGGCCTGCCCTTACTATATATTCCAATAATGATACTCTAAACCTCATAACATGTGAAAAAAAACAAAAAAAGAAATCGAACGACACTTCCAACAAGATTCCCTTACATCCAATTTTGAAAACAAAAAATCTTCAATCCAATCCACATAAATTAATTTACGAAAATGCATAGTGTCGCTACATTGTTTATAACAACCTAACTAAATAAAAAGATTCCAGCAAGCAGGAATATCTATCCCAAGGGAAATCACAACCAACAAAAAAGCAAAGCACTCAAGCACCCGCTCAAAACTTTTTGTTTTTTGGCATTTTTGCTCAAGGATCAAATATCAATTGAAGAGAAGCTTCCATTCACCTCTTACAAGCTCCAGACATGCAAAAATCAAACCTGCATCACAATAAGAACATAAATGCATCAATCGGATTGTGAATATCACTATTGTCGCTATACAATGTCAGTGTTGTGACAATCCATATTTGCAAGGAGGTATAGGTCCGTTTTTTACATGCTATCATCAAGTTCCTATTTGGGAGGGTGGGATCAGTGAAAGCAGGGGTATACTAGCAAAAGAACTCAGTAGTAATATGCTAATATATGTGCATAAATATTTTGTACAAATAAATGCAATTTTGCATTTTGGCAAGACATTTAAGCAAAACCCCACCTAATCCTGGTTTTTTATTATTGTTTTTCACACACAGGCCCAGAAATAAAGGCTCCAGGCTAGGCTGAAGGCAAGCTGATGCATGGCCTGTTGACAGACCAACCTGTTCCTTACACTGCCCCTACCTCTCTAGCCCCAAATGTTTATGAAGTTAAAAAGATAAAAAAAAAATGATAAATATTAGATGAAATACATCTAATAAAAGAACAAAACTTGTAGAATTGCCATAAAATCTCACCACAGTTAAATAGTCAAGACCACTAGCCCACCACTAGCCAAGCCACTAAGATGGTTTCCTCGCTTTGATCACAGTGCATTATATAGCTGAAAAATGTCCTACCAGAAGTCATGTGATATCAGTTGTGCTGCTTTGGTGACAGCCGCATGAATAGATGAATAGCAAAAAATATGCATCAACAATTTGCAACAAAGATAAATTCAGATGTTTTCATAGAAACAAATAGAAGAAGCTGATAGCAAATGATTTTATTTATTAATTTGTTTTTTCTGTGTGTGCACGCACGCACACACGTGGATGTGTTCATGTGAGCACACACTAATGTATACTCAAACAACACTTGAATCTGAAACACACATGAAAATACTTGGAGAGGCCATTGTCATTAAAGGTTGTCTGCAGCAATCCACATATAAGAAGTATACATAGACAGCCTTGGTCAGAGGCCGTCAACAAATTCCAAGTGCACAACATTTTGATATCAAGATAGTTGACAGATGCCCTACTTTCCAGTTCTTGAGATCAAGGATTAATAACCACATTGATTACAATTTGAAAGATAGAGCCAACAAATCGTGATGTGTGCCAATGAAATGGTGGTCAGAGTTGAGTAGTTTAAGAACTAACAGTTCATTTCAAGAACTGAAGTCCAAGGAAGAAAGGGAAGAATAAACATGGAACATTATTTTAGGAAGAAAAGATAATGGTTTGCAAGTATTGAGACTTCTCCAGTTTCATTTCTTCATCAAAGGAAAATAAGCAAACAAAAAACAAAACAAGATGGTCAATGATGTGATCAACCTCAGAGAAACTGACATTCTGATTCGGAACCATCATCAAACTATCTATAAGCTAACTTCATTGTCAACCAAGAATGGTCCAAAATTATTCATAAAACTTATATTTTTTATGGGTAAATTCTTGCCAGAAAAGTAGCTTAAACCAGGTTCCACCAGCAAGTAGCAATAACTCAAAATTAAGAAACTACAGACTGAAAGCAACCCACAAAACTTACACAGAAATGTCTACAATGCAGGAAAAAGCCACAGAAAATGACAATAGTACCACACTGCAGAGCGTGAAACATACCTAATACCTTAGGTAGAATGTAGCCCAAAGTGAGCCAGATCAAATGAAAGACCATCAAAGGTTTGGTAAGGGCCTACAGGCAAACTGACATCAAAGGTTGCAAAAGAAAATAAATGAAGCCAATCCAGCAAACAAAAACTAAAAAGAGAACACATCAAAGGAACTTACCTCAAAGCTGCTTATTTATATATACCATACTCAAGCACACAATTTAGTTCCCAAAGCTCATCTCAGAATATCTGCCATACATGTGAATAGAGTAGTACAACAAACAAATAACACTAAAAGGGAATTTAAATGGCTCCATAATAACAATCAATTTTTGATTTACCTACGAGGCTTGTGCTGGGATTGCACAGATTCATTGTTCATGATTTCTGCATAGATGAAAAAAGAGTTCAGATAATGTTATATTCCACAAAGTTCAACAAATTCTCAAGCCCAAGTACAATAAAAGAATCAGCAAATTGCTTACCAGGTCTTTGAGAAGACTTCAAGGTGTCAGCTTGTTTTATTGCACTGATTTCCCTGACAGTGAAATTATGCATTCAGATTTTTGAAGAGCTTGTGAAAAGAGAATATGTTGCAAGCAAGCTAAGTTAAGAATATAGAAGAATCTTCATCGCCAGAACATTCTCCCAAAATGAGCTAGTAATTGATTAATAATCAGATTGAAGCACCAGCAGATATGCTCTCACACAGCACACATACAAAACTACGCATCACCAGTTGTAAGCTATTGGAGGACTATTTTGACTATTTAGATGCCTATTATCTGACATCCATATATCTTTTTTTTTTTTGAACAGAGACAGAATGACTTCTAAAGGAGAGAGGGTTATTTGGAGGGATGTGAATGTTTGGATATGTAATCATTTTCTAGGATTACATGTACATCTTAAAAGGTTGTTTATGCTACTCATGAATCTACAATGCTACCATCACTCATAAAAATTCAAACTCACCTCTCCTTCGTGCTTTTAGAATTTTTAGGAGGCATGGCTAACCAAGAAAAAAAAACAGTAACAAATGCCAAATGCTATATGATGTCATGCCAATTGTGCATTCAGGGCACAAAAACATTGCTGGCTGTCCAGTTGTAAGCATTTGGCAAACACTAAGACTATGCTCATATCTGGAAAATAGAGAATACGGCCTCAAAACCTATATGATAGTACTTTCTTTAACAAAGGAAACAAACAAATCAGACATTATAGAGCAAAGCATGGCATAGAATTTAGAAAGAAAATGGAAAATGACGGAAATGGCCACAAAAAGAGGTCAAAGTAGGAACGCATATCAAATCCTTTTGACCACAAGTACACCAATAGAGCAAGAAAACAATTACCTGGAAGTATTGGAAGAAGATGTCTGCCCTGAAGAATGGTTGTAATAGCTACTATCAAGAGCTATATAGGGTGTACCATAAGATGCCCCTAGAGCCCCAGCAGCACCAGCTAAAACTGGCAACCTATTTTTTTTTCCAAAATAGAAATACACAAATAAGTCTTTCTGTGACTTGCTCAACAAAGGGCAAATTAATTCAATTGCTATAATCTCATAAGAATACATATAAACTTATTCTGAAGCTGGATCCTTCATTTCCAAGAGGTGAAAAGGAAAATCTTCACAAATTGTACTTACAAACTTTAATATCATGCAAAGGCCCAAGTGAAATGCCTCCAAATAGTTTACCAAAATCTAGCATTCATATAAATTATATGCATCCAATGTACATTCACTACTTTGAAAACCAATTAGCTAGCAATCAGAGTAGTAACTGAAAAAAATCAACAAAGGCCGCAAATGCATTCACAAAATACAGCACTTGTGCAGCATAACAAAGCAATCGGAAATCAAATAAGTCAAAAATGTCAACCCATTTAGAACTTCAGAACAAAAGGTCAGCATGCTTGTTGGAACATCTTATTGTATCCAATAGGTTAAAATGATCAATAGACCCTATATGGATAAAATTACACAGAAAACTGAGAAGCAGGTTGCATACAATGAAACAGATTCATATTTAAGAAGTGTTGAAGAAATTAGTGGCCAAACTTGACATACCATGTCATATCAGGATTCCCAAAACCAAGTTGTGACTGTGCCACATATCCTGGTAGAGCCATACCAATGGCAGGAACCCCACTACCACCAGGATGCTGTCCCCCGAATTGCATAACTGCATAACAATGAAATGAGTTGGTTATATAAAACAAACAAGATTTGCAGGATGAGTAACCTATTCATTAGGGAGAGACACAGCAGTGGACATTTTAAAATTGATAAAGATATAGAGCATCAAAAATATAAAGATGCTGAACCCAGATTTACTCCAACTATGGGTCCTAAAAAAAACATGATACTTATCCGTGACTCAAAAACTAAGACATTTTCAACTCCAAAGAAAGAGAACAGATGAAGAAAAAAGGACAAAAGAAAACCTGGCAATAACGCTGGGGTAGCAGGAAACCCTTGGTCACCATGAGCAAGACCTAACGCCCCATTTGCTCCAAGAATATGAGTACCACCGTACAAAAAGGAACCCCTTCCAATTCCTTGGTTACTAACTTTCCCTTTTCCATCATATGAAGTCTTAGATTTGCTTGATCCCGAAAGAGATTCTCCTTCTACAGCATCAGAAGAATTTCTTGCCGGACCTTCAGATGGAGATGTAGATTGAATTCCAGTACCTGATCGCTGACCCATCTGTACTGTAGCAATCTGTGGTATTGGTTGACCTGTCATTAAAGGTACTCTTTGTTGAACAGCAGGAGGATGAACTGTTCGGGAAACATGAGCAACTTGATTAAGTGACGAGATCATGTGGTTGTTTGGTCCATTTACAGTTGCAACCCTTGTCTGAACCCTTGGCTGAGAAGATTGAGTTGTACTGGATTGAGAGTAAGATGGTACAAAACTTTTCTCATGACCAACAGAATCAACTACTGTTTTTCCTCTTATCTGTAACCCAGATTGTAATGTTGATGTTTTATCCTCCATCTGCATGGGTAATGAAAGTGCCCTGTTGATATTTCCAGTTTGGGCATCGGTCTTGTGAACCACAGAAATGTCTTGGCCAGATGATCCAGATGGGTAAAATGGAGGTGAGGCAGAATTTAAACTAGAGGCAATAACATTCTTATGAGGAAGACTAGTGCTAGGTTGTGTGCTGCCAGGATGTGGGGACTGTCTCCCAATACTAATATTTGGTGCCGACTCTTGCGGTCTCACATGCCTGCAAATGCAAATAATAAGAAGACATGCAAAACTGTTGATAATTAATATAAAAAAGAAAGGAAAACATAAACTCACTGCTTGCTTTGAGTTGCAGAAATCCCTTTGATGTTCTCCACAGGAGGTTCATACCTTCTAGGTCCTCTCCCTCTAACAGTCTTTGGAGGACAATTTTGAACGTTATTATTATCATAAGTCCTTGTTCTATTTTCTCTTACAAAACCATGACCAGCACCCCTGCCTCTACGCCTGCCACGGCCTCTAAAATGCCCTCTTATTGAGCTTCTCTCTTGGTGCTAAGTAGGGAATGGAAGAAGTAGAAGAATTCATTAAGGATTATTTAAAATGATTTCAACTAATAGAGACACGTAAAGTATGAAAAAAAAGATTAGCTGAATCTCTCTAATTGAACAAATAAAAGCTCCAGTAGCTTACCTCAGCATAACGAGCATCTTGCAAATTCAACTCCTCAAATCTGTCATGAACCCAAGCATGATCATCTTTGGATGCCCACAACTGCCTCCCAGCAGACATGCGCCTGAATAAAATACAATAAGGGGCCATCAAAAAAGAATTGTACATGAGCATAAAAGATGAAAAACAACACAAGATAAAAAGGATAATTCATAATGTATGATACATTAATTATACAATGAAATAGTGAAAACTGACATTAAACAAAAAGAAACAAATGTGACCAAATCCAAGGTACTTAAGATCTCATTCAAGGACAAGTAATACACAAACTAAATCAAGGAGTCAACAGCAATCATTACAAAAGAAGATGATAATCAGTGTCTGCATTGTGGACACTAGGTAAATATAGGTGCAACATGTGAACGCACAAGTACCATCCTAAATATAACCCTGGTTGATACCACTGCCTGCAGTACTAACAATCTTACAAGTTACAAGCAATACAACTATGATCCAAAGAGATGAACAAGACCATCAAGCAATGCCAACATTGCCCTCAAACAGTAAATATTGAAGAACTCCCAAGCAACAAGCCTGCTCTAAATAATAGAAGAGGCACATTACATACAGAAACCATCAGAAAAACCATACAGATAAACAAGAGATTCGTGAAATAGTAAAAAAAGCAATAAATGGAAGGCTATGATTAATGAAACTAGGAGCATCTGCTGTGACGACAAGGAGACTAATACATCATCAATTCTATATGGAACCAAGCTATCGTTCGGATGAAGCAGAGAATTAGAAAATAGCGGAAATAAGAGCAAGTTAGCACCTTTTTCTGAAATAGCGTACAAATACATGTACATCACATGTATAACAACCCAATTGATAGATATAAGTATAACCATGCAATTTCCAAAATCTAAGTAGAAATATCAACAAAAAACCCCACCTTTGGCGACCACGGCCACTTTGCCGGAACCGATCATCATGCATATAAAAAGCCCCAACCGTCGGCACAGCATAAGGCGCATTCTCCTTTTTCCGATCCTCCTCCTCCACCTGATCATCCCCCCAGTCATACCCAACCGCTTCGGCACCAATCCTACTCCCATGCGCCTCCACCTGCGGCGCCACCACCGCCGCAGGAGCCACACCCTCCTCAACCTCCACCTCCTCATCAATCTCCCCCTCGCAATACTCCTCATCATCGACCTCCTCGTCCTCATACTCCGGCGCCGCGCCCTCCCCGTCGGATTCTGCCTCGGATCGGACTCTCGCAGGCCTCTCCTCGACGTCCGATCGCTCCTCGTCCTCGTCGTCGCTGGCCTCCCGGCGGCGCATCGCCGAGGGCAGCAGTGCGTCCTCTGGGTCGCTCTCGTACTCGGGGTCCTCGCCCTCCACCGCCATCGCCACCGGAATTCGAAACCCTAATTCCCCCGAGCGCGCTCTAGATCGAGAATCGGAGATACAAAGTCTTCTTGGAGCGAAAGCCCTGCAAAATCGGAGAGAAAAGATAGATAAATAAATAAAAGAAACGCTTTTCATGAGAATTGGTTTTTTAGTTTTCCGGTTTGAAGTTGAATTAGTGGTGGTCACTGGTCCTGGAGTCGTAAACTGGTCACCGGCCGCAGCACCGTACATCTGCCAGATCTGTGTTGAGATTTGTGGAGGATGATAGACGACATCCTAGCCGTTGGCTTTTGGTATCGGATGTGTGAAATAAAGGCTTTTGGTATCGGATGTGTGATATTTATTTCAATCCAAATCCAATTCATAAAGATTTAAAGCAGACCGGACCGGTCGTGTTGATTTTGAATCGGTAGCACATTCCGTCGCACGTTGATTTAAGGGATAATTACGGGTGACCCCTAATTAACCTTAATTACGATAAACTCTCCGTAATTTCCGTAATTACCTTCACCCCTCAAATTCGCCCATATTTACCCACAGCCCCTTGATTGTTATTTAATCAAAATTGTGCCAAAAAATTTCGATTTTACCCCCGGTTATTTTACATATACCCCCCTAAAAACTTACTTTTTTATATTTAATCACCCGGATTTTGGATTTTTACAAATAACACCCCGAAAGAAATCAAATTTACAAAAAAATCCTGGAAATTCGGATTTTTGCAAATAACACTCCGAAAGAAATCAGATTTACGAACAAGTCCTCGAAATTCGAATTTTTGCAAATAAACCCCTGAAATTATTCTGATTTACAGAAAAGTCCCCGAAATTCGGATTTTTGCAAATAACACCCCGTCGCGCGGGCGGGGACGGGGGGAGGCCGGCCGGCGGGACCGGAGGCGGCGGCCGGCGGCGGGAGCGGAGCCGGAGGCCGGTGGCTGGAGCGGAGCCGGAGGCCGGGGCGCCGGCGCGCCGAAACGCGGGCGCGGACGGCGACGGCCGAGGCCGTTCCGCCCCCGCGTGCCGGGGACGGAGGCCGAGGCCGGCGCGCCCGCGTGCCGGGGACGGACGGCCTTGGCCTTGGCCGTCCGCCCCGGCGTGCCAGCGCGCCGGCCTCCGCCTCCGTCCCTGGCACGCGGGGACGGAACGGCCTCGGCCTCCGCCTCCGCTCCCGCCGCCGGCTCACCGGCGCCCCGCCCTCCGCCTCCTTTCACGGCACACGGGGGCAGAACGGCCTCGGCCTCCGCCTCCGCTCGCCACCAGCTCGCCAGCGCCCCGGCCTCCACCTCCTTCCCCGGCGCGAGGGCGCGGATTTTTGCAAATAATACCCCGAAATTATTCAAATTTACAGAAAAGTCCCCGAAATTTTGATTTTTGCAAATAACACCCCGAAATTATTCTGAATTACAAAAAAGTCCAGAACTTTCTTATAAAACCCTCTTCTTCCTGTAGCCCTAAACGCATCAGTGCCGCCGCCGCCGCCGCTCTGCTCTGCCGCTGTCGCCGTCGGTCGCGCGCAGTTGCTGCGGTCGCTACCCCGCCGACTCACCGTCGCCGTCCGCTCGCTGCCCTGCGCCACCCAATCCGTCGCTGCTCTGCGCTGCGCCCCCCACGACGTGGCCGTCGCCGTCGCCGTCTGCCCTCGCGCCGTTGCTGCCCCGCCGGCGAGAACACCGCCGTCCCGTCGCTGCTCCCCTCCTTCGTCCTCAGTAAGCCATCATCTTGTTCTTCGTTGCTGCCCCGCCTCCACCTTCCTCCGCCGTTCCCTCGCGCCGTTGCTACCCCGCCTCCACCTCCTCCCAGCTCGACGACCTCGAACCCATCCACCACTCCCGTCCCCGCCCCTGTCCCCAGACGGGCTCCGACACCCCCGCCCCTGTCCCCAGACGGGCTCGACACCACACCCCCGCCCCTCTCCCTTTGCCTCACTGGCACCCCGTCCCCGCCCGGCCCCCGCCCCCGGGCCCCCCTGCTCCTAGACGGGCTCCGACACCCGCGCCCCTGCCCCCAGAAGGGCTCCGACACCCGCGCCCCTTCCCCTTTGCCTCACTAGCACCCCTGTCCCCGCCCGCACCCCCCGCCCCCGCTCCTGTCCCCGTCCCTGCCCCCAGATGGGCTCCGACAGCCGTGCCCAGCACCCCCCGCCCAACCACCTACCCCCAGACGAGCTTCGACACCACACCCGCCCGTCTACCCACCACTCCAACCCCCACCCCCCTTTCCACCAAGCGACCTGTTACAATTTTTTTATCTGTTTTTTATATCTAATTTTTGATATTGTGTATTTACAGATAGCTGATTCAGAGAATCTAGTACGATTAGTGCTCCGTTACGGAGGATATTGGAAGGAAGTTGAACATACTCAAAGAAGAAAATATGTATTTGGTAGACAGAAATCTTTACTGGTTGATACAAGAAAATACACATTTGCAGAATTATGGACCGAAGCTTGTAAATTGGTCAAAGTAAGGACAAATGAGTTACTTGTGATCAAGTATTTGCATCCAAACAGCAGTCCTCCAATTTATATGTCAATTAGCAGTGAAATTCAGCTGGAAGCAATGTAGACAATAATTTAAGACTTGAAACATAGCAATATCTATATATCAGTGGAGGACATAGGTGATCCTTTATCAGCGGTGTCTGCACAAAGGCTGACTCCTTTGACAGGAGAATCTTCTGTGTATCACAGTGTGCAAAGAGATGAATATATTGATTCAAATTTAGATGATTGTCCTTCTGATTCTAGTTTTCATTGTTTGATATATTCTTCTGATGATGATGAAGATGAGGAGGAGGAGGATGATAATGATGAGTTAGTTGCTAAGCAGGATCAAGAAAATATAAGACAAGGCGAAGAAGAAGGAGTAGAAGACAGAGCGAAAGATAATTTATTGCCTTTACTTGAAGATAATTTGAATGCCAATGTTTTGAACATAGGAGATATATTTGAAGATGTACATGCATTCAGATTGACTCTTAGACAGTACTGTATTGTGCACAGATTTCAGCTTTTATTTGTGAAGAATGAGCGTAACAGAGTAACAGTCAGATGTGCTGCTGCGAATTGCCGATGGAGGCTTCATGCTTCAGAGAGATCTGATGGTTCAGGTTTTCAAATAAGAAAAATGGAATCAGCTCATACTTGTATTGCTATCAATACTTCTGGAAATAAAATGGCAAATGTTGAATGGGTAGACAATCAAGTTTTGCATTGGATGTGTGTTGACAAGCAAATCATAGTCAAGCAAATACAAAATATGATGAGTGAGAAATACAGTCTCAGACTGACTTATATGAAGGCATGGAGGGGAAAATACTGTGCTTACAGGATTATTCATGACAATGAAGAAGAATCTTTTAATTTGTTTCATTCGCTGAAGGTAGAGTTGGAGATGAGGCATCCTGATAATATTGTGCACATTGCTCAGTGTCCAAATATATCTTTTCAGAGATGTTTTATGTCACTACATGCTTGTAGGAGAGCTTTTCTTACTGGATGTAGACCTATACTGGGAGTTGATGGATGCTTCTTGAAAGGGAAATATAAAGGCACATTGCTTTCAGCTTATGGAATTGATGGGGAGAATAACATAATTCCAGTTGCATGGGCAGTTGCAGAAGCAGAAACATATCAATCTTGGTTATGGTTTCTACATAACTTGCAATGGGTTATTGAAAATTTGAATAGCTTGGCTATTATTTCAGATAGGCAGAAGGGTCTTTCTGATGCTGTGAAGAATATTTTCCCATATGCTGAGCATAGAGCTTGTATCATACATGTGATTGCAAACTTGAAAAGATCGTACCCTGGGAAAAGGTTAGAAAATTTGGTTTTTAATACTTCAAATACATTTTTGCCTACTGAATTCGTGAAATACATGGAAAGGAATAAGCAGCTGTCCATACCAGCTTGGCAGTACATAAAAGAAATAAATGATTTTGTATGGAGTAGAAGTCACTTTAATCATTCAGTGAAATGTCATTATGTGACTAACAATATTTCTGAGTCATTTAACAGTTTTATTCAAGATGGTAGTGAGCTTCCCTTTCTTGAATTACTTGATTTCATCAGGCAGAAGATAATGGTGAAATTTGCCACAAGAAAAAATGAAGGATCCCACTGGTCTGGAAAGCTAGTACCAAGAATAGAAGCTTTTATTAGGAAAGTTTCACAGGCATAGGGCGGATACCGTATTTGGAGGTCTTCTGATGATATTTCAGAGGTTAGTGATCCTGCAGGCCGAGGGATTATGGATATAAGGTAGAGGATTTGTGATTGTAGGCAATGACAGCTGACAGGAGTGTCTTGCGTTCACGGTATTGTTGCTCTCCTTGATATTCGGCTTGATCCTATTGATTTTGTTGATGACTACTATACTCTGGAGACATACAAAAGAGTATATGATGTTCCTGTCACTCCATTGCCAAGTAAGCAACTTTGGGTGTCTGTGCCAAATGCTTTGCAAGTACTTTCTCCACGTTCAAGAAGACAACCTGGTAGGCCTAAGAAGAAAAGGATTAAGGATCTAATGGAAATATCAAGTAGAGCAATATATGCTTGCAGTAGATGTGGTCAGCTAGGACACAACAAGAGAGCGTGTAAAGAGCCTCTTGGACTGCAACAACAAATTGATGTTTCTGGATCTAGCAGTACTCAACAATCAGTGGAAACCAATATGTTGGAGAACGTGGTAGAGGAAGAGGAAGAGGAAGGTCTACCATAATGACTTCAAATTTTAGTATGCATTTACCATGTGAGGTTTTCTTTTAAAAACTTGACAATTATTTTTCTTATTTTATGTAATTTTGAAACAATACAATAATAAATGTGACTGTATTTTTTTGCAGGAAGTTCGTCAAATCTCTAGGATCAATTTTCATTGGGTAAACAGTCTTCTCGAAAATGATGATGATGTCATGTTGCTTGGTTATCATAACTATTGGTGCATTTTGTTTGCAGGTACATATTTCTGCTAAATAGACTATGGAGAGTTAGATGACAAGGTTTTGGATTAGCGACTCAGGAGGAACTGTCATATCTTTTATTATCCACCTCTCTTTTGTTGAATGAGAAATGAGGAGTGTTATTTATGACACTTGTTTCATTAATGTATTTAAAAATTCTGATTTATAAGGAATAATTGAATGTTTCCTTTTTTTGGTTGAATATTGAAGGTTTGCTTTTGTTGGACAACAACAGAACATGTTATATTGTCTTGTGTCTTGAACTTTCTAGCTGCTATTGCTATCTGATTACTGATTAGGCTATATTGTTCTAGCAAGCTACAAGTTTCTATTATTGTTCTGACAGGCTATATGTTATAAAATCTCATGAATGATTGTCATTAATTAGGAAGTGGCTTTATTTATAAATAACTCCAAATTTTATTTATTTTATAAGTAAATTTTATAAATAAATCATCGAAGGTTTCAAAACTTAAAATTTAAAAATACAAATTTCATATTGTACATTTACAAATAGATTCCTTGATTTTTTAAAATAAATCAATATTTTAATTATTTTTTATATTAAATTTCACGCAAAATACAGTGAAAGTTTAAAATTTTCAAATTTCAAATTACAAGTTTACTATTTTTTACATTTAAAAATAGACGACCACCTTTAATATTTTTCTTTATAAATACGTCCAAAATTTATTTATTTTATAAATAAATTTTACAAATAAGTCATCGAAGGTTTCAAAGCTTAAAATTTAAACTTACAAGTTTCATGGTGTACATTTACAAATAGACCCCTTCAATATTTTTATTTATAAATAAGTCTATATTTTTAATCATATTTTAAATAAAAGTTTACAAAAAAGATATTAGTATTTTGTTATATTTATAATTACAAATTTAATATTTATAAATTTAAAAATAGACCCTTAAAATTTTTTTTTAATAACTCTAAATTTTTTTAAACTAATTTTTACATCTTTACATTTAAAAGTAGACCACCTTTAATATTTTTCTTTATAAATACGTCCAAAATTATTTATTTTATAAATAAATTTTACAAATAAGTCATCGCTTAAAATTTAAAATTATAAGTTTCATATTATACATTTACAAATAGACCCCTTCAATATTTTTATTTATAAATAAGTCTATATTTTTATTTATAAATAAGTCTATACAAGTTTCATGTATTTGAAGCATTAAAAATCAAATTTTCTAACATTTTCCCAGGGTACGATCTTTTCAAGTTTGCAATCACATGTATGATACAAGCTCTATGCTCAGCATATGAGAAAATATTCTTCACAGCATCAGAAAGACCCTTCTGCCTATCTGAAATAATAGCCAAGCTATTCAAATTTTCAATAACCCGTTGCAAGTTATGTAGAAACCATAACCAAGATTGGTATGTTTCTGCTTCTGCAACTGCCCATGCAACTGGAATTATGTTATTCTCCCCATCAATTCCACAAGCTGAAAGCAATGTGCCTTTATATTTCCTTTTCAAGAAGCATCCATCAACTCCCAGTATAGGTCTGCATCCAGTAAGAAAAGCTCTCCTACAAGCATGTAGTGACATAAAACATCTCTGAAAAGACATATCTGGACACTGAGCAATGTGCACAATATTATCACGATGCCTCATCTCCAACTCTACCTTCAGCGAATGAAACAAATTAAAAGATTCTTCTTCATTGCCATGAATAATCCTGTAAGCATAGTCTTTTCCCCTCCATGCCTGCATATAAGTCAGTCTAAGACTGTATTTCTCACTCATCATATTTTGTATTTGCTTGACTGTGATTTGCTTGTCAACACACATCCAATGCAAAACTTGATTGCCTACCCATTCAGCATTTGCCATTTTGTTTCCAGAAATATTGATAGTAATACAAGTATGAGCTGATTCCATTTTTCTTATTTGAAAACCTGAACCATCAGATCTCTCTGAAGCATGAAACCTCCATCGGTAATTCGCAGCAGCACATCTGACTGTTACTCTGTTACGCTCATTCTTCACAAACAAAGGCTGAAATCTGTGCACAATACAGTACTGTCTAAGAGTCAATCTGAATGCATGTACATCTTCAAATATATCTCCTATGTTCAAAACATTGGCATTCAAATTATCTTCAAGTAAAGGCAATAAATCATCTTCCGCTCTGTCTTCTACTCCTTCTTCTTCGCCTTGTCTTATATTTTCTTGATCCTGCTCAGTAACTAACTCATCATTATCATCATCATCATCCTCATGTTCATCATCATCAGAAGAATACATCAAATTATGAAAACTAGAATCAGAAGCACAATCATCTAAATCTGAATCAATATATTCATCTCTTTGCACACTGTGATACACAAAAGATTCTCCTGTCAAAGGAGTCAGCCTTTGTGCAGACACCGCTGATAAAGGATCACCTATGTCCTCTACTGATATATAGATATTGCTATGTTTCAAGTCTTGAATTATTGTCTACATTGCTTCCAGCTGAATTTCACTGCTAATTAACATATAAATTGGAGGACAGCTGTTTGGATACAAATACTTGATCACAAGTAACTCATTTGTCCTTGCTTTGACCAATTTACAAGCTTCGGTCCATAATTCTGCAAATGTATATTTTCTTGTATCAACCAGTAAAGATTTCTGTCTACCAAATACATATTTTCTTCTTTGAGTATGTTCAACTTCCTTCTAATATCCTCTGTAATGGAGCACTAATCATACCAGATTCTCTGAATCAGCCATCTGTAAATACACAATATCAAAAATTAGATATAAAAAATAGATAAAAAAATTGTAACAGGTCGCTTGGTGGAAAGGGGGGTGGGGGTTGGAGTGGTGGGTAGACTAGCAGGGTGTCGGAGCCCGTCTGGGGTAGGTTGTGTTGGGGGGGGGGGGGTGGGGGGGGATGGGCGCGGCTGTCGGAGCCCGTCGGGGCAAGGGCCTGGGACAGGGACGGGGAAAAGAGCGGGGGGCGGGGGGGTTTGCCCGGGCGGGGACAGGTGCTAGTGAGGGCAAAGGAGGAAGGGGTGCGGGTGTCGGAGCCAGGCTGGGGGAAGGGGCGGGGTGTCGGAAGCCCGTCTGGGAGCAGGGGGGCGGGGGCGGGGAGGGCGGGACGTCAGGGGGTCGCTAGTGACGCAAAAGGGGGAGTGGTCAGGGGTGTCCGGAGCCCGTCGGGGGGCAGGGGGGGACAGGGGCGGGGGTGTCGGAGCCCGTCTGGGAGCAGGGGCAGGGACGGGAGTGGTGGATGGGTTCGAGGCCGTCGAGCGGGGAGGAGGTGGAGGCGGGGTAGCAACAGCGCGAGGGAACGACAGAGGAAGGTGGAGGCGGGGCAGCAACGAAGAACAAGATGGTGGCTTACTGAGGACGAAGGAGGGCAGCAGCGACGGGATGGCGGTGTTCTCGCCAGCGGGGCAGCAACGGCGCGAGGGCAGATGGCGACGGCGACGGCCACATCGTGGGGGGCGCAGCGCAGAGCAGCGACGGCGTGGGTGGCACAGGGCAGCGAGCGGACGGCGACGGCGAGCCGGCGGGGCAGCGACCGCAGCAGCTGCGCTGGGACTGACAGCAGCAGCGACAGAGCAGAGCGGCGGCGGCGGCGACGCAGATGCGTTTAGGGCTACAGGAAGAAGAGGGTTTTATAAGAAAGTTCTGGACTTTTTTGTAATTCGGAATAATTTCGGGGTGTTATTTGCAAAAATAAAAATTTCGGGGACTTTTCTATAAATTTAAATAATTTCGGGGCGTTATTTGCAAAAATCCGCGCTCGCGCGCCGGGGAAGGAGGCGGAGGCCAGGGCGCCGGCGAGCCGGCGGCGGAGCGGAGGCAGAGGCCGAGGCCGTGTCCGCCCCCGCTGACCCAGGAAGAGCCGAGGCCCGCGCGCCGCACGTAGGCGCGGACGGCCAAGGCAAGGTCCGTCCGGCCTCGGCGTTGGGCCGCCGGGCCGCGGCCTCCGTCCCCGGCAACGCGGGGGCAGAACGGCCTCAGCTGTGGCCGTTCGCGCCCGCGTTTCGGCGCGCTGGTGCCCCAGCCTCCGCCTCCGCTCCAGCCGCCGGCCTCCGCCTCCGCTCCAGCCCGCCCGGCCTCCGGCTCCGCTCCCGCCCGCCTGGCCTCCGGCTCCGCTCCCGCTGCCGGCCGGCCTCCCCCCGTCCCCGCCCTCGCGACGGGGTGTTATTTGCAAAAATCTGAATTTCAGGGACTTTTCTGTAAATCAGAATAATTTCAGGGGTTTATTTTCAAAAAATTGAATTTCGAGAACTTGTTCATAAATCTAATTTCTTTCGGGGTGTTATTTGCAAAAATCCAAATTTCGGGGACTTCTCTGTAAATTAGAATAATTTCCGGGGGTTTATTTGCAAAAATCCGAATTTCCAGGACTTTTTTATAAATTTGAGTTATTTCGGGGTGTTATTTGCAAAATACCGAATTTTGGGGCGTTAAATATAAAAAAAATAAGTTTTTAGGGGTGTATATGTAAAATAACCGAGGGTAAAATCGAAATTTTTTGGCAAAATTTTGATTAAATAACAATCAGGGGGCTGTGGGTAAATATGGGCGAATTTGAGGGGGGTGGGGGTAATTACGAAAATTACGGGGGATTTACCGTAATTAAGGCTAATTACGGGGGGTCACCCGTAATTATCCCTTGATTTAACCACTTAGGACTTCTTGGCTAAGGATCATTTGATTGCAATGAAGCATGAAAAAAACTGCGTTTTTCTTACTTTTTTATTTTTGAAAATGTTATTTTTTTCATCGATAGTCATTTATTTTTATTAGTTAATAAAAAAATTATATTTAAGAAATCAAAATTTTAAAAATTCAAAAAATGCAATGTTAATGGAATTAATAATAATAAAATTGATATACAATTATTGACGAGACCTAATTTACCATTAATTTTAGTTTTAAAAGTTTCTTGATATCAATTCATTAGATGACTCTCCTATTAATCTATAATTGAAAGGAATTACGAAAAAGACCGTTAAAAACTTTTCGACAACGGCAGTTGCTCCAACGTTGAAGTCAATTACATTAGGTATAGTAGAGAAGAGAATAAGGCATTACTTATTACCTCTCGAAGATTAGGCTATTTATAGGGCGTGAACGTATCAGGATCTTGTGATCTCAAGGTCGTAATCTTGTCAAACTTCTTGTAATGGACAGCCATGAATCCCAGATTTTTGAGATTTATTTCCAAAAATAAATAAGGATAAGATATCGTAATTATCAATCTGAGCCACGTGCTAACCAAGGCATTTGAGCCTAGTCACAGCTCAATGCAACTTCTTCACAATGTGGTTGGGCCATGCAAGGGTTCGTCATCAGTCAAAGACACTAAGTTTCTCACCAACCTAGTGTTAAGACAAGTTTTTACCTTAGATGCATTAGTTTACAATCTAGTCTTGGGTTCAATTCTTATTGAACTTCTAATTCAAAGAATTCACCTTAGTTAGCTGCTTCGAAGCCTGACCTTTAGTTACCTTGGTTGGTGGCTCTAGTTTTGGCTTACACCTATCTGATTTTACGAAACAAATCATTATGTTTCAATGTATCATCACCCCAACTCTAAGCTTCAACTTGTAGGCTCAGGGGCTTGAGTTCTTTTGATAACCAGAAAACAAATCAGCCTTCGATCATTACGGCTCTTTGTAACTTAAGTTGCAGCGCTTCCCTTCAGAGATTTGAGGCATCGGCCGTCACATGCTTGGGAAATAGCACCATGGTTTCGCACAATGTTCCGTGTTGCAAGGTATCAGTCGCCGCCCTGCTTGGGAAAGTGAGCTATCATTTTGTCAAATCATCCATAATTATCAGGGTTTTACCTCTTTCTGAGGTGACAACTAGTCATCCACTCACTTATCGAAGTGGTGCTTTGCACTCCTCACAATTGTTCTCCCCAAAGTGGTTCTCTATCAGATGGAGGACACGTGTCACCAAGATCCAAGCAAGGGTTTTAAGACTTTCACTCTTTGGACTTTAACGGTCTGGGTCAAGCCACATGGAGATGATCAGATGGTGGAAAGAGACTTGTATATAAGTATTCTTTGTCCTTTTCCTTCTACTTTGGTGAATTTGTGAACCCTTGCTTTCCTTCTCTATGCCTTCTTTTTTCCATTAACAAACCTACTCTCACATGATGTCCTCTTTTGCTCTCACTGGCTTCAGGAAGGGATCTCTTGCTTTGAAGGAAGATGTTGTTCCTTCTACAAAGAAAGCTTCAACTTCTTCTAGTATTTTAGGGCAAATGGCCCCAACCGCTTTGAAGTCCTATACCCCTCGCACTACCTTAATGCCGACCACCAAGGACCAGGGTCCATCTAGATTTGGTTCTGCATCCGCATTGAAGGAGGCTTGAGAGCCAATTCCTAGTCCATCCACCATGCTGCTAGCAACAAAATTTGCCATACCATCTATCGCACCTTCTACTGTGGGAGCTAGTTTCGGGGCAGCAATGGTTTGCCCCTTAATGGATTTGGTAACCATCTTGCCTTTGGCTTCAAGTGAGTTCTATCTTTTACTCTTTTTATTTTATTCTCGATAACTCTAGCGCAATCCTCTTATTTTGGTACAATTAAACCATCATATAGGATATCTTGTTAGTTATTCTCGAAGTGAGGGTTTGGATTTTTGAGTCCACCCTTCAAGAGAAAAAATCTTGAGTAGTTGGTCCGCATATTTGGCTTTTCAAATAGGATTGACTTAGACCTATGGGCATCCAAAGAGGATAGCAAAGCTTGTAGGTAGGAGTTTAGATTTGAATTTAGTACCTACTAGGAGATATTTGAGAGTGGCCTTAGGTGTCCCGTAGATGCTTTTACTAGAAATGTTCTAAGAGATTGGGACTTAGCCTTGAACCAAATTATACCAAATACCATGAAATTCATTTCAATCTTCCAAACCTTAGCCACCTCCAAAGGCTTTTTTTCCCACCGTAGAGATGCTTAGGGATGCTTTTAAGGGTTGTCAAGGCTCCAATACTAGGGATTGGTGGTATTTTGTCCCAAAAAAGTGATGTAAGTTGTTTGCCTCCAACCCTTCCTCCATTTATTTTTGGAAGGACTCTGAAATCTATTTCAAAGTCCACCGACTCCTCATGTCTTAGGTCGAGGAGGTCAAGAATGTTAGGTCCACCCCCATATGGCTGGTATTAATCCTGACCCTCACATCTCAAGCTTGCTTCCCATTTTTATGTGAGTTCTGCCTCGATCCAACTATGGAATGTGGCACTAGAGGAACTACTCAAATCTCATTCATAAACAAGTTTTTGAAGGTGCAGAGAGGTCTAGTGTTACCGACTCCGCACACTCACAAGATGCCCTTTGAGTCAGAGACTCCTACCCCTTCCCATTCGACAGTTTAAGGCTAAGGGAGGGAAAATAGGGAGGAAGAGGGAAAGAGCCAAGGTGCCAACGAGGAGTGGGCAAGAAAGAGGCAAGAAATACCTAGTCTTTCTTGCCTACCATCCCAAACTGATGCTACTGAGGAGGGCACCTAATCACCAACTCATCATATGACAAAGAAGGTTGATCACAGTAAGGGAGTTGCTTCTGCTCCCACTCCTTCTTTGACACACACCAAAGTGTGAGGATGACCTCCTTTGAGGTGCTTCAAAGAAATTGATGCCAAGCAGTACTTTCTTGAGGACTTTGAGGATGATGCCAACCCTTCCTTCACTTGGCTCCCTGACGATATGCTTTTCCTGAAGGGAGCTAGATCTTGTTATGATCTAAGCTTACTCGAATTTGTTTCTCTATCGATAGTTTTCCTCTTCTTTTATATCATTGTCTAAAATTTGGTTCGATTGTAGGTTCTACAACTTTTCTGCTATGCAAGGCATTGATTTTATGAGGTGCGGAGGCTAGTGAAAATTGAGAAGAGTAAGGTTGAGAAAGAGGTGAACCTACTTTGTTCTCAACTCGAATTTCATCAACTTAGTGTAGAGGAGATGAAGAAGAAGATGAAGGAAGAGAAGAACCTTCCGATGGCTGAGTGCAACTCAACTTTGTCCAATCTACAAGAACTAAAGACTCAGCACCAAGCAACCTTGGAAAGCCCTGAGATTGACGTGGTCACCACGTTCTTTCAGAATAGAGAAAATTCCAAGGCCTTGAAACTAAATAGAATGAAAGCCATCTTAGAGTACAAGGCCAATAATGAATATCTTCAAAAATATGTGAAACTCTCCACTAACTCCTTCCCAGAGGGATACCTCATCTGCTAGGACACAGTGAAGTAAACTCACCATGACCTTGAGTTTGAATCCAATGACCTTCGGATCAAACTCTACCATGACTTGAGGGTTTGATGCTTTAAGTGGGAGTATGAGGCACTTATTCAGAGGGAGGTCAAACCAACAAAGATGAGAGAGGCCAAAGTGGACATCTAGGGGCTAGGTGAGCCGACAGAGTCTTTCAAGCTTCTAAATATTTCTTAACTAGTTCTATTTTTTCTTCCTTTATGAAATTTTTTTTGTATTAGTCTTAGTTCAGAATTCAATAGCATTTTATCTCTTCTTGAATCTTCATCTTCCTTGGCTAGGTTTTTATACCAAAATCATTTGACTAATTCTTTCTCCAATGATCAACCTTAATCAATACCACTCCAATGCTTCCTTCAGCCAATAGTTTCAATAAGTGGCCAAGCTCAATTTTCTAAGATGAATTCCCTCTAGTGTTGATTTGGCCAATGAATTCATATGTTTTCTCATAACCACAAACATTTCTCCTAATTGAATGCCATGCACTTGTATCTTTATACTCAGGCTAAAGTCCAACAACACTTCTTTCTTTAGTCACAACTTTGGGATACCAAGGGTTGAATGCTTTTACACCATGATTGAGGTTCACTTGGAGTGAGGGAATTTTCTTTTATAAAGGAGTGTCTCAGCTGAAAATTGAATCACCGAGTTGGCCCATACGACTGGCAAAGCTAGGTTTTTGGCAGCCTAAGGGCTAATACATTGGTTGGGTGACTGAAGCACCTAGTTGGACTGAAAGCTGGCAAAGTTAGATTTTTAGTAGCTTAAAAACTAATACTTCGATTGGGTGACTGAAGTACCTAGTTGGACCATAAGACTAGCAGAGCTAGGTTTTTAGTTGTTTAGTCTTTTGCTCAGTATGGAGTTGAGGTCTTATGTTTTGTATGAAACAAGGTCTTTTGCATGGCATAGAGCTAAAGTCTTATGCCTATTATGAAGCCATGGTGTCATGCCTATTATGAAGCTAAGGTCTTATGTCTTGTATGAACCGAGGTATTATACCTCATATATACCAGGGTCTTATGTCTGGCATAAACTGAGGTTGTATATCTCATATAGATTGATGATTTTTGCCTGGCATAAAGCTGAGGCCTTATGTCTCATATATACTGAGATCTTTTGCCTGTCGTAAAGCCGAGGTATTATGTCTTGTATATATCAAGGTCTTTTACTTGGCATGAAGATGAGGTCTCATGCCTCATATAGGCTGAGATCTTTTGCTTGGCATAAAACAGAGGTCTTATGTCTCATATAAACTAAGGTCTTTTACTTAGTATAGAGTTGAGGTCTTATGCCTTGTATGGATTGAGTTATTTGTGATTATTATTCAGATTGGGACTTGGCAAAACATAGACTTTTTAGAAGATAAATAAGACATGATTTATTTTTAGGGATAGAGCCTTTTGAGATTATTGACATGCCATATTCTCAAAAGTATTTTCCTATCGTGGTGCTTGTGGGATCGATTTCAACCACCCGAAATAGCGAAGACCTCGAGAAGCGATCTCAAATCACAAATCAAAATTTATTTTAATTTTAAATATGTTATCAAGTATTGTGAAAAATATTGACTTCTAACAAGCGCAAGCTCTTATTGTTAATTACTCCAACAATCATCAATAACCTCCTAAAATGAGAAACCTAACTAATAAAATAGAGATACAAAAAAAAGAAAAAAAGTATTATTGATTGAAAGATGGTATATGACTTAAGTAAGGGTATACATTTACTTCATAATGAATTTCAAAAAAAGCCATAAAAGGAATAGAGGAAAAAGAAAGAGAGGAGAGGAAGCTTTGATGTGCTACCACTCCACTTCTCTTAAGTTGGACTGCGTGGCATCTGATCCAAATCATGGAAGAAAATGAGAAAAGTTTAAAGTGTTTCCAGTAGATTTGAGCATTGAAGATGATTTCATGATTTAAAGTATTTTCATTAGCCAAAGAGGCATTAACAATAACTTCATTTTGGGGTTAGAGTATTTTTGTTAACTAATAAGATGTTTGGCAATAACTCCATTGGGATTAGAGCATTTTCATTAGCTAATAAGGCATTGACAATAACTCCATTTGGGTTAGAGTATTTCCATTAGCCAATAAGACATTGGTGATAAATTTATTAACCTTAAGGTGCAGGTGATAATTTCTTTAGTTTTTTGAAGTATTTCCATAGGCTTATAGAGTTGAATATAGCTTTGAAGTGTAATCAATGGTTTTGAGTACATTGTTGGTTGACTTCATTGATTTGGTAGCGTCATAATGCCTTAGAGGGTCGAGTATAGCTTTGAAATGTGGCAAATAGCTTTGAGCATATTGACGATTAACTTCTTTGGATTGATAGCATCACCAATGGCTTATGGAGTTGGATATAGTTTAGAGGATGCATTGCCAACGGCTTTTGAAGTTGACTACTTTGTAAGTGTGGCTAACAACTTTGAATGTATTAGCAATTAACTTCTTTAGTTTGATAGTATCACAAATGATTTATGGGGTTAGATATAGCTTCAAAGTGTGGCCAATGATTTTTTATTAACTTCCTTGGTATGATAGCATCACCAATAACTTATAAAATTGGATATAGCTTCAAAGTGTGATCGATAGCTTGGAGTGTGTCGGTAGTTGACTTCGTTTGAACAAAGCATTATGGCTAACTGACTAAGCGGGTTCAAGTGTATCTTACTTCGGTTTGATTTGAAGCATTATCAATGCTTTTGTGTTGGCTTAGTTTAGTAAATGCATCATCAACGACTTTTGGGGTTGACTAACTTTAAAGTATAGCTAATAGCTTAGAGTATGTCAGCAATTAACTTCTTTAATTTGATAGCACCACCGATAACTTATGGAGTTAGGTATAGCTTTGAAGTATTGCTGACGACTTTTGTTGCACACCCAATGAGACTCAGTTTAACCTTATTTAGTTTTATTTGAACTAATTCTAGTTTAGATCAAGGGGTGACACTCTTTGTTTATAGCCTTACTAAAGTTTCAACACTCTAAGTGAGACTCAGTTTGACCCTCTTTAGTTCTATCAGAACTAATATGGTTTGGGTCTAAGTTTGATTCATTTAGCTTGAGTCAAGTTTTGACTTTGTGTTGGACCTCTATAGAGTTTGGGTCTATTAGACTTTGATTCAAGTTCAAGTCAATTTAATTCAGCTTAGTTTTAATTCAATCTTAGTCTAGCCTAATTCTGGTTTGACTTTGAGTTTGTCTTTTTAGTTTGGATTTGATTTAACCTAGTCAAGATTTGATTTGACCTTGTTCGATCTTGATTAGATTTGATTTGAACTTAATTTGATTTTAAATTAACTCAACTTGAACTTGATTAGGGTTGAGTTTGAGTTTATTTGGACTAAGCTAACTCAAATTGATTTGAGTTTTAATTTATTTGTTTGACTAATTTAAGTCCATTTGGGGTAGCTTAACCTTCATCTATTTATTTTGACCGAGTTCAATTTCAATATTAATTAGTTTGATTTGAGGATCTTTAGCTGTTTATGATGATTTTAGACAGACTTGTAGCTCGATTTCAAATGTGCGAAACTGAAGGTTGGCTTAGTTTGCAATCTTGGAAACTGACTTAGTACAAGCCTAAGGGCTAATTGGGTGTGACTTCGAAAACTAGCTTATATATGAGCCCGAAAATTGGCTAAGTGTGAGCTCGAAAGCTAGCTTAGGTGTGAGCCCGAAGGCTAGCTAAGTGTGAGTTTGATGGCTAATTGAGTGCAAGTTCAAAGGCTGACTTAGTATGAGCTTGAAAGCTGGCTAAGACGTTAGCTCAAAAGCTAGCTAAGTATGAGCCTAAAGGCTAGTTAAGGCACGAGCTTGAAAGTTGACTGAGTGTGAGCCTGAAGGCCAGTTGAGTACGATCCTAAAGGCTAGCTTAAGTGTGAGTTCGAAAGCTAGTTGAGTGTAAGCATGAAGGTTGGCTTAAGTGCAAGCTCAAATGCTGGCTAAGTATGAGCCCGAAGGCTGGTTGAGTGTAAGTCTGAAGGCTGACGTAAGTGCAATCCTGAAGACTGACTTAGATGCTAGCTCGAAGGCTAGATTTGATGTGAGCTCGAATGTTGGCTGAAACAAGTCCGAAGGTTGGCTTAAGTACAAGCCTGAATACTAGCTTAGATGCAAATTCGAAAATTAGCTAAGTGTGAGCCCGAAAGCTAGTTGAATGTGAGCTCGAAAGCTGGTTGAGTGTGAGCTTGAAGGCTGATTAAGTGCGAGTCCAAATGCTGACCGAGTGTGAGTTTAAAGGCTGACTTAGTTTGTGAGCTCGAAAGTTGGCTTAGTGTGAGCTTGAAAGCTAACTTGAATATGAGCCCGAAGGATGATTTGAATGTTAGCTCGAAGGTTGGCTAAAAGTGAGTCGAAAGGCTAGCTTCGATGGAAGCCTGAAGACTGGCTAGGTGTGAGCCGAAAGATTAGTTAAATGCAAGATTGAATGCTAGCTTAGATGCAAGATTGAAAGTTGGCTTTAATGCAAGCTCGAAGGTTGGATTTGATGTGAGCCCAAATGTTGTCTTTGATTTGAGCCTGAAGGCTAAATGAGCACGGCTTGAAGGTTGGTTAAGTGTAAATCCAAATGTTGGCTTAGTGTGAGTTGAAGGTTGGTAAGATATGAACTCGAAGACTGGCCAAGGCACAAGCCCGAAGGCTGGCTTAGATGCGAAACTAAAGACTGACTAAGTGAGAGTTCGAAGGCTAATTTGGGTGTAAATCCAAAGGTTGACTTAGATGTGAGCTCGAAGACTAACTTGGACATAAGCCACAAAGCTAGCTTGGACGTGAGCCCGAACATTGGCTTGAATGCAAACTCGAAGGCTGACTTGGATTCAACTCCGAAAGCTAGTTATGTGAAAAGATGAGCTTAGCTCGGATGCAAGCCCGAAAGTTAGCTTGGATACGAGCCCAAAGACTAATTAAGTGAGAGCTCAAAGGCTGACTAAAATGTGAGTCCAAAAGCTGATTGAGTGTGAACCCGAAAGCTGATTTAGTTGTGATGATGATTTATCATTTTCACTACAATCTTCAAAGGGCCACAAATGGCCGCAAAGAGGTTATGGATCTGCCATCGCAATGAGAGTTATTGATGGCCACAATGTTGATGAGGTTTTATTAATACACCAAAAATCGTGAAATCGAGATAATAAAATGCTACTGCCCTCTTTTTTTTGGTTGCAACCTTTTTATTTTATTTTTTTTCTTTTTTTTCCCCTCAAGACCATGCCTTTCTCCTCATGTAGCTGCAAAATTTTTATATTATTTTTTTTTTCACTTACTCCTTTCCTCCGACCATATAACATTATCTCCTTTGCTTTTCTACCGACCCAATTTCTCTTTCACCCTTCCCGCACAGGCACTCTACCAACATTTTTTTTGATTTTTTGTTTTTGGCTCCTTCTACTGTAGCCAACGACCAAGCTCTCGCGTTACTTTTTTGTTTAATAATTGACTTTGCTTTTCCCTTCCGGCTGGACACCACTTTTTTTTTTTTTTTCATATTTTAGAAGAAACTTTCTTTTTTTATTTTTTAAATCTCCTTCCTCCCCAACTGGTTCTTCCTCCTCCTCAACCGAGCCATCTTCTTGCTTTTTTTTTTGTCTTCCCACGAATGGGCCAGTCTCTTCTCCAGTTGTTTCCTTTACCAACTAGCTTCAACTTGCCTTCTTGTAGGTTTATCAAGGAACTGATACTGAGCGCGCTCCTTTAGATTCCAAGTAAGATATTGGATAAGAAAAGAGTATTTTATGTGTCAACAATGACGTGCTTGCCGAAGATATCGATCTTGAGGTCACCGTAGATCCTAGAAGTGCCACTAGACGTAGTCCCGAACCCCTAGGATTCAGCCTGAATGAAATCCACCGAGATCGGAAGCATGATCCTCCTCATGAGATTGGCTAGGAAAAGGAACGTGCCCGTGGTGATGCCGACGACGACCAGTGGCACTGGGGAGCCATTGAAGTCGCCGGATATCTCAGCGGCGAGCTCAGCGACATAAGCGGCAATCTCAGCCTCAATCCAAAGCATCCTCTCGATGTCAGCATCGGGCGCCATGGGAATCGAGCTCTAGGGCTTCAAGGGTTGGGCTTCGGGGACGAGGCGACTTCGTTTCTTCCTCGTCATGGATGGAGACTCGACGGGTGTTGGCCTCTGATTTCTTCCCCTCTGTCATTCTAACCCTTACTGTTGTTGTATTAATCTCTCTTTGGTCTGATTCCTCCTTTTATTATTTTATTTTACAAGTTTTTCAATTTTTTTTATAGACTTTGAAGAAAATCAAAATCAAACTCTTAAGTGACCCGATTTGGAATTATATTGAATCTCAATTTGCAATGAAATTATGTTTGATTGAATTTTCGAAATATCGTGATTGGCTTATTTTATAATATTATGGTTTGTAATGGATTATATTTTCATCTTTATGAATGGCATGTGGTCCATTAATTGGGATTTATTTTTCTAATGAAAAAATTAAACTTTTATACTATTTTTGGATACTAAATTTTTAGGGGATTATTTATACATTTTTTAAAAAATTAGACTAAAGTATAATTTTATAAATTTCAGGGGTTTTTTACAAAAATAACATATTTGTAAGAATTTTAAAATTTTCAAGGCCCTTTTTAAATAAAATTTGAATCACTTGTAAATAAAATTTTGAGAGGTCTATTTAAAAATTTTCCAAGAAATTGGAGAAAAATATAATTTTACAAATTTTAGGGCCTTTTTGAAAAAGGACATCTTTAGAAAATTTTGAATTTTTTGTAGTACTCTTTGAATAAAATTTAGATTTATTTGTAAATAAAAAATTTTGAGTGGTTTATTTGCAAATTTTTGGACGAAAATGTGATTTTATAAGTTTCAAGTACCTTGTTGTCATAAATATTTGTAAAACTTTTAACATTTTCAGGGTCTTTTTTGAATAAAATTTGAGCTTATTTGTAAATAAAAATTTTGAGAGATTTATTTACAAATTTTTTGAAGAAATTAGATCAAAATATAAGTTTACAAATTTTAGGGGTCCTTTTACAAAAAGATATAAAAATTTTGAAATTTTCAGGGTCCTTTTTTAATACAATTTGAAATTTATTTGTAAATATAAATTTGAGGAGTCTATTTGTAAATTTTAATTTGGTCTAAATCTTACTTTAGTCTTTGGTGCTAATTTGGGCTCAAATCCAACGACAAACTTTGGCTTATCTGGAATCCAACTTTACTTTGGAGTAGAATTTCAATGTCTACTGAAACAAAATACTCCCTTCACATTCACTTCATGAGCTTTCTTAGTGAAGAGAGTGGATGTGAAAAGAATAGTGAGTACCTTGTTTCCCATTGTCGCACTCGCAAGTGCTTGGTTGGTAAGCTTGCATATTTATTCCTTGCAATAGTGTCTTTTTTTCTGTCCCTTTTTTTTTGCCCAATTCACTTGGAAGATACCATGGAACTTTTTGTGATTGAGAGAATTGGGGAGGAAGGCAATTTGACTTTATGTTGTTTCCTCAAAGTCTTTGAGACTGATGCCGAAGAGGCCATAGTATACCAACCCCATAAATATCAAAAGCGGATGTGCTTTGATAATTATCATCCTTTAGCCCGCTTTTCAAAGGAAAGGATGCAGCGTGCTGATGGGACAGGTGGTTACTTCTTGATGGAATCAGTTGGGCTTTCCAGACAGTGAAAATCTTTAGAGACTTTGGGGTTTTGCATTACTAATAGTCACTTATCTATTTGGGGGTGATCATTCTCACTTGCCAATATAATACTAGTTCTATAGGGTTATTTGACGTGGGTTGATGGTGTAGTATCTCAGTTCTTAGCTTAGATTATGGGATTCAGCTTCTTGGGAGGAGTCATAACTTTTAAGGTACAATACGCCAGAGACTCAGGAATTTTGCATGATGTGATTTGTTGCGGAAAATATCGATGTCCACCACAATTCACAATATAGAGGAAGAACAGAAAAGAGGAAAAGATAGCACACAAGAGATATATGTGGGAAGGCGATTCAGAGAATATTGTATTGATGAGAAAGAGAAAAGAGAATATTACAACGACGGAGACGAAACTCCAATATCACCAACTCTCACTCTCTATTTTCTATCTCTTGAGACCCTTACATCAATGGTGTATTTATAGATGTGGCCTAATGATGTTTGAGTCAAAATAGAAGATTGACTCAAATAAAACTTCTACTAATTTAAGACTTCTAGAAGATAAATCTAGATAAGGATTAGGCCCATTAATATAATTAAGACTATCCGGAAAATCCGGATTCGAGACACCATAAAGCCAACAATCTCCACCTTGGCTCGAATCATCTTATTTTCTGAATTTGAATCTTCAATAGATGTCTTTACCATTACCTCCTGGGATAGGATCAACGACCTTGAATATTGATCAAGTCCAAACAGAGGTTGAACTTATCAATCGGAATCACCTTCGTCAACATATCTGCAGGATTTCTTGAAGTATGACTCTTTTGTAAAGAAATCTCGCCGTCTTCAATAATATCCCGAATAAAATGAAATCGGACATCTATATGCTTTGATCTGGCATGATACATTTGGTTCTTCGCAAGGTGTATGGCACTCTGACTGTCACAAAAAATAGGAAGAACATGTTGAGAAAAATCAATTTCACTTACCAAACCTTTTAGCCATAGGGCTTCTTTGACGGCTTCTGTAGCTGCCATATACTCAGACTCTGTTGTAGATAATGCTACAGTTGACTGTAAGGTACACCTTCAACAAATAGGTCCTCCACAAAGAGTGAAAAGATAACCAGTGAGGGATCGACGTCGATCAAGGTTTCCAGCATAGTCTGAATCGACATAGCCAATAATTTTGGCCTCTTGCACTGTGTTCCTGTCGAAACATAAACCAATATTAAGAGTACCTTTAATATATCTTAATAGCCATTTCATGGCCAGCCAATGCTCTTTTCCTGGATTTGCCATGTAACGACTAACAACGCTGACTGCTTGTGCAATATCAGGTCTTGTGCATACCATAGCATACATTAGACTTCCAACAGCACTTGAAAATGGGATGTTCTCCATGTATGCATGCTCTTCATCTGTAGAAGGACATTGTTGAGCTGAAAGCTTGAAGTGAGATGCCAAAAGAGTACTGACGGATTTTGAATTCTGCATGTGAAAACGAGAAATAATCTTCTCGAGATATTTGCTCTGTTTAAGCCATAATTTTCCATGCTTTCGATCTCGATCAATCTCCATACCGAGAATCTTCCTTGCAGCACCTAAATCTTTCATCTCAAATTCCTTTTTCATTTTAAACTTTAAATCATTCAGTAGAGATATGTCTTGAGTAGCGATAAGCATATCATCAACATAAAGAAGCAATATAATAAATGAGTTATTAGCATGCATCTTAAAATAAACACAGCAATCATGTTTGCAGTGGATGAAATCTTGACCCAGCATAAAACTGTCAAACCTTTTATACCATTGCCTTGGAGACTGTTTCAAACCATAAAGTGATTTGTTCAACTTGCAAACAAAATTTTCTTTGCCTTCTTGGATGAACCCTTCAGGCTGTTGCATAAAAATTTGTTCTTCTAATCCTCCATGCAGAAAGGCAGTTTTGACATCAAGCTGTTCTAACTCAAGATTATGAAAAGCAACTAAAGCAAGTAGAAAACGAATAGATGTGTGTTTAACCACAGGAGAGAAAATTTCATTAAAGTCAATACCCTCCTTTTGTGAATACCCTTTTGCAACTAAACGGGCCTTGAATTTAACACCATCTATCTCAGAGAAATCCTCTTTCTTTCGAAATACCCACTTGCAACCAATTGCTCTTTTACCTTTTGGTAATTTCATCAGATCCCAAGTATGGTTCTTTTGAAGAGAATCCATCTCTTCATTCATAGCAACTTGCCACTGAGAAGAATTCTTATCCTGCACTGCTTCTTTATAGGAGAAGGATCACCATTGTCAGTAACTAAAGCAAAAGCTACCATATCTTCAAAACCATACCTTTCAGGTGGCTTTATTTTTCTTTGAGATCTTCGAAGTGGAGTCTTTTCAGAAATTTGATTCTTAAGATTTTCTTGAGAGTTGGGCATACCCTGAATATCTTCTTCTGAAGGAATTACATGCTCCACCTCCACTTGCATTATATCATTGGGATCTTTCTTGAGAGATTTTAGCATACCACTTTCATCAAATACTATGTCTCTCTCAATAATTACATTTGAAATAGTAGGATCCCACAAACGATAGCCTTTGACGCCTTTGGCATAACCCAGAAAAATACACTTTTTGGAACGTGCATCTAACTTATCCTTGACAACATGCACATAAGCAGAGCAACCAAAAATCTTTAAAGAAGAATAATTTGCAGGTTGACCAGTCCATACCTCTTCAGGAGTCTTGCAATTAATGGCTGTTTGAGGAGAGTGATTCACAATGAAGCGTGCTGTATTGACTGCTTCTGCCCAAAAATCTTTATCAAGCTTAGCTGTACTGAGCATACTACGTGCTTTCTCCTACAAGGTTCTGTTCATCCTTTCAGCCACACCGTTTTGTTGAGGTTTTCCTGGGATGGTAAAGTGACGCTTGATGCCTTCATCTTCACAGAATTTGAGAAACTCTGTTGATTTGTACTCTCCGCCATTATCACTTCTGAGATATTTGATTTTTCTGCCAGTCCTTTTTTCAACTGAAGTTTTCCACCGTTTGAAAACAGAAAACACCTCGGCTTTGTGATGCAAAAAATAAATCCACACTTTTCTGGAAAAATCATCAATAAAACTGACAAAATAACGAGCACCAGATTTTGATGGAATAGGAGAGCACCACACATCAGAATGAATATAATCAATTAAGCCTTTAGTGCAATGAATACCAGTGTTAAACTTTACCTTGGACTGTTTACCATAGAGACAATGCTCGCAGAAATCCAATTTGCATGAGTTGAGACCTTTCAGTAATTTTCTTTTGTTGAGCTCATTTAAACCTTGCTCACTCATATGACCGAGACGCATATGCCATAATTGAGTCATATCAGAAGAAGAAGAAGACTGAGAAATTGCTGCTCCACCTGCAACGGTTTTTCCTACTAACTCATATAAATTTCCATGCTTTAGGCCCTTCATTACTATCAATGAGCCTTTAGCAACCTTAAGAACTCCACCTTCAGCAGAATACTTATAACCAGCAGAATCCATAGCACCCAAAGAGATCAAATTATTTTTCAAATCAGGAACATGTCTGACATCAGTAAGAGTTCTAATAATATTATCAAACATCTTAATTTTGATTGTTCCAATTCCAACAGTTTTGCATGGATTATTATTACCCATCAAAACTAAACCACCATCATAAGGCATGTAGTTTTCAAACCAATCCTTATTAGGACACATGTGATAAGAACAACCAGAATCAAAAATCCAAATATCATGGTAACGATCAAAATTAGAACTAATAGAGAGAACGTTACCCAAATTATCATCAGAACTCTCTTCAACAACTGAAACTTGTTCTTTGGCTTGCTCTTTAGATTGAGATTCTCTTTCTTTCTTTGCTTTGAGCTTCCAACAATCTTTAATTGCATGTCCCATCTTCTTACAATATCTGCAGTTTATTTCTTTGGATTTGGATCTAGAACGACCTGTTCTTGATCTTTCTTTGGTACGACCTCTGACAATTAATGCTTCTGAGTGTGACACATCCCCTCCAATCTTTTTCAAATATTCATTAGATAGAAGGGCAGCAGAAATATCGTCAAATTTCAAATCCTTTCCATACATGAGAGTAGTTTTAAGATTCTCAAGAGAAGGAGGTAAGGACGATAATAAAATAATTGTCTTGTCTTCATCTTCAATTTTAACATCAATGCTTAACAATTGAGAGACAAGTTTATTGAAAGCATTAAAATGATCAACTATATTCGTACCTTCTGTCATTCGAAAATTGAAAAGCTTCTGCTTTAAATAAACTCGATTTGAGATAGACTTACTCATATACTGTTTCTCCAACTTTTTCCATAACTCTGAAGGTGATGTTTCATCAAGAAACGGATAGAGTACCTCATCGGTAAGACTGAGGATGATTGTGCTATGTGCGCTGGCCTTTTGGTTTTCCCAGACACTTTCGGTGACATCTTCAGGCTTGACGTCCTCCAATGTGTGTCTCAACCCTTGTTGAGTAAGAATTGCACGAACTCTTGCTTGCCAAATAGGAAATCCTTGCTTTCCATTGAATTTCTCTATATCGAACTTCGTAGTAGACATATTGAACCAAGCTCTGATGCCACTTGTTGCGAAAAATATCGATGTCCACCACAATTCACAATATAGAGGAAGAACAGAAAAGAGGAAAAGATAGCACACAAGAGATATATGTGGGAAGATGATCCAGAGAATATTGTATTGATGAGGAAGAGAAAAGAGAAGATTACAACGACGGAGACGAAACTCCAATATCACCAACTCTCACTCTCTATTTTCTATATCTCTTGAGACCCTTACATCAATGGTGTATTTATAGATGTGGCCTAATGATGTTTGAGTCAAAATAGAAGACTGACTCAAATAAGACTTCTACTAATTTAAGACTTCTAGAAGATAAATCTAGATAAGGATTAGGCCCATTAATATAATTAAGACTATCCGAAAAATCCGGATTCAAGACACCATAAAGCCAACAGTGATTGAGATGTAGAATTATGTCATTAATACCTTTCATACTTCATATGGTGAGGTCAATATTTCCTTATGGGACATAAGGCAACCAGTTGGTACCCCTATCCTTGGGGACTTCGACGATGAGTACATCCCTACTGACTATCATGCAGACCTTGACTTCAGTTATACTTTGCGCGACCTCCTTAGAGTTTATGAGTAGTTGGTGGCACACTTTCTAAATAATCAGAAGAGGGTATATTTTAACTATTGGATTGAGATCTTTTATAAGGGAAGTCTAACAAATGAGCCAACCAAATTTGACTGGATTATGTGCGACACAGGAGTCATCCTTCTAGAGTTCTGTCCTGAGACTTATTTTTCTACCTTCATTAGTTTATGACTTTGCCACTTCATCATGTGACATAGCAGATAGTATATTCATTCTGAGACATTTACGATGGCTTGTAAAATGGCACATAGGTAAAGGTTGCTTTTACCCCTGCATGCTAGGTTTGATATATGCTAGTCTCAAAGTGATGATAGCTAGTCCCACATGACCAGGTGATTCTTTGGTTTGGTTCCCCATTTATTTTCTCTACACTTGGATTTTTGCCCACTTTAAGAGGATGTATATTGAGTTGGAGCCTAGTGATGAAATCAAAAGGATTTGTCAGCCACATTTTGTCCGGTCCCCAAGATGATTCAGATCATGGGTACAGTTGTCTCTACTTTCTCCCCCAAAGAGGCTAGGATGCACGTGCGGAACCCTCGAAATTTGGAGTGGCAAACTTTTCTCTTTATTCTTCATGATTCAAACATGTTAGCAGATGCGGCTTATCTTCCCTTATCTTCAGAGGCTTATGAGTATATCATCTCTTCGAGGCATGACATGCTTCCACTTTGTTCTAGAGAGTATTTAGCTATAAAGTCTTACAATCCTCATTGATTTGTTCAGCAGTTCAGGTTTGATCAGGGTTTTTTGGAGAACATTCTTGCTCCTTCACCACCATCATGTCTTGGCATGCTAGCAGGCTATTGGCTACACCTTACTCGTATCTAGGATAATTTAGAATATTATATTCCCGACATTGAGCTTGAAGGTAAGGTACTCCATTTCTATGACACTATGTGATTTGATAGTATGGGCAGATATCATCACATTGATCCTAAGTTCTTGTTCTAGAATGAGTTTGGTTTATACAGCAAAGAAAAGTAAGCAACAAGTAGTAGAGGGTTGAAATGACAGAGGACTCAAAAGGCACAGAAACCTTGACTCACAAATTTGCTCACTTTGGATTGAGCAGAGACAGACCCATCCCTTCTTTAACATCAATGATGGCTATTTTTAGGGTAATGTAGGTCCCAGATTGAGCCTGAGGTGAGAGGAGCCTTGACCTATATATAACTACCACGTGACTAATGCTCTACCTGGTGACACGTGCATGCTTGTTTGTAGGTGGGAGCATGGGGGCAGGTTTGCATACACTATCTCGGGACTCGATTTTCTTATTTTTTTGTTATTGTCATGGATGCAGGACCAAAGGTGATCCTTCCTTCATCGATGCTAGTATACCAGTCTCTTGATATAGATTTGGGTAGAGTAGTTCGACCGGCTCCTCCATCACATGCATTAACTGACCATTCATCATATGTGAGTATCTTTAAGTGTTAGTAACTTCATTTTCTTTTCTCTTCTCTTTTGGCTGAAAAACCCTCTTTTTTTAGGTGGATGATAATTTTGGAGACCTTCTTGACGATATTTCAGATTCTGATGGTAAGAGACATCTGAACTATGCCAAACTTTACATTGTGCTTGTACTAATTTTGCCCTTACTGTAGACATGGTTCCTGGGTCATGCTTTATTTGAGGGATGTTCATATCCATGGGTATCCATCCATCCATCACCAGCATTAGGTAATGACCCATTATTTTCTCCTTTTCTTGAAAATCCTCCCAGCTTCTAACTCATCACTTGCCCTTTTAGGTGACGATGTAGAGGCATGAGGATTGACTATTGAGTTGCTACGACTATCGAGAGCACCATTTAGGATTTATGTATCTTAGGATTATGCTTATTTTGTTTATCTAGAGCCTTTGCTTGTTTTGATCCTTTGAATATTACTACTGCTTTATGGCATTTTTTTTGCTTTGCAACAAATTTGACCTTGCAACTTTATATGTCTCCCTTTTCCTTTGCTTTTGTACCACAGCTACGTGGACGAGCTCTGATTTGTTCACCTGTGATAATGGACTTGTATTATCATAATAAGTGGGTTTGCTTCACCATATAGAATTTGTTACATAGAAGTGGACTTGAATTGTCATGAAGAAGTGGATTTAACTTACCATGTGACAGTGAACTTGGTTTACCATGTAAAAGTGGGCTGGGTTGTCACGTAAAAGTGGACTTGGGTTATTGCATGGAAGTGGACTTGGATTGTCACATAGAAGTAAACTTGGATTGCCATGTGAAGTGGACTTGGGTTGCCATGTGGAAGTAGATTTGGATTATCACATAGAAGTGGAATTAGGTTGTCACATGAAAGTGGACTTAATTGATTACATGAACATGGACTTAGATTGTCACATAAAATGGGCTTGGGTTTCCACATGGAAGTGGATTTATATTGCCACAATGAGTGAGCTTTATGGGGGTGTGGATTTAACTATCACAGAAATTAGGTGATATTTTGTGTCTATGTTTTACTTTGAGAAATATGAAGTGCATGTTTGATTGAGCATTCCCTTTTGAAAAAGTTAGATATTACATCATAGACAAAACATAGACACTTTTGGTTCTGAATGTTATTACCATTAGGACTTAGGCATAATACCTTTTAAGGAATTAAGCATTGATTTATGGTATAGGCCTTTGCCCCTTATCATCGATTAATTGATAAGATCCCCCTTCAAATATTTTTTTGACAATATAAGGGCCCTTCCAATTAGCCTCAAACTTGCCTTTCTTATTTCAGTTTGGGATTATGGGTCTCTTCAAGACTAAGACTATTTCTCCTTTCTAGAAAAATCTAAGTCAAGCTATCTTATTGTAGGCCCTGGATATTTGTACTCAATACATTTTTAGGTTTTGCTGGACTGTGAGCCTTCTTTCATCCAAGGAGTCTAGTTTATCTAGGTAAAGATGAACATTGTCCTCTTTCATGATTTCTTCTTGCAAGGTAACCCTCAAAGAGGGGATTTTCACTTCCAATGCAACACTGCCTCAATCCCAAACACCAATGCATGACATCGATTGGGTAGGAGTTCAATATGTGGTGCGATAGGCCCACAACACCTCAATAAGCTTTTGGTGCCAATCTTTCTTATTTTTGGCAACAACTTTTTTCAAGATCTTGGAAAGAGTTTTATTGAATGCCTCATTGAGCCCATTGGCTCTGACATTATAGATGGATGAATATCTCCAATATATCTTATGATCATACATGAATCATCCTACCTTGAAGCTTCTGAAGGATGGTCTAGTATAAAAAATGATCCATTGAGGGACACCAAATTGATACAGGATGGTTTCTTGAAAGAAATGGATAACAACATCCGCTTTTATCTCTTTTAGTGGGATTACTTCAGCCTATTAAGAGAAATAATCAGTTGCTGCTAGTATGAAGCAATGGCCTCTAGAAGAAGATGGTTCGACTGAGCCAATGATGTCTATACCCCATACCTCAAATGGCCATAAGGACACTATTGGATATAGAGAATTTGTGTGTTGATGGATGAAGTTATCATGAATTTGGCATAAGTGACATCTCTTCGAATATTCGATACAATCTCCCACCATCGTGAGGCCAATAATAGCTCATATGCTTAATCTCCTTAGTTTTTTGAACATGTGAGATTTGCTTTATGAGCTCTTGAGCTTTTTCATGGTATTTTAGGGCCTCAAATTTGTGGACTTTATATTCTCCTTAGACTTGGTTGATAACTAGTTGTGAATCACTGAAAATATATAGGTCTGATATTTCCATATTGAGGGCTATTTCTAGTCTTACAATTAAGGCCTTGTATTCAGCTTTATTATTTGTGCATAGTTTTGGAAGGGAGTAAGAGTATTATAAAATGACTCAATTCAGAGTGACATAAATGAGTCCAATGCCTCCTTTGATTTGCAAAAGCTTTAGTTTGATCCCAGGCTTGATGGATCATGCTCCATCAAAGTATATCTTCAAGTAAAGTTCTCCTTCTTTGACCATAAAGGATTTTTTTATCAAGGATTTTGCAACTCAAAGGAGAATCATCTGGTACTGGATAAGATATAAAAAAAGGCAAGGCCTTGCCTCTTAATCCCTTTTTGAGGAGTGAATTTGATATCGTATTCTATGAGAATTAAAAGCCTACTTTGCCAGCCTCCCAGTGAGTGCAGGCCTAGTCATCATGTACTTTATAGGATCAATCCTTGATATCTAAATAACTTGATAAGAATAATGCCTCAACTTTTTGACCATGAATATGAGCGCTAGATAATGCTTTTCGATTGGGGGAGTAGTTATTTTTTGTCCGCACTAACGTTCTACTTAAATAGTAGAGTGCATTTTTTATCTTCTTTATTATTCTAGACTACAAGTACCCCCAGGGACCCTTCCATTGCTGTCATGTAGAGGATAAGGGATTTATTGGGTAGGAGTGCTTCCAGGACTGGTGGCTTTAGAAGATACTGCTTGATCTTTTCAAAAGCTTGTTGGTAGTCTTAATCCCAAATAAATGGAGTGTCCTTTTTTATTTTTCATCAACTTGGAAAAAGACTTACATCTTCTAGAAAGATTCGAAATGGATCTTCTTATATATGTGAGTCATCCTTAGAATGACCTCAATTACTTTAAATTACTGGGTGGTGACATATCCAAGATAACTTTGATCTTATATGGATCGATTTCAATCCCTCAATGTCTAACAACGAAGCCATGAAATTTTCCTGATAATACCCTAAAAGCAAACTTCATCAGATTTATTTTTAAATTATATTTTCTAAAGTGGTCGAATACCATCTTAGGTCTTGAATGTGCTTGTCTTTGGACTTAGTTTTGACCACCAAGTTATCCACATAGTATTCCACTAACTGGTGTATGCGGTCATCAAAGATTTGAGTCATTGCCCTTTGATAAGTAGCACCTACATTCTTGAATCTAAAGGGCATCACCTTATAGCAGTAAATGCCAATTGGTGTCCTAAAGGTTGTATGTTTCTCATCAACAGGATGCATCTTGATTTAGTTAGATCTTGAGAAACCATCCATAAAGGAGGATATTTCAAAGTTGGTCATATTGTCAATCATGATTTTTATTATTGGCAATAGCAAATTATCTTTTGGATATTCTTTATTCAAGTCCCTGTAGTTCACATAAATGTGGATTTGGCCATTCTTTTTATTGACTAGTACTATACTTGCCACCCAATTTGGGTATTTTTTCTCTCTGATGAAGCCTACTTTGATTAGTTTCTTTGTTTCTTCTATCACTTTTTATTCTAAGTCAAGTTTAATCTTTCTAGGTTCTTGTTTGATAGGTGAAAGCCCAGGGTTGATAGTCAATTTGTGGACTACAACTTCAAGATCTAGTCCAGGCATCTTCTTAAAGCTCCATGCGAAGCAGTCAATGTACTCTTGGAGCACTACTTTGAGCTGGGTTTGCTTTTCTCTGAAAGTTGAGTGCGGATGAAAGTTAGCTTGGGGTTTTCCTTTGAGCCTAGGTTGATCTCCATCAGTTCATTGATTGTAGTTTACCCCCAATTCTCAAGTTCTGATAGAGCTTGTTTTAGTTTGATAATTATTCCTACACCAAGTGATTCATTATGATGAGTGAGATTTAGTGAAGGTTCGTCTGAAGGTATTTTGGCTATATCATGCCCCCTTTCTTTTGGTTTTGATAAAATTCTATCGAGGATGTCACATTCCTGTAATATCTGAAAAGTCATGGCCACCTTAGCGCATGTGTCAAAGGGTATTAATGTCATTTGATCATCCTGAATATCAGAGATGGTGACCATATATGTGTGGGCATTTGGGGTAATATAGCTTAGTCCTTTATTATTTTTGTTTCCTCTTTCAGGAATGTAGGCATATCCTTGGGGTGAATATTATAGATTTTGGAGGAAAATGACTCTCTCTTTGTTTGTAGATGTCCACCGCCAGATTTATTGATTATCTAATGAAACTTATTCAAGAAATATTTAGGCATGACTATTGGTTGATGGTCATCATCATTCACCAAATCTTCAGTCCCTAGGATTTCATATATGTTTGGAGCACCAGGGATTGCCTTGTAAAATAGTATTTTCTTTTCTCCTATGTGCCATAGAGGATTGTAGAAAGTTGTTAGTTCTTCCATAACATTGATGCTTAGCTCATCTAATAGCTTAAGTAAGCCTTTCAGAACTTTGATAAAAAGGAGAATACTTCTTGTTTGGCCTCTGTCATCATCTTCATTAAAGGTATAACCACTTAGGCAAGCTTGTGGGGCTTCTTCATCTAAATAGGCTGGGTAAGAATCACTTCCCAGATGAGGAGTAAAGACCAAACTAGGAATCTTTTATTTTACTTGATTGATGGAAGCAAACCCCTTATCAGCATTAGATTTTTGACAAAATTTTACATCATCATAATGCATCTCATGAACATCAAAAGGGTGTACACCTTTGTCAATTTGGTATTCTTCACCATCCTTGAAATATTTGAGGCATTGATGTAAGGTTGATGGCACTACTTTATTTTTATAGAGCCACGACCTCTCTAGGAGTGTTTTGTATAACGCATCAGCATCGATCACATAAAACTTAGTGTCTATCATCATCTCGCCTACTTTCAGAGGGATGGTTATGGCGTTAGAGCTCTTTGGCTGTTTTGATTAAACTTTTGTATGGTTATAATCTCGAATGACAAGTGACATACATCCAAAGTCATAGATCTAAGAGTTTGAAGAGTCATCAAATTGATTGAGGAACTTGGGTAAATCAAGATGCGATTAATCTTAATCTCGTCACTATTCTCTATGACATACAATGGTTTGTTATGGTATATTATTCTAGGTAGCAGGTCATCATTCATGAAGGTAATGGTGGAAGTTTGGCATGTACACAAAAACTTCTTCATCTTCTCTTTAGCAAATATGCTTAGTAGTTGATTGGATTCTGCAAGATGTGCACTAGTATATTCCTGAGTTCTTATGACATCATCAAGGTATCAAACACACTCAACATAGTGGGGATCTTCTTAAGGTGGGCTGGTGTATTGTACTCTACCTTTTTGGGTGCAAGTTTAGTGTATGAAGGCTTAATATCCTCATTTATCTAAATTTTCTTTTTCTTGTCCTTATAGATATTGTTGTCCCTAAGCATTAGAGCCTATCTTAGAGGTAGCACCTTTCCACCTATGAGTTGTATCTAGTTTGCTCTCTTTAATTGAAACCTAGCATTATGAGACTAAGAAAGTTCATCTTCAGAATCACTCCTGAGGCTAATCATGTGACATGAGGTAGTGGGCCTTTACCCCCAGTAAGTAGTTTTTTGAATGTCCTTGAAGGACACAACTGGCTAATAAGTATCCCACTCAACATTAGAATTAGATACATGGGGTTTTTTCATATAGAGGTCCTTAGAAACTATCTGGATGAACCTTTCTATTTCGTCCACTGGCATAACCTTCTTTAGGATTTTGTATTTAGGATGTTTTTTCTGTGGATATTCAAATTTGTTTGATGATGGATATTCAAATTGACTTGACACACGGGTGGAGTGAGCTTTACCATTAGCTCATTTGATCCTCTCTTAAAATGACTATTTCTTCCTTTGGCACTTGCTAATGTAAGGCCTTCTAAAGTGGTCATAAAGTTACTTTTACTTAGATATGGAATCATATTCATCGTCTATGCCTTCTATGCATAGTTTCTCTAAAGTTGGCAAAGTACATCCTTCCACAAGTTCTAAGATTGGGATTTCACCAAATCTAGGGGGTTGAGCATTAGTTTCTAGATTGCTTGATGGAGGCTGGGATAATAGCTTATCAATGTTCACCTCGAATGTATGAGTCACCATGCGATAAGAGGTTATAGATTTAGCTAACTCTTTTCGATAGTGTCTAACCAATGATTTTACAATATCTAGTTGTAGTTTGAGCATATCATAGTTGTACTCATGGGTGAATCAATCTCTAAAATAGTCATCTCAGGAGTAGCCCTTAAGAAGACCTATGGGATTTCTCATTTTATCAACAATATCCCCAATGAATATATTTACTTTTTCTTGCATTGTACCCTAAATTTTCTCATTATTGAAGCAATAAGGTAGGGATTGGACTAGTTGTAAACCTTTGATGGTAAATATAGCAGAGCATGTTGTCACAGAAAATTTACTTTCTTCATTTTTCGCATCAAAATTTTCTAGTAGGGTTTTGAGTTTGTCAAGGAAGAATTCTTCAAACGTTACTTGGGTTCTTTCTACCTAACCGTATTCATCAAGAGCATTAATATATTCTTGGATGGCTAATTTCTTGACATCGTATTCATCTGGCTAAACCGGCTTTTTCTTTTTACTTTTATTCTTTCTCTTCATAATGCTTCGAGCTGGTGAGACAGTTTGCTACGATGAGGCTTTCTTCATCACCATCTCAGGCTTTTCAGGGTTTCTAATTATTTTCTTTATCAATTTCTTTAGCCTTTTTGAAAGGTAAACATTCCATAAGTGCCCTTGTTCGACAGTACGTTATGCTTCTTCTCCAAAGAGGATCTAGGCAATGGTTTATGTTCCTCGAGCACAGTAATGTGATTGATATATTTAGTGGGCATTTTGAATAAGACTACCTTTAAGAGAATTCCCTGACCTTCTCGGTATTACTTCTCAACCCAGTCCTTGAATACATAGTAGTCTTCAATGGTATGACCCAAAATTCTATAGTAAGGATAATAGTTTAGGTGATCTATTTTGTTGGCCTCGTCTAACCTCTTGGATTCTAACAATTTGAGGCTTAACCTTAGGGCATCCTGAAAGATTTTAGCTATTCTTTTTTTTGAAAGGATATTTCTTTTTGAGCCTTTGTTAGAGATTATTGGATCATTCTACTTTTCTATCTCCTGCAAGAGTTGGTAGCATATAAGAATTACCTTTGTTGGAGGTTTCTTTCGTTTAGTTGTTGTGAGTGCAACCCTCATATTTTTGGAAGGCTCTCCACGCTTTACCTTATCTTTTTTCGGTTTGAAGCTTTGTGAACTAGATAAGATTGGAGGGCTAATCCTTTCCAACTTTTTGACTTACATAATGAGGTCTTGGAAGGTATGGATAGAAAAGGCATTTAGATAAGGTACCATCAATCCTCCCCATATATTGCCGAAAACCAAGTTCACTGCTTCAAATTAGCTCATGGGCTGTTCACACTTAATACTAAGATTTCTCCATCATGTGGTATAGTTTAGAATCAACTCATTATTGCACTTCAATATTGAGACAAAGTCTGCAATGGTCACTTTATTAGTGGCTCCTCTGAATTTGATTCGAAAAATCTCTTTCATTTGTGCCCAAATTTGCATAGATTCTAGTTGCAAGCTAGTATACCATTCAAATACTACTCGTCTCAAGCTTGCCGAAAATTAATGGAGTAACAACGAGAGATGATTACTTGAATCTCCATATAGAGTCACAAAATGAGCTATGTGTTATTCAAGATTGCCCATGCCATTAAACTATTTGAAATTAGGTATCGTATAGCTTTTGGGATATAACACTAGATCGTGATAACTGGGGTATAGTTTGTTAGCATCATTTATCCTACCCATCTCACTTTCTTGTCTCAACTGTATAGCTACCATTCATTGTACCTACTATTTTATATATGCTAAGAGTTTCATAGTGTCAGGGATCACTGAAATTGGGGATTGGGTATCCCTTATGGGAGGAGAAGGGTCTATATTTTCATGGATTTCATCTATAGGAGATGCACCTTATGTTGCTTCTGCTGCTTGGGATGGTTGTTGAGATTGTTATAATTTATTGACATTTTGTCTTATTTGTAGCATCATCTCTGTTAATTCAGTAACTCTTCTTTGAGCTTCATCTTTCTCTTTACCTTATTATCTCAACTATTCTTGTAGTGCTTCTATGGTCGCTTATTGATTGGGGCTTTCAGTTATGACCAAAGCTTCTATCAAAACATGATAGTCCATGTTTTGAGAATCAGATTTGGGCTTTGAGTTGAGGCTAATCTCTCCCATCAGTCAAGTCATCTCAGTCAACAGTCTACTCATGGAGTGGGTTGTCACACCTACTCTTTGGCGTGGTAACAAGCAATGGTCCAAAAGAACCCTTTTCTCTTAGGTTTCTTCATCCGTAAGCATCACCCAGACAATCTTCTTTTGGCATTTGGCTGGTTGGGGTGTGGGATCGTAGTCTCTCCTAGAGTCATAATGAGAAATGACTAATAGTATGAGTGGTATCCTTTGACAAACCCTTGTGCTGGGTTTTAGCTTTACGATAACTCTTGTAATTTTATTTGGTGATTTGCCCCTCTACTACAGTCTTAAGGCAAGATTGTGCCCTTTGTGATTTTCTCCTATTCTTCTTCAAATTGCCTAATGGAGCAAAGGAGTTGGAGGTAGGGATGATAATGATCGACTTCATTTGAGGGATAGACTTCCCAAGTCGGCTGAAGATTCCAGCAACTTTTCCTTGTGATAGTTAAGATGAGATCTTTTTTCTCGATTCCCATGTCTGAATTTGCTTTTGATTATCTTCTGTGAGGAGTTGGGTGAAGGCTACTAAAAATTGAGCTTTGTGTTAGTCCTAACCTCTAGAAGGTTGACATCATTGGTGGTTGAGGAATAACTTCTAGCTTATCATTTGAACAACCCTTATCATTGGGGATGATGACAGTAAGCCTCCTTCCCCTTGATGGAAGGCGAGCAATAAGCTAATATTACATATCAACCACTTCAGCTGGTGTAGTAGTAGGTGCCCTCTTGAACTAGATGACCTCAGAGATGGTCCCAAAATTGATTTGAACTTTAGTTACTTTGTAGCAACCATTGACTGAAGTAACTACATCTTGGGGCGGAGATCTTTATCATTATTGCTATTTGATTCTTTCTTCTATAAAGAAGAACATAATTAATTAATTTTCAATCGTAATTCTACTTTATCAGCATCTCTATCGTATTAACTAGGTTTCTACATTTGGAGGATAAGTTGAGTCCCACCGAGCATGTCAAAATTTGGGGGGATTGATTTCGATAGCCCGGGATAGTGAAGATTCTAAGGAGTGACATAAAATCACAAATCAAATTTTATTTTAATTTTAAATGCACTATCAAGTGTTATGGGAATATTTACTTCTAATAGGTGTAAGCTCCTATTGTTAATTACCTCGATAATTGTTAGAAACTTCTTAAAATGAGAAATCTAGCTAATAAGATACATACATAAAAGAAAGAAGAAAGCATTATTAATTGAAAGATGGTACATGGCTTAAGTTAGGGCATGCCCTCATTTCATAATGAATTTTAACATAGAATTATAGAAAAGAAACATAAAAGAAATAAAGAAAAAAGAAAGAGAGGAGAGGAAGCTATGATGTGCTACCAGCCCACTTCCCTTGCATTAGACCGTGTGGCATCCGATTTGAATCTTGGAAGAAAATAGGAAAAGTTTGAAGTATTTTTAGTAGTTTTGAGTATTAATAATAACTTCATGATTTGAACTATTTTCATTAACTAATGAGGCATTAGTAATAATTTTATTTTGTGGTTAAAATATTTTTGTTAGCCAATAAGGCATTTGGCAATAACTCTATTGGGATTGGAGCATTTTCGCTAGCTAATAAAGCATTGGCAATAACTCTATTTGGATTGGTGTGTTTCCATTAGCCAATAAGATATTGGCGATAACTTTATTGACCTTAAGGCATAGGTGATAGTTTTTTTGATTTTTAAAGTATTTCCATAGGCTTATGGAGGTAGATATAGCTTTGAAGTATGGCTAATAGCTTTGAGTGCCTTGTTGATTAACTTTAGTAATTTGATAGCATATCGATGGCTTAGGGGGTCGAGTATAACTTTAATGTGTAGATAATAGCCTTAAGCATGTTAGTGATTAACTTATTTGGATTGATAGTATTACTAATGACTTATGGAGTTGATATAGCTTAGAATATGCATTGTCAATAGCTTCTGTGGTTAACTAGTTTGGAAGTGTGGCCAACAACTTTGAACCTATTGGTAATTAATTTCTTTGGTTTGATAGCATCACCAATGACTGATGGAGTTAGATATAGCTTTAAACTATGGCCAATGACCTTGAACAAATTGGCAATTGACTTTCTTGGTTTGATAATGTTACCAATGATTAATGGGGTTGGATATAGCTTCAAAGTGTGGTCGATAGCTTGGAGTGTATTTGCCATTAACTTCATTTAAATAAGGCATTCTGGCTAACTAACTAAGACAGTTCAAGCCTACTTTTGTTTGATTTGATTTAAAGCATTACCAATGCATTTGGGTTGGCTTAGCTTGGTAGATATGTGGTCAACAACTTTTGAGATTGACTAGCTTCGAAGTGTAGCTAACAGCTTGAAGCATATCAATAATTAATGTCTTTAGTTTGATAGCATCACCAAGGACTTATGGAGTTGGGTATACCTTTGAAGTATTGATGAAGGCTTTTGTAGCACATCTACTGAGATTTAATTTGACCTTATTTAGTTTTATTTGAACTAATTCTAGTTTAGGTCAGAAGGTAATATCATCCTTTGTTCATAGCTTTGAAGTATTATCGAAGTTTCAATACTCCTAGTGGGACTCAGTTTGACTCTATTTAGTTCCATCGAGACTAATACAATTCGGGTCTGAGTTTGATTTCATTTAACTTGAGTCAAGTTTTTACCTTATGTTGGACCTCTATGGAGTTCGAGTATGTTGGACTTTGGTTCAAGTTCAAGTCAATTTGGCTAAACTTGGTTTTAGTTAATGCTCAACCTAGCCTAGTTTTGGTTTGACTTTGAGTTTATCCTTTTAGTTTGGATTTGATTTAACCCAATCAAGATTTGATTTGAACTTAGTTTAATTCTGATTGAATTTGACTTGAACTTAATTTGATTTTAAATTAACTCAACTTGAACTTAATTAGGGTTGAGTCTGAGTTTATTTGAACTGAGTTAACTCAATTTGATTTGGGTTTAGTCCATTTGTTTGACCAATTTAAGTCCATTTGGGCTAGCTTAACCATTGTCTATTTATTTTAACTAAATTTAATTTTAATATTAATTAATTTGATTTAAGGGTCTTTGACTGTTTATGATTATTTTAGATGGATCTGTAGCTTGTCTTTAAATATGCAAACTCAAAGGTTGGGTTAATTTGCAAGCTTGAAAGTTGGCTTAGTGTGAGCCTGAGGGCTGACTGGGTGCAAGTTTGAAGACTGGCTTAAATGTGAGTGTAAAAATTGGCTGAGTGTGAGCCCAAAGGCTGACTGAGTGCGAGCCTGAAGGCTAGTTGGGTGCAAGCCTGAAGGCTAGCTTGGTGCAAGCCTGAAGGCTAGTTTAGCGCAAGCTTGAAAGCTAGCCAAGTGAGAGCCTAAAAGATGATTTAGTACGGGTTTGAAGGCTGGCTAAGATGCTAGCTTAAGAGCAGGCTGAGTGCGAGCTTGAAGGCTAATTAAGTATGAGTCTGAAGGTTGATTGAGTGTGAGCCCAAAGGTTGACTAAGTGCGAGCCCAAATGTGGCTTGAACGCAAGCCTGAAGGCTAGCTAAGTACGAGCCTAAAGGATAGCTTAGGTGTGAGCCTAAAGGCTAGCTAAGTGCGAGCCCAAAGATTGGCTAAGTGTGAGCTTGATGCTGGCTAAGTGTGAGCTTGAAGGCTGTCTTAGTTGTGAGCTTGAAATTTGGCTGAGTATGAGGCCAAAGGCTAGCTTAGATGCGAGCTCAAAGGTTGACTTTGATGCGAATCTGAAGGCTAACTGAATGTGTGCCTGAAGGCTGGCTTGGGTGTGAGCTTTAACATTGGCTTAGATGCGAGCTCAAAGGTTGGCTCAGTTCCCAAGCTCAACAGCTGGCTTAATGTGAGCTTGAAGGCTAGCTTGAATGCAAGCTTGAAGGTTGGCTAATTGTGAGCCTGAAGGTTAGCTTGGATGCTAGTTTGAAGGCTAGCTGAGTGTGAGCTGAAAGGCTGGCTAAGTGAGGGCCTAAAGGCTAGCTTAAATATGAGCTCAAAGGTTGGCTTTGATGCGAGCCTGAAGGCTAGCTGAGTGCGATCTTGAGGCTAGCTAAGTGTGAGCCTAAAGGATGGCTTAGTGTAAGCCTGAAGGCTAGCTGAGTGTAAGCTGAAAGGCTGAGTGAGGGCCTAAAGGCTAGCTTAAATGTGAGCTCAAAGGTTGGCTTTGATGCGAGCCTCAAGGCTAGCTGAGTGCGATCTCGAGGCTAGCTAAGTGTGAGCCTAAAGGATGGCTTAGTGTAAGCCCGAAGGCTATCTAAGATGCGAGCCCGTAGGCTAGCTAAGGTGCAAGCCCAAAAGTTGGTTTATATACGGGTTCGAACGCTAGCTAAGTATGAGCCCGAAGACTAACTTAGACACTAGCCTGAAGGCTAACTTAGATGCAAGCTTGAAAGCTAGCTTGGATATGAGCCTAAAGGCTAGCTTAGATACAAGCCTAAAGGCTAGCTTGGATGTGAGCCCAAAAGTTGGCTAGGTGTGAACCTCAAGCTTAGCTTGGATATAAGCCTGAAGGCTCGCTAAGTGCAACCTTAAAGACCGGATGAGGTACTAGCCCAAAGGCTAGTTAAGGCGAACTCGAAGGCTAGGTGAGTGTGAACTCAAAGGCTAGTTTGGTTGTGACAAGGATTTGCCTTCTTCACAAAGATCTTCGAGGGGCCACAAATGTCTGCGGCAAGGTCCTAGGTCTGCCATCGTGTTGAGGATCGAGGGTGACTGTAATGTTGATGGGATTTTATTGATGCGCCAATGACCGCGGGTGGCTGCGATGATGATGACATGATAATCGTGACAAGAGAACACTATTGTCCTCTTTTTTCTTTTTGGCAGCAACCTTCATTTTTTTTATTTTTTTCCTTTATTTTTCCTTTCTCCTCAAGCCCATGCCTTTCTCCACGCTTGGGCTGCAAAATTTTTATATTAGTTTTTCTCACTTACTCCCTTCTTCCCACTAGTTTATTATGAAATGTTGATATGATCATTGCACAAAATGGATGGAGTTTTGTGTCTGTATTTTGCCTTAAGAAACATGAAGTGCATGATTGATAGGATATTCCCTTTTGAGAAAGTTGGATGTTCCATCATAGACAAAACATAGACCCTTTTGGTTATTATTTTTGTTGCCCCCAGGTATTAGGTATAGTATCTTTTGAGGAATCGGCCATTGATTGGTGGCATTGGCCTTTTTCCCTCGTTATCAATCAGTTGGTAGGATTCACCTTTAAATATCCTTTTGTTGATATAAGGACTTTTCCAATTAGTCTTAAACTTGCCTTTCATATTTTAGTTTAGGATAATGGGTCTTCTTAGGAATAAGACTATTTCTCCCTTGTGGAAGGGCCTAAGGCGAGCCATCCTATTGTAGGTCTTGACCATTGGTGCTTGATACATTTCCAAGTCTTGCTGGGCTATGAGCCTTATTTCATTCAAGGAGTCTAGCTAGTTAAGGTGAAGATGAATGTTATCTTCTCTTGTGATTTCTTCTTGTAAGGTAATCCTTAGAGAGGAGATTTGCAATTTTAGTGGTAAGACTACCTCAGTCTCGAACACCAATGCATATGGTGTTGATTGGGTAGGAGTTTGATATGTAGTGCAATAGGCCCACAGTGCCTTAACAAGCTTTTGGTACCTGTCTTTCTTATTTCTAGTAATAACTTTCTTCAAGATTTTGGAGAGAGTCTTGTAGAGTGCCTCAGTGAGCCCATTAGCTCTCGCATTATAAATTGAGAATATCTATAATCTATCTTATGATGATGTGCAAATCATCCTACTTTGAAGTTTCTAAAGGGCGGTCTATTATCAAAAATGATCCTTCGAGGGACACCAAATTAGTATAAGATATTTTCTTGAAAGAAGCGGATAATAATATCTGCTTTTACCTCTTTTAATGGAATCACTTTAGCCTATCGAGAGAAATAATCGGTTGCTACCGGTATGAAGTGGTAGCCTTTAGAAGAAGATGGTTTAATTGTACCAATAATGTTTGTACCCCAGACCTCAAATGGCCATGAGGACACTATTGGATATAGAAGTTGTAATTTCTGTGAATTTGATATTATATTCTATGAGGATTAAAGCCCACTTTGCTAGCATCTCAGTGAGCATATGCTTAGTTGTCAGGTAATTTATGAGATCAATCTTTGATATTAAAATGACTTTATCAAAAAGAAAATAATGTCTCGGTTTCTTGACTATGAATATGAGTGCCGAACAATATTTTTCAATAGGGGAGTAGTTGCTTTCTATCCCACCAGTATTCTACTCAGATAGTAGAGTATATTTTCATTACCCTCTTCATTATTTTTGGTAAGTAGTGCCACCAAGGATCGTCCCATTGTTACCATGCAGGGGATAAGGGGTTTATTGAGTAGAGATGCTTTTAGGACTAGTGGCTTTAGGAGATACTGCTTGATCTCTTCAAAGGCTTATTGGCAATCTTGATCCCAAATGAATGAAGTGTCCTTCTTCATCAATTTTGAAAAAGTCTTGTATTTTCCAAAGAGGTTTGAAATGAATCTTCTTATGTATACTAGTCGGCCTTGGAATGATCTCAATTGCTTTAAATTACTAGGTAGCGGCATATCCAAGATATCATTGATCTTAGATGGATTGATTTCAATCCCTCAATGTCTAATAATAAAGCCAAGAAATTTTCCTAATGATACCCTGAAAGCGCACTTCATAGAATTCATCTTTAAGTTATATTTCCTAACACGATTGAATACCACTCTTAGGTCTTGGACGTGCCTCTCTTTGGACTTAGTTTTGACCACCAAGTTATCCATATAACATTCTACTAACCAGTGTATGAGGTCATCAAAGATTTGAGTCATAGCCCTTTGGTAAGTGGCACTTGCATTCTTGAGCCTAAAGGGCATCGCCTTGTAGTAGTAAATGCCAATTGGTGTCCTGAAAGCTGTATGTTTCTCATCATTAGGATACATAACATTGTTGACTTCAAAATAATCTCTTTCATGGATGGTTTTTTAGGATATAACTAAATCACACTGTCGACTTCAAAATAATCTCTTTCATGGATGGTTTTTTAGGATATAACTAAATCAGGATACATCCTGATTTAGTTATATCCTAAAAAACCATCCATGAAAGAGATTATTTTGAAGTTGACAGTGTTATCAATCATGACTTTCATTATTAGCAATGAAAAATTATCTTTTGGACATGCTTCATTCAAGTCCTTATAGTCTACACAAATATGGATTTAGCCATTCTTTTTCTTTACTGGCATAATGCTTGCTATCCAATTTGGGTATTTTTTTTTTCTCTATGATGAATCCTACTTCGATCGATTTCTTCATTTCTTCTATCACCTTTTTTTCTAGGTTGAGTTTCATCTTCCTAAGTGCTTGTTTGATAGGTGGAAGCTTGGGATTAATGGCCAACTTGTGGACTGCAACTTCAAGATCTAGTCTAGCCATCTCCTTATAGCTCTATGCGAAGTAGTGAATGTACTCTTAGAGCACTGCTTTGAGCTGGGTTTAGCTTTTCTCTGACAGTTAATTGCTAATGAAAATTGGTTTGGGGTCCTCCTCTGAGCCTAAGTTGATCTCTAGCAATTTATTGACTATTCCTTGCCCCCTATTCTCAAATTCTGGTGGAGTTTCTTTTAGTTTGAGGAATATTTCTTCACCAAGTTAGTCATCATGTCGAGTGAGATTTGGTGAAGGTTCGTCTGAAGGTATTTCAGTTGTATCGTGCCCCTTTCTTTTGGTTCTGATGAAATCCCACCACTAATGTCACCTTCTTGTGTGTCTAAAAGTCATGACCACCTTAGCACATGTGTCAGGAGGTATTGATGTCATTTGATCATCTTGAATATTAGAGAGAGGTCTAATGGTGATCATAAGGCATGTGCGGGCATTTAGAGTAATATAGTCCAATCCTTTGGTGTTCTTGTTTCCTTCTCTAGGAATGTAAGCATGTCCTTGAGGTGGATCCCATAGATTCTTGAAGAAATGACTCTCTCTCTCTCTCTTTTTGTTTATGGACATCCTCAACTAGATTTATTGATTATATGATGAATCTAATTTGAGAAATATTTAGGCATGATTGCCAGTTGATGGTCACCATCATCCGCTATATCTTTAGTTCCTAGGATTTTTTGTATGCTTGGGGGACAAGGGATTGCCTTGTAAATAGTATTTTCTTTTCTCCTTTGCACCGTTAAGAAATATAGAAAGTCGTTAATTCTTCTATGACATTAATGTTCAGCTTATCTAATGACTTAAATAAGCCTTGTGGAACTTTAGTAACAAGGAAAGTATTTTTTGTTTGACCTCTGTTATAATATTCTTTAGAAGTGTAATCACCCGGTTAGACTTATGGGACTTCTTCATCTAAAGAGGCTAGGTTAGAATCGCTTCCTAGGTGATGAGGAGCAAAGATCAGGCTAGTAATCTTTTACTTTACTTGATTGATAAAAGCAGACCCCCTACCAGTGTTAGATCTCTGATAGTATTTTGCATCATTATAATATACATCATGAACATCAAAATGACATGCATCTTCATCAATTCGGTGTTCTTCACCATCCTCAAAGTATTTGAAGTATTGATATAGGGTTGATGGTACTACTTTATTTTCATGTATCCATGGCCTCCCTAGTAGTGCTTTGTATGATGCATTAATATCCATTACATAAAACTTGACATCTATCATCATCTTGCCTACTTTCAAAGGGATAATTATGGCTCTTAGAGCTCTTTGTCTATTCTAATTAAAACATTGTATGGTTATAATCTCGAATGATAGGTGACAGACATCAAAAGTTAGGGCTCTTAGAGTTCAGAGAGTCATCAAATTGACTGAGGAACTTGGGTTAATTAGGATTTGATTGATCTTGATCCCATCACTATTCCTTGTGATATATAACAGTCTATTGTGATCTGTTGTTCTAGATAGCAGGTCATCATTTGTTAATGTGATGGCAAGAGGTTGGCATGCACACAAAGACTCCATCACCTTCTCTTTAGTAAAGTATGCTTGATAGTTGGTCAAATTCTGCAAGATGTGCACTAGTGTATCTCTAAGTTCTTATGACATCATCAAGGTATAGAACACACTCAGCATAGCAAGGATCTTCTTGAGATGGGTTGTTATGTTGTATTTCACCTTTTTGGGTGAAGGTTCAACTTGCAAGGGCTCGATGCCCTTATTTATCTGAATTTCTTTTCCCTTGCCTTTTGGGATATTCTTGTCCTTAGGCATTGAAGCTTCTCTTGGAGGTAGCACCTTCCCACCTCAGAGTTGTATCTGGTTTGCTCTTCCTAGTTAAAATCTAGCATCATGAGACTAATAAGGTTCATCTTTGGGATTACTACTAAGGCTAATCATGTGATAAGAGGTACTGAACCCTTGCCCCTAGTTAGTAGTTCCTTGAATGTACTTGGAGGATGTGACTACCTAATAATTATTGCATTCAACATTAGAATTAGGCATTTGGGGTTTTCTCATAGAGAGGTCCTTAGAGACTCTTTAGATAAACCCTCCTACTTTGTTTGCTAGCATAACTTCTTCAAAACTTTGTATTTAGGGTGTTTCTTGTGTGGATATTCAGATTGGCTTGATGTGGGGGCATAATGAACCTTAGCATTAGCTTCTATGATCCTCTCCCAAAATGCCTACTTCTTCCTTTAGCACTTGCTCTTGTATAGCCTTTCGAAGTAGTTGTAACATTACTTTGAGTCAGACATAGAGTCATATTCATCGTCTGTGCCGTATATTCATAATTTCTCTTAAGTTGGCAAAGTGTATCCTTCTATAGGTTCTAGACAGGGATCTTACCAAAACTAATGGGTTGAGCATTAGTTGTTGGATTGCCTGATAGAGGTTGAGATAGTAGCTCATTGACGTTCACCTTGGATGTATGAGTCACCATGCAACAAAGAGGTCATAGACTTAGATAACTCTCTTCAATAGTGTCTTATTTCTTGATCCATCACTAGAGTAAGTGACACGAGTGGTTATTCTGATCATGAGGAGGGTTGGTAGGTGGTTTCTCACCACTCCTATGAGATCTTTATATGTCTTTGTCTTTTTTGCTAGCACCTTCTCCATCCTTTTGAATTTCTCATAAAGCATGGTAGTTGTATTTATCACTCTTTTCATGTGGGCAATCATAGCCTTCATATGCTCATTCAGCATTTGCATTTGCCTTCTAACAAAATTCATATTAGTTATAGCTAGCTCTTTCATACTATCTAGCTATAGTTTGAGCATGTTGTAGTCATACTCACAGGAAAACCACTCTCTGAGATAATCATCTCAAGAGTAGCCCTTAAGGAGACATGTGGGATCTCTCATTTTATTAGTAACATCTCCAGTGAATTTATTCACTTCTTCTTACCTTGCACCCTGAATTTTCTCATTATTGAAGTGATGGGGTGGGGATAAGCTTTGTTGTAAATCTCTGATGCTAAATATGGCAAAACATGTTGCCACTAGAAGTTCACTTTCTTTATTTCCTGTATCAAGGTCTTCTAGTAAAGTTTTGAGTTTGTTAGAGAAGAATTCTTTCAGAGTTACGTGGCTTCTTTCTTCCTAAATATATCCATCTAGAGCATCAATGTATTCTTCGATGGCTGATTTCTTGACATTGTGTTCATAACCAATTTCTTCTTCTTACTTCTATTCTTTCTCTTCTTGATGCTTTAAGCTACTGAGATAGTTTGCTTTGATGAGACTTTCTTCATCACCATCTTGGGCTCTTTAGGGTTTTTAATCATTCTTCATCAGTTTCTTTAGTCTTTTTGAAATGTAGACATTCCATAAGTTCCCTTATTCGAGGGTACATTGTGCTTCTTCCCCAAAGAGATTTCAACAAGTGGTTCATGGTCCTCAAACACAATAATATAATTATTGTGTTTAGTGGGTGTTTTGAATAGGGCTATCTTCAAGAAAGTTAGCTTGCCTTCTCGGTCTTGTTTCTCGACCCAATCCTTAAACACATAGCAGTTTTAAATGTTATGTCCCAAAACTCTATTGTAAGGGCAATAGTTCGGGTGATCTATTTTATTGGTCTCGCTTGGCCTCTTGAATTCTAGCAATTGGAGGCCTAACTTGAAGGTATCTTAGAAAATTTTACCTACTCTTTCTCTTTTGAAAGAATATTTCTTTTTGAGGCTCTGTTGGAAATCATTTAATTATTCCACTTCTTCATCTCCAGTGAGAGTTGGTGGCTTCTGAGGATTACCCTTGTCTATGGTGGGGTTTGGAGGATTTTTTTGCTTAGTTACTATGAAAACAACCCTCACATTTTTGGAAGGCTCTCCATGCTTCACCTTATCTTTTTTTGGCTTGAAACTTTGTGAATTAGATAATGTCAGTGGGTCAATCCTTTCCAACTTCTTAACTTGCATGATGAGGTCTTGAAAGGTATGGATAGAATAGGCACTCAGATAAGATGTCATTGATTATCCCTTATATTGCCAAGAATTAGGTTCACTACCTCAAATTAGCTCATGGGTCGTTCATACTTAATGTTGAGATTTCTCCACTATGTGATATAATTCAGAATTGACTCATTGTCATATTTTAGTATTGAGACAAGGTCTGCAATGTTCACTTTATTTGCAACCCCTCCAAGCTTGATTTAGAAAGCCTATTTCATTTGTGTCCAAGTTTGTATGGATTCCGATTATAAATTGGCACACCACTCGAATGCTACTCCTATCAAGCTTGCTGAAAATTGATGGAGTAATAATAAGATATTATTACTTGAATCTCCATACAAAGTCACAAAATTAGCTATGAGCTATTTAAGATTTCCCATGCCATTAAACTATTTGAAACTAGGCACTATATAGCCTTTGGGATATGACACTTGATCGTGATGGCTAGGGTATAGCTTGTCAGCATCATTTACCCTATCTGTCTCACTTTCGAGTCTCAACTATGCAATTACTATTTGTCATACTTGCTATTATATGTATGCTGAGAGTTTCATGTTTTTAGGGATCCTTGAAATCGGGGATTAGGTATCCCTTATTGGAGGAGGTATTTAAAAAGGGCTTATATTTTTGTGGATCTCATCTATGGGATATGCGCCTTTTGCCACCTCTACTGCTTGGGATGGTTGTTGAGATTGTTCCAACTTATTGAGCTTTTGGCTCATTTATAATATCATCTCCATCAACTCCATGACCTTCTTTTGAGCTTCATCTTTTTCTTTGCTTTGTTGTCTTAACTGTTATTGTAGTGCTTCTATGGTCACTTTTTTATTGGAGCCTTCAGTTATGACCAAGACTTCCATCAGAACATGGTGGTCTATGTCTTGAGAATCAGGTCTAGGCTTTGGGTTAAGGCTAACTTCTCCCATCTCATTCAAGGGTCTACTCATGGAGCAGGTCGCCATACCCTCTCTTTGGTGCGATCGCAAAGATTGCTTCACAAGGGCCCTCTCCTCTTGAATTTCTTCATCAGTAAGCTTCACTTAGGTAGCTTTCTTTTAGCATTTGACCGGCTAAGATGTAGGCTCAAGGTCTCTCCCATAATCATGATAAGAAATAACTTTGACAGTGTGGGTGGTCTCCTTTGGTGAACCCTCGTGTTGGGTTGTACCTTTACAATGACTCTGGTTATTTTGTTTGGTGATTCTCCCTTTTGCCATAGTTTTAAGGCAAGACTATACCCCCAGTAATTTGCTTCTACCCTTCTCTAAATTGTGTAATGGAGCAAAGGAGTTGGAGGTAGGAATGGTAATAACTGACTTCATTTTAGGGGTAGGTTTCCCAAGTTGACTAAAAATTTTAGTATCTTTCCCTTTACTTTAATAGTCACGATGAGATCTTGTTCATCATGCCTATTTTTGGATTTGCTTTTGATTGCCTCCTGTGAGGAGTTGGGTGAAGGTAGCCAAAAACTAAACTTCACTTTGGTCCTACCCTCTAGACAACTGATATCCTTTTTGATTAAGGTATGGCTTCTAGCTCTTCATCCGAATAGCCCTTCTCATTAGGGATGACGACATTGAGCCTCCTTCCCCTTAATGAAGGTGAGAAATAGGCTGGTTTTGCATCGAGAACCTTAGTCAGTGCAATAGGTGCCTTCTTGAATTAGACAACCTCAGAGATGGTTCTGAACTTGATATGAACTTTAGCTACTTTTGTAGCAATCATTGACTGAGGTAAATGCACAGCTGATCCTGCCCCCAGGATGATGGTGTATCTTGGGGCAAAAATATTCTTTATTGTCACCATTTGATTCTTTCTTCTATAAAGGAAAATACAATTGATTAGTTTTCAATCGTAATTTTACCTTATCAGTGTCTCTATTGTATTAACTAGGTTTCTACACTTGGAGGAGAAGTCAAGTCCCATTAGGCATGCTACAACTTGTGGGATCAATTTTGGTGGCCCAAAATAGAGGAGACCCTAGGACTGACTCAAATCACAAATTAAAATTTATCTTAATTTGTGATTTGAGGTTTTTAATTTGAAGTGTGCTATCATATATTATGGAAACATTGACTTTCAATAGGTGCATGCCCCTATTGTTAATTACCCCGATAATTATCAGGAACCTCCTAAATTAAGAAACTTAGTTAATAAAATAGAGAGATAAAAAAAAAGAATAAAGTATTTGATTGATTTTAAGAAATGATACATGACTTAAGTAAGGGTATGTCCTCACTTTACCATGAATTTCAATATGGAATTATAAAGAACATAAAAGAAATGAACAAAGGAAAAGAGAAAGGAGTAAAAAAGAAACTTTAATATGTGCTATTGCCTCACTCCCCTATATTGGACCACATGGCATTTGATTCAAATTGACTCGGTCTTTGACAGATGTTGGTGACATCATCCAATAGGACATGGAAAGGAATGAGAGAGGTTCAAAGTATTTCCAATAGCTTTTGAGTGTTGGCCATAACTTTATTTGGTTTGGTGACATCACCAACAGTTTATAAGGTTGGGTATAGCTTTTAAGTATTGCTAAAGGCTTTTGTAGCATACCCAACGAGACCCAGTTTGACCTTATTTAGTTCTATTTGAACTAATTGTTTGTTTAGATTAAGGTGGTAATATCACCTTTTGTTCATTATCTTGGGGTATTGCCGAGGGTTCAACACACCCAGTGAAACTTAGTTTGACCCTATTTAATTTAGTTGAGACTAATATAGTTTAGGTCCGAGTTCGGTTCAAAATCAGTTCAACACTCAATTTCAATTTGAGCCTAAAATTGATTTAATTTGATATTTAAAACTTAATTGAATTGTGATTCTTTAACTCCTTCATAGAAAATAGTGATACATTCCAGTCTTTCTAATTCTAGAGTCTTTTGTGATCAAGTTCACATCAACACTTTATAACATGACCAAGGGAATCATGTGAGATATTAAAGTCACTGACTGTTCAATAGTGATTTCAATCTACCAAGCTTAGCATTGATTTTTAGAAGAATATTTATCAAATACTGATCATCGACTCTAGTTGGAGTAACATTGATTTCAATTCAAAACCAATTTAATTCAATTATATGTTTAGGATTCGATTTAGTTCAATTTTGATTTCATTTGATTCAGGTCAAGTTCGACCTTGTGTTGGACTTTTATTAAGTTCAAGTCTGCTAGACTTTGTCTCAAGTTTAAGTTAATTTAGTTCAACTTGATTTTAGGTAAGGCTCTACCTAGCTTGGGTCTGGTTTGACTTTAAGTTTGCCTTCTTAGTTTGGAATTGATTTAACTCCAATTAAAGTTTGATTTGAGCTTAGTTCAATTCAGATTGGATTTGATTTGAACTCAACTTGATTTTAAATTAACCCATTTTGAGTATGATTAGGGTTGAGTCTGAGTTTATTTCGTTTAGGTCAACTCAATTTGGATTTTTGGAGTCTTGCTAGATTTGGGTTTTAGTACATTTGTTTGATCAATGTAAGTCCATTTAAATCAACTTGGCCTTTGTCCATTTGTCATGATTGAGTTTCTTCACATTAATCAATTTAATTTGAGAGTCCTTTGCTATTATGATAATTTTAGGTAGACCCATGGCTTGGCTTTAAATGTGTGAAGCTGAAGTTTGTAAACTTGAAAGTTGGCTTAGAGGTACAAGACTAAGGGCTTAGTAGGTGTGAGTCCAAGGACTAGCATAGATGCAAATCTGAAGGTTGGCTGAATGTTAGTCCGAAGGCTCGCTGAGGTGTGAGCCCAAGGTTGCTTGGATGCGAGCCCAAAGGCTTGCTAAGTGCAAACTTGAATCCTAACTTGAGTGCAAGTCCATTGTTGAAATTCGCAGTGGAAGTTTCATGGATCACCTTGTTCTCAAACAACACAAGAAACGAGAAGTAATACAATATAAAAGAAAATAACAAGATAAGACAACGGGAGATCCACTATCAATAGATAAAGGCTTTTACAAGAGTTTACAAGAAAGACTTCACTCTTTCTTACTCAACTAAACTCTTTCTCCAAGCCTCGGCAATGCCTCCACCTTCAGAGAGAATCTCCAAGAGAGTACCGCGAGGAACCACCACGAGAGACCACTGAGAAGCACTAGAAAGACCCACACACGAGAGCCAACACTCTTTCTCTTTCTCTTCTCTCTATTCTCTCTATTCCTCTCTCCCTATTTCTCTCTAGTTCAACCTCAATACTGCGCCACACATAAGCCCTATATATTATAGTGTATTTATAGACTCTTATTGGGTCTGAGTTTTACTCAATTACAACTCCTAATAATATAAATCTAAATCCAACTTTGGATTCCTACTTTAACTCAAACTCTAATTAGAGTTCAAGACATCTAAAAATCAACAATCTCCACCTTGACTTGAACTCGGGCGTGCCATCATCATGAATGTTCAGCCGTCATCTCTCATCTAGCCCCTGCCCCTGGGCTACTAGCTTATTCTGATAATTGCAAGATGCGAACTTGAGCCAACCTTGAATTTGCTCTTCATGTCTACAGTTTTGTACTTTTGGAAGCTCTTCGGATGACCTGTGTCTGCTGTTGTAGTAAAAGTAATTTGAGGAGACATCAAATTACTCCGAGTATCATGCTTCATCTTCACTACTGTAGCCATCGGAACTCCACCTGCAATGGTGTTCCCTATCAATCGATAAACATTGCCGCACCTCTCACCTTTCATCAGGATTCTAATACCACGTGTCACCTTCATGACTCCATCTCTTGCTGAATAATTATAGCCTTTTGAGTCCAGTACACCAAGTGAGATTAGATTTCTTCGCATCTTGGGGACATGCCTCACCCCAGTAAGAGTACAAATCGCTCCATCAAACATCTAGATTTTGACTGTTCCCACACCGGCGATTTCACAAGCTGAATTATCGCCCAACCAAACAGTACTTTTCTTCTTATTCTCCTCATAAGAAGTAAACCAATCCTTCCTACAGCAAATATGATAAAAACTACTAGAATCTAAAACCCACTTACCAGAAGTGTCGATTTTTGCGGATATTGCAAGAACATCTCCATCTGCACTATTATCAGAAGTATCATCTGCTATTGCCGTCATCATATTGGAGGACTTTATCTTCCCACGTTCAGGGCAATACCGTCTAATGTGGCCATACTTCTTACATGAATAGCATTGTACTTTCGCTTTCAATTTTGATTTGGATCGTTGCCTGCCTTCTCCACGCTCTCTTAATCTTCCTCTTTCGTGATTCACCAATCCTTCACCAAACTCCATATTAATGTTGGAGTTTCTTCTTCTCTTATTAGAAATAAGACTAGTTGTTACATCTTCCATCTTGAGAGTTTCTTTACCATAAAGAATTGTGGTCACAACATGATCGTACGAAGCAAGAAGAGACATCAAGAGAATCAGCGCCTTATCATCCTCTTCAAACTTCACATCAACTTTCAGCAAATCATTGATAATCTTATTAAAAGCATTTAGATGATGTAATATAGTTGTACCTTCGCTCATACGCAGTCCGTACAACTATTGTTTCAGATAGAACTTGTTCGTGAGGCTTTTTGACATGTACAACTTCTCGAGTTTTGTCCAGATGTCCATCGTCGTCTCTTCGTCAATGACATTGTACAAAACCTCATCAGTCAGGCTTAGAATAATTAAATTCAATGCCTTTTGATCTATCTCCTCCCAGTCTTCATTGCTTATCTTGACCGGCTTCTTTTCTTTTCCCTCTAACGTATTTGCAAACCTTGAAAAGTAAGAACTGCCTTCATCTTCTTTTGCCATAAGGCAAAATTTATCTTACCGTCAAACTTCTCCACCTCGAGTAAGGACTTTGCCATCTTGGATGTTTACTCCTAGGCTCTGATGCCAATTGTTGAAATTCACAGTGGAAGTTTCACGGATCACCTTGTTCTCAAACAACACAAGAAACGAGAAGTAATACAAGATAAAAGAAAATAACAAGATAAGACAACGGGAGATCCACTATCAATAGATAAAGGCTTTTACAAGAGTTTACAAGAAAGACTTCACTCTTTCTTACTCAACTAAACTCTTTCTCCAAGCCTCGGCAACGCCTCCACCTTCAGAGAGAATCTCCAAGAGAATACCGCGAGGAACCACCACGAGAGACCACTGAGAAGCACTAGAAAGACCCACACACGAGAGCCAACACTCTCTCTCTTTCTCTTCTCTCTATTCTCTCTATTCCTCTCTCTCTATTTCTCTCTAGTTCAACCTCAATACTGCGCCACACATAAGCCCTATATATTATAGTATATTTATAGACTCTTATTGGGCCTGAGTTTTACTCAATTATAACTCCTAATAATATAAATCTAAATCCAAATTTGGATTCCAACTTTAACTCAAACTCTAATTAGAGTTCAAGACATCTAAAACTCAACAAGTCCAAAGGTTGGTTGAGGTGTGAGCCCAAAGGCTAGCTGAGTGTGAGCCCAAAGGCTTGCTTAGTGTGAGCCCGAAGGCTAGCTGAGTGTGAGCCCAAGGCTGACTTGGGTGCGAGCTTGAAGGCTAGCTAGGATGCAAGCTTGAAGGTTGGCTGAGTACAAGCCTAAAGGCTGGCATGGTTGCAAGTTCAAAGACTGGCTGAATGTGAGATTGAAGGCTAGTTGAGTGTGAGTCCAAAGTTTGGCTAAGTGTGAGACTGAAGGCTGGCTCGATGCGAGCCCGAAGGCCGGCTTGGGTGTAAACCCAAAGGCTAGCTAAGTGTGAGACCTAAGGATGGCTTGGTGTGAGTATGAAGACTAGCTTGGATGAGAGCCCAAAGCCGGCTAAGGTGTGAGTCAGAAGGCTAGCTTGGGTACTAGTCCGAAGGCTAGCTTGCATGTGAACCAAAATGCTAGCTTGGTGGGAGTTGCAAGATTGGCTTCATGTGATGAGAACACGCTGTCTTCGAGGGAGAGCCATGGGTAACCGCAGTGGTGTTGAGGGTTCACCATCTTCAAGAGGTCATGGGTGACCATGAGCATGAAGTTGACGGTTGCACGGGTGTAGATATGATGGAGATAAGCAAGGCCACAAGTGGTTGCGAGCATGGGGTGAGCCAATTCCTCCTCCTTTTACATCTTCTCCTTTGATTTGCCACCCTTCTTCACTTCTCAATTTTTTTAATTTTTTTTGCAGCTCAATTTTTATATATATCTCTCTCTCTTTTAAAATGGCTAGATTATCTTTTTTTTTCACCAACAAAACTTTTTTATTTATATTTTCCTTCCTTTTCTTCACCGATCTCCTTCTTCTCTTATCTTTCTCCTTCATCCACAAAATTGTGCCCTTCTTCTCCCTTAGGCTCAACTCCCTTCTTCTTCTTGACTGAGCCATGGTGGCCCGACATCCTTCCGACCAGATTTGGCCCTCTCTGATGGCAGACAACAAAGTGGAGGGCTAGGGCCCTCACCCCCTTTTTCCCTTGGCTAGATCCAGCTAGACATGGTAGGATCTTGCCTCTTTGCTTCCTCTAGTGGGATGGGTGGCACAGGGAAAGTCAGAGCAATGATGAGGGTTGGTGGAGCTCAAGGTTGCCAGATGTGGTGAATGCAGGATGACGCAAAGTGGAGCCGGAGCGAGTGTGCATGGGTTTCAGTGGTGCTTGGTTGCAATTGCACACTAGCGGTGCTCGGTCGGGCAGGTGCAGGTGAACCTCTAGTGAGAAGGGCATAGTGCTCATTTGGAGGAGGCCACAGTGGTTGCTCTGAGATTAGGTGGAGGATAGTAAGCAGGACTGGCAGCTTACGTGGTGAGGAAAGCAGCGAGTGCAACTCGGGGAGGCAAAACTTGTGGCAGCGAACATGGGAGCAAGTCAGTAATGTAGGTAGAGGCCAGTCTGAGGAACAAGATGGCTTGATATGAGAAGCCAAGTTAGCTCTACAGGAAAACAATGAAAGAGGAAGGAGGATAGAAAGCTCATATTAGTAAAAAAAAAAAGAAAAGAGGAAAGCTAAGTGGAAGAAGACTTGACCTATTCTTTTGCTTTATTCTTCTCCATTCTCATCTCGACCAATATCCAATTTTTTTCATTGTGTTTTAGGTCCATCCATTCTCATTGACATCATCTCCCCTCCTCTTCCTTTGCAAGTTCCATGGGTTCTTATAGGATTGTGAAGGTTAGATCAATCTTCTTTTAAAATTTTAAATTTATGAATATGAATGATGATTTATTGTTTGAAATGGTTGTGGTTGATGATTTATTTTTTGAATTAGTTATGGATGATGACTTATTGCTTTGAATTGGTCATGGATGTGATTGGATTGGATGAGGATATTTTGGTTTAAAATTGGATAAGTTCTTGGAGGGTTGTAGATTGGTTTATCTATTGTAAATTTAAAAGATGTACTCACCTTAGATGCTGAATTTACAAGGGGGTTATCTGTAAATTCTTTTAAAAATTTGAACTAAATAATAATTCTATGAATTTTAGGGACTTTTTGCAAAAAGAATGTATCTATAGAGTTTTAAAACTTTTAAACTCTTTTTGAATAAAATTTAGATTTATTCGTAAGTAAAAATTCTGAGAGACTTATGTGCGAAAGATTTGGATTTTAGGAGTTTCTTTATAAATATAAAATTTTAAGGAGTAAATTCATAAATTTTAAATTTTATGAAGATTATTTTATAATTTTAGGGTTTCATTGTACCTTTCCACAAAATTTCAATCGCAGCCACCGCCATCGCCTGCGTCCTAGCACACGACGTGCACCTCCGCCCGAGCTCCGCTTTTACCTTTAGCCCACCAGCCTCTGCCAACGTGAGCTCCGCCCGAGCTTATCCCCTCCGCCTCTGGCCGCCTTTCCAGCATCGCCGACAACCAAATCTTGGCTTCCCCGCGGCCAGGCACCCCTCCAGTGCCATAACCAACTCCTTCGCCAGCCTACAATCGTCCTAGAGCCTCCAGCCGAGCTTGACGAGCACCCATCGCTGATCACTCACTTCCTTGTCACTATGCGACATGGAGGAAGCCAAATCCCCGCCGCCACCAATGAATCGAGCCCCTCTCCAGCACCACGATGTCTACTGCTCATCGTTGGGAGGCAGGGTCAAATCTAGATCCAGCCGTGGGATGAGGAGGTCTGGTTCCTCAATGGTTCAGATGGAGAGGGGAACAAGGAAAAGAAGATGGCTTCAGAGAGAAGATGGGAGGAAGAGAAAATAAAAAAAATAAAAAAAGGCTATTTCTTCATGCCAACTGTAAGAGCAGAAAAGGGAGAATAAAAAATAAAAGGCCTTAAAAGGTGTTTGCTCCAAGCATGTGGGGAAAGTAAAAAAAGAAATAAGAGAGGTGAACAAAAAAAAAGAGAAAAAAAAGCAAAAAACTCTCTTGTTTCAGTTTTCGTGTCAACATCATTACTGTTATTTGTATCCCTTGAAGATGACAAGTTTAATACCGTGGCCACTAATAATCTTTGGCATATAAAAAAATTTCATTAATATTGTGGCTACCAGTGGCCCCCTTCAAAGATGGCGAACCTCGACATCGCGGCCACCCGAGACTCTATGCACCGATGGAACACCACCTAGGGCTAGCCATGGACTTGATTGAAAGTCAACTCTAGTCTAGGTCCAGTCCACAGACTCGTTCGAAATCAATTTTAGACTACGGTCAACTTGCGAGTACACTGAATATTTATTTAGAGTAAACCCAGCGTGCGAGCTTGTTGAATGTCTATTTGAATTAAGTCCAGCCCGTGGGCTCACTAAAAGTCTATTCAGACTAAGACTAGTTTACGGGCTCGCCGAATGTTTATTCAGACTAAAGCTAGTTTACAAGCTCGCCAAATGTCTATTCAAACTAAGACCGGCTCTCAGGCTCACTAAACATCTACTCGAACTAAGATCAGCTTGCGAGCTCGCCAAATATCCATTCAGACTAAGGGTAGGCCGTGAGCTCATTAAACGTCTATTCGAAGTAAGATGAGCTCATGGACTCGTTGAACTTCTATTCATAGTAAGATTAACTCGTGGACTTGTCAAATATCTATTCAGACTAAGGCCGAGTTGCGGGTTTACTAAATATCTATTCGGATTAAGATCAGCTTGCGAGCTCATTGAATATCTATTCGAACTAAGGCTAACTTATAAGCTTACTGAACAACTAAATCAAGGTCAACTTACGAGTTCGCCGAAAATCTAGAACTCAAGGTCAACTTGCAGGTTCACCTAAATTCATCATGACAACTTGAGGGCTCTTAGACTAAATCGATTAAGCTAAATTAGTTAAATTAAAGTGATTCAATCACATTAAATAAATAAAGTCATATCCACCCTAATGAATCACTAAATGAAGTTAAGTCAATTAAATACATGGATTAAAACTCATATTGAACAAGGTTTAATTCCAAATTGAGTTAATTCGAACAAAATCAGTTTAGACCCAACCCAAATTAGGTCTAAATTGGGTTAATTTGAGAATAAATTAAATTTAAACTAAACCCTAATTAGGTCAAACTATATTTGAATCAAATGCTAGTTGGGTTACAACAAGTTTAAACTAAACTCTAATCAGATCAAACTAGATTCGAATTAAACCCTAGTTGGGTTGAACCAGCTAAAATCAAACCTTGAGTAGGTTAAATCAAGTTCAAATCTAAACCCTAATTGAGTTGAATTAAGTCCAAGCCAAACCCCAATGAGGTTAAATGATATTCTAATCGAACCCAAATCGAGTAAATAAACCTCAAATTGAATTAAAATCCAAAGTCAGATCATATTTGAATCAAAATTAAGTTGAACCTGAACTAAACTAGATCGAATTTGAACTAGAACCAGATTTAACATGAACCAAAACTAAGTTTAACCTAAGCTGATTTGAATTTAAACCTAGGTCCACTAAGGTTCAAAACAAAATTCATTAATGGTCCATTAAAAACTCATTAAGAGTAAATCCAAGATTCTTTAGGGATCCATCGAGAACCCATCAGTGGTTAGATCCAAAATTCATTAAAATGCATTAATGGTATGTCAAAGTTGAGGACTTGCAGGTGTTTGATATATCATATGGGGGATGAGTTTGTGTTTCATCGGTGCAGGAAGAAATGGCCGGCGAGGTTAGGGCCCTGGTTGGTGGCACAGTTCATGTTTATTGCCTTTGGAGGGTGAGGGATTATGATTGATTTTCTCAGAGTTTGTGGTCTTGCCTTCCGATTTGAAATTGTAATGAACGTTTGATCCGGTTGTTTGAAAATGAAAATTTTTCATGAAAAAAAATATCCATTTTGAAAATTTTGGGCTTTACTTTGGGAGTGCTGTTGTAGTGGCGACTTAATTTAGAATGTTGTTCTTGCGGCACCTATCGATGAATTTTTTCAATAAAAAAATAGATATGATTTTTGAATCATTTTGGGCTAGGTCAGTGATTCTTGGTCATTCTCTGTTTATCTGAGTATAAAGGGATGCATTAGAACAGACGTGGTTATCATGCTAATTTTGATATTTATTAGATTAGTAGTTTTTCGTTACCCACAATTTTGCTTTGTAATAATCTATATTAGAATAATAAGATTTACAAAGAATCTGTGGAAGTGCATTATTTAACATTCCGAATCCTAAGAATTTGGATCTGCAGGCATCAAAGAACAAAGAAAGACTAGCATAAATAACTATTTAAGCCTCACAACCCTTATCTCTACCCTCGCAGGAAAGAACTTCAGCTCGGGTTTGTGTTCTCAGTCGGCGAAGCCTAGGCGCTTGAACGATGAAAGAACTTCCAGCAAGGGATACTTTTTCATTCAACAAGTAAGTCTTTCACATTGGGTTTTATTAAGAAATGAAACGAGGGTGTTCTCAGTCGGCTAAGCCTCACATCCCTTTTCTTTCCCCAAGGTGGAAGGAACTTCCGCTTGGGTTTGTGTTCTCAGTCGGCGAAGCCTCGCATCCCTTGAATGAGGAAAGAGCTCTCTAGTTATTTATGTGTGTTTTTCCTTTCTAATCAATTTGGGTACTGACATGAATTTTCATCTATTTTAGAGTTACCATATTTCAAATGCTTCTGCTGTCAGGACTAAAGAAAACATCTCCAGCCATTGCGAAAATTAAATTGTCAATTTTTATATTAAATTTATTATATTTTTAATAATTTATATATAAATTATTATTTTGTGTAATATGCTAATTTTTAATTTCTACTCCAACTAAATACAAAAATTTAATAAATTAATGGAATTGATCAATTCCATTTGTTAACTAAACAATGAAATTTTAGAATTTATGAGTTGCCCAAATCCTAATTTCATTCAAAAAATACTCATCCAAATATTGAAATTATTTAATTCTTTCAATTCTCCGAAATCACTCAATTCTCTTAATTCCATAATTTTAAATTCGAAATCAATCCAAATGGCCCCTAAGTGAATTTGAGTTGTCACAATGAGTGAATTTGAGTTGTCACGCAGAGTAAGCTTAATTTATAATAAGAAGTTGATTTAATTTGTTACATAAAAATAGATCTGATAGTTATGCAAAAGTGTAGTGAATTTGCCATGTGAAGGTAAGCTCGGATTGATGTCAATGCAGCCTAATCATCTCACAAAATGGACTTAGCTTGCCACATACAAGTGAGCTTAATTTACTATATGAAAGTGGATTTGATATACCACATAGATACAGGCTCAATCACTATATAACATGGACTTAATTTACTATACAAAAATAAGTTTGATCACCATACAAAAGTGGAGTGAATTTGCCATGTGAATGTGAGCTTGGATTGCTGTGTAAATGTGGGCTAATCACCTCACAGAATGGACTTAGCTTGTCATATAAAAGTGGACTTAAGTTATCATGTAACAGTAGGCTTGATCATCATGCAAGACTAGAATGGAGTTGCCACATGGGTGTAGGCTCAGTTGCCACATAAGATGGACTTATTTTGTTATATAAAAGTGGACTTAATTTGCTACTTTAAAATGGACTTAAGTTGCCATAGTGGACTTGATTGTCATGAAGATGCAGATTTGATCACCATATGAAATGGACTTAATTTACCACTAGAAAGTGGACTTCATTGCCATATAAGTGTGAGATTGATTGCTATGTAAAATGGACTTAGTTCTTCATATGAATGCAGACTTGATCGCCATATAAAATAACTTTTATTTGGCTAGTTTCCAAAGATGCCACTTTAATTTTGCCATGAAAGGGATAACATATTTAACTTGTAATCCTTATAGAGGAAGAATTTGATTTCACCACCTTGGAGATGATGTGCTTGAATTCACTATTTTAAAAGTGATAAGCTTGATTTTGCCACCTTGGAGGTGATGAGCTTGAATTCCATTAAAATCCATTAATGGTTGGATCCAAAATCCATTAAGGACCTAAAAAGAACCCAATAAGTGGCTAACACAAGGTTGAACCCAATCCAAATTGAATCAAATCATACTCAAATCTAAGTCGAGTTTTGAATATTGAATTGAATCAAATTAAATTTAAAATCAAATTGAGTCTAAATATCATATCAAATCGAACTAAGGTAGGCTTCAACTCACTTAGTTAGTTAGGTACAATGTCTTGTTCAGATAGAGTTATTGTCTACGTCTTATTGGCTATGATAATACTTCAAACTATGAAGTTATCACCTATGACTTATCAGTTATGCAAATACTTTAAATGAAGTTATTATTTATGCCTTATCGACTATGAAAATACTTCAAACTATCAAGTTATCGCCTATATCTTATTGGTCATGAAAATACTTTAAACAATCGAATAGAACTAAAGTAGCCTTGAACTCGCTTAGTTAGTTAGCTACAATACCTTATTCAAATGAAATTATCACCTACGTCTTGTCAGCTATGAAAATACTTCAAATTATAAAGTTATTGCCTACACCTTATTAAAATGAAAACACTTCAAATCATGAAGTTATCACTTTTACCTTATTGACAATGGTAACACTTCAAACTATGAAGTTATCATCTATGCTTTATTCGCTATGAAAATACTTCAAACGAAGTCATCACCTATGCCTTATCAGCTATAGAAACACTTCAAACCATAAAGTTATCACCTATGATATATTGGCTATGGAAACACTTCAAATAATCAAATCGAACTAAGGTAGGCTTGAACTTGCTTAGTCAATCAACTACAATATCATGTTCAAACGAAGTTATCGCTTATGCCTTATTGGCTATGAAACCACTTCAAACTATGGAGTTATCGTCAATGCCTTATCGATTATGAAAATACTTCAAATCATAAAGTTATCGCCTATGCTTTATTGGCTATGGGAGTACTTCAAACCACATAGTTATTGCCTATGTCTTGTTCGCTATGGAAACACTTCAAACCACGAAGTTATCACTTATGCCTCATTGGCTAATGAAAATACTTCAAACTATGAAATTATTGTTTATGCCTCATTGGCTAATGAAAACACTTCAAACCACGAAGTTATCACTTATGCCTCATTGGCTAATGAAAATACTTCAAACTATGAAATTATTGTTTATGCCTCATCAGCTAACGAAAATACTTCAAACCACGAAGTTATCACCAACGTCTTATTGACTATGAAAATACTTCAAACTATGAAGTTATCACCTACGCTTTATTAGCCAAGGAAGCACTTCAAACTACAAAGTTATCACCTATGCCTTATCAGCTATGGAAATACTTCAAATTATGAAGACATCACCTACACTTCATTGGTCATGGAAATACTTCAAACAATCAAATTGAACTAAGGTAGCATGAACTCGCTTGGTCAGTCAGCTATAACACCTTATTCAAATGAAGTTACCGTCTATTCCCTATTGACTATGAAAATACTTCAAACCATGAAGTTATCACTTATGTCTTATTGGCTATGGAAATACTTCAAAGTACGAAGTTATTACCTATGTCTTATTGGCTATGAAAATATTTCAAACAATAAAGTTCTCACCTATACCTTATTGGCTATGGAAATGCATCAAATCTCGAAGTTATTGCCTATGTCTCATTGGCTATGAAAACACTTCAAAATTAGTGAAGTTATCACCTATATCTTATTGGCCATGGAAATACTTCAAACCAAATGAAGTTATCCCTACACCTTATTGGCTATGGAAACACATAAAACCATGAAGTTATCACCAAAAGCTCAAAACCATTGGAAACACTTCAGGCTAACCCCAATAAGCTGTCAGTAATGCCATCCAATAAAGTTATTGCTGAAGCTCAAAGTTATTGGAAACACTGCAAACTCCTCTCATTGCCTTCCATGTCTTGCTAGATGACACCATTAAACCAAACCATCAATATCTGCCAAGAATCAAATCAAGACCCCTTTGATTCAACCTGTAAATAGTCTAGTACACACGAGCAAGGAGTAACAAACATCAAGCTCTTCCCATTTCTTTTCTTATTTTATGTAATTTTTGCATTCAAATTCATTAAAATGTAAAGTGTGAGATGCCTTTGTTTAAGCTATGTATCCCTTTCTCAAAATTAATCAAATAATGATTTTTTTCTTTTGTATATGTATTTTATTACTAAGTTTTTCACTTTAGAAAATTTTTAATGATTGTCAGGGTAATTAACAATAATAACTTGTGCCTATTGGAAGTCATGCTCCTACAATATCTTATTGCATTTAAACCACCATTTTTTTGGTTTGTCATTTCGCGCTTACTCCTCAGGGTCTTCACTATCTAGGGTAGTCAACTTTGATCCCACATCTATAATAAATTTTGGAAAAAATTTGAAGTGTATTTACCTCTGCTATTTGACCCAATGGTCTTGATCTTTTTGCTTAGCTAATTTTCAACTTTTGTCTTATACAATTTCAATATTTCAAATACATTTGACTTTTTGTGCAGTAGATACATATACCAATAGTGTGAATAATCATCAATAAATATCACAAAATACTTTAAGCTATTTTAAATAACAACCTCATTCGAACTATAGACATTTGTATATATCAAGTCTAATAAATTATTAGACCTTGATGCTTTTGGAAAGGATGATCTCATCATTTTACCCTTAATGTAATTCACACGGAAGGATTAGCTCATTATCTTATGCTTAATGCAATTCACACAAACTCCAAAATCATTAAAATTTATATTCTATAGGATTCTATCATAAGAGAGTCTCTCCAGTTTGTTTTTACCAATATAGTCTAAATGGTCATCGCATAAATGAGAAGAATTTTTATTTGACTATACTATTTGAGTTAATTTTGGCTAAAATCGAATCCAATCAAAACTAGTTAGAATGAAGACTTGTATGATACTAAAATGTGGCTTAAAATGTGGCTTGAATTTGCCAAACCAGTCCATCACTTAGTAAATTAGTCATCTAATTTTGGTGAGTTGGTGGAAGCCCTAAACCAATTGATCGATTCCTCAACTAGTCCATCTATTCTCATGAACCAAGTCTGACCATGCTCTATTGGTCTATTGGTTTCGATGACCCAAGACCAGCCTAACCTCTTTCTTAATCAACCAATTCCTTAACCAGTCATCTAGAGTGGCTTTGGATCAATGGATTAACATGATCTTTTTTGAATCTCCTTATCAATAAGGAAAGAATCCTTATTCAATCTCATCAATAATCACTAGAATTTCAATCAAGATTGCAATATCAAAAATATATCAATCAAAGATATAAGATTCGAATCCTTTGATTGAGAATTCAATCAAATCTCAAATTCAAATCGATTAATGATTTGATTTGAATATCCTCTTGCTCATATAAAAGTCTTGCAAATTCAAACCAAAAGGGAAGAGAGGCATTGGAGGAGATCAAGAGGATTGGAGAGAAGAGAGGGGTGAAAGTCTCGGAGAAGACTAAGAACTTTGGATGAACAAGCCAAAGTTCGAGCACAACAAAGGTTAGTATGACATCGTTTTCTCCTTTTGTCCTTGTTTGGTTCTTCTACTTTCCTCCTCTATGCTCCTTTTTCATCTCTACGAGGTACCTACTACCCAAACTCCACTTGGCCCCACTCCCTTGCTCCACCCCCTTTGTAGGCTACATTACTGTGATGGCATCAACTCTTTGAAGGCTGGCCTCCTTCTCTATTCTTCACTTGCATGACTATCATTATGATGTTCGCAGCCACTCGTGGGCTCTCTCATCTTTACCATCTACTATTGCTTATGGCTGGATCTGACTTGGATTAAAGGGAGAAGCATTGCCTTTCTCCAATGGAGGGAAAAATGGAGAAGAATGAGAAGCTGACATGGGTGAAAAAGGAGGAAAAAGGGAAAAGTAGGAAAGAGAAAAATAATAAAAAAATTAAGGGAGCTTGTGTTGGCTGGCAGCAAAACATGAAAAGAAGGAAAAAGAAGAGAAAGGGAAAACAAAAGGAAAAAAGTTTGTTGGAAAAAAAAAAGAAAGAGAAGAAAAAAAGGAAAAGTTTTCTTGATTATCGTGACACAGTCTACCAACCTAGGGTTTGCCTGTGGACTTGTCCAAAAGATAACTCCAGCCTAGGGCCAGCCTATAGGCTCACCCAAAAACCCTTCCAACCATGGGCCAGCCTACAGGATGATTGGAAAGTTGACTTGGCTCAAGACCAACTTGTAGGCTCATCCAAAGCCATCCAGAGCAAGGGCCAACCTATAGACTTGTCCAAAAAGTAATTCTAACTCAGGGCTAGCTTGTGGGTTCATCTGAAAGTCAATTTGATTTAGAGCTAGCTTATAGGCTAGTCTAAAAACTAAATTCAGAGTCAAGACTAGCCTGCAAGCTTATTTGAAAGTTTAAATTGACTCAAGCCCAACCTACGGGCTCACTTGAAAGTCAAATCAACTCAAGATCAACCCATGGGCTCAACCAAAACCATTATGACAACTTGAGGGCTCTCTAACCAAATTAATTGAATCAGTTAACATAAATTAATTAAATGACTTATTCACATTAAACTCATGTTGATTTTGCTAAATAGAATAAACAAATTAAGCTAAACCAAATTGACTTGAACAAACTACCAAATGGACCTAAATCAACAAAATAAAAGAACTAAAACTAGTCCATACAAGCAGAAAAGTTCCCTATTGGGTGATTATTTGATCAACCAGTTGATCGATTTTAATCAAATGGAGATACCAAACCATCCTTGCCAGTCGATCAATACTTCAATATGTCGATCAGTTCTGACAAACCAAGAATGGTACTCGCTCTGTTGGATGATCGGTATATGAACCAGTAGTCCAGTCCAAATTAGATAAATCTAGAATAACACCCTTTTGATTGATCAACTAGTACGCCAACTAGTCATCCATTTTAGTTAAAAAACTGATGACTTGGATTCATATCCAACCTTAATCAAGTCAAGCCTTGATTGGTCCAAACTAGAATCAATTCAGTTTCAAATCAAGTTAACTTGAAAGTTTGAATTAAAATTCAATTGAGTCAAACTACACTCGAATCAAATCAAAACAAATTCAAATCAAAATCCAATTGAGTCAAACAACATTCACATTAAATCAAAACAAATTTGAATCAAAACCTAATCAAGTTAACCTAAGTTCAAACTAAAACCTATTGGGTCAAATTGAACTCAAATCAAAACCCTAATTAGGTTGAGCTAAGTTTAAACTGAGCCCTATTCAGTTCAAATTAAACTCAAATACAAACACTAATTAGGTCAAATCAAGTTCAAACTAAACCTTAATTGGGTCAAATTGAACACAAAATTAAACCTTAATTTTGTTAAACCAAGCTCTAACTGAACTCTAAATGGGTTAAACCTAACTCAAATTGAAACCAAAATCAGGTCAAACCTGAATCAGAAACAAGTTAAACTAAACCAAATTGAACATGAACCTCGACTAGGGTTTGAACCCAAACCCAATAAGGGACCAACACCGGTGGAACCCATATCAATTAACAGGTTGAACCTAGATTTATCAAGAGCCCACTTAGGGTTGGATCCAAGATTAATTAGGGTTAGCCGACAATAAGCTCAAAGCCATGGACAACACCTTAAATCTTAATCAACAATATGCCAAAAAAGCCATCCATTATCAAATCGAAGATGATTATCATAAGCTTAGGCCACCAGTCATTCCTTCAAATCCATTCAAATTAAGGCAAGCTTGAACTTATTTAGTTAGTTAGCTAGATGTATTAGTCAAATAAAGTCAATCAACAACACACTTAAAGCCATCAGCCACACTTCAAATCTAAGCCAACTCAAAAGCCATTGTTGATGCTTCAAAACCTAATCGATGACACGCCATGAGGCTATCAATTATCAAATTAGACAAGCAAGCAGTAGGTAATACCTCACCCTTTTGAGTCCTTCTCTCAAGTCAAATCAGCAGGAAGGCCACCCGACTGGTAGGCACTTCTACTACAAATTTGTTGACCCGAGGAAGAAGGCAGTTGTGACTTTGGCACTTGCATCTTTTCCTTCTTTGACCAAAGCATGCGCAAAATTCATCTCTAGCTATCAAATCTCCTCAAATGAGGATCCTTACATGGAAAAGTACTTCCTTGGGGATTTTGGAGACAATGGGAACCTATACATTAAGTAGCTCGCTATAGATTGAGGCTTCATGAAGGGGTCTAGACCTATGTTGATGTAAGTCATCTAAACTTCTTCCATCAATGTTGCCCCTTTTTTTATTTCACTAAACCTTTGGCTTGATTATAGGCATTGTAATTTTTTTATTATATAGGTCGGTACTATTATGAAGCTCAAAAGTCGATGGCTTCTAAGAAGAATAAGATTGGTAAGGCCAAGGAGAATGTGAACCTCCTCTATTCTCAACTCGAGTCACTCCAACTTGAGGTTGGGAAGATGAAGAGTGAGGAAGAGGAGAGAAATTTCCTCCAAACGAAGAAGACTTGGCCTTGACAAGGCTGGAGGAACTTGAGTATAATCAGAAGGCTGCACTAGTCCAGGCCAAGGATAAGGTAGTGGCTATATTTTGCCAGAGCTCAGAACACAAGAAGACCTTGATGTTGGTTAAGATGCAAGCCATCCTCGACTGCATGGCTAGTGATGAGTATCTTTAGGAACAAGGCCTCCTCTTTGCTAACTTATTCTCTGAGGGTTATCTTTGCTACAAGGACATGGTAAAGCAAACTCACCATGATCTTGACATTGAGCTTGATGATCTCCAAGTGAAACTTTATGACAACCTGAGTATTCATTGCCCTAAGTGAGAATATAGGGAGATCATCCAAAAGGAGATGGGAGTCATGGAGCCTCACAAAGCCAAGCCCCTAGCTTTTGTCCCTCCTTGACTATACTAATAAGCCTTCAACATCTTCCATGTGACCTCATTTCATCCTCCTTCATCTTTTTTATAAAAACTTCTTGTATCCAAGTTTCTTCTCAAACATAATATGAATGAAATAATTTTTTTCTTTTACTTGTATCTTTTCTCCTTCGTATCTGTGGTTCAAATATACCTTTCATGCACCTTGGCTCTAGCTTGCTGGGTAGTCAGTCAGCCTTCATTACACCTATGAGTAGAATGCAGTTTTTCTTTTGCCAAGAGGAAGATTGCTTTCAAGTGACAAGTCATAGCACCATTGTAATAGTTATCTTGGGAGCTCTTTTAAGTGGAGGTACTATAACTTGATCTAACTAGTATTTGTCCTTCCATCAAGAAGAGAAGCGAAGGGTCTGTTAAGAGGGAAACACAAGGATTAGAGTGTGACTTAAGGTAAAGCTTCACATAAGAATCTCATGTCTCGACAAAATTTTGAGCTCTTACGACTAGCTTATTGCTGAGTCTTATACCTCGGTTGAGATATTATGCCTAGTTTAATGTTGAGGTTTTATGCCTCAGGTAGAGTGAGGTCTTTATGCCTAATTTATTATCAGGTCTTATACCCGGGTAGAACTGAGGACTTATTTCTAGCTTAATGTTGAGGTCTTATGCCTCGAATACAACCAATGTCTTATGTTTGGCTATAATACTGAGGTCTTATGCCTATCTTAGTGCTGAGGTCTTATTCCTCAGGTAGAATTGAGGTCTTTATGCCTAGCTTAATGTCGAGGTCTTTTGTCTTGGTAGAACCGAGGTCTTTAAAGCTAGCTTATTGTAAAGGTTTTATACCTGGCTTCATGTTGAGTTTTTATACCTCAAGTAGAACCGAGGTCTTTATTTATAGCTTATTGTTGAGGTCTTATGCCTTTGGTAGAACTGAGGTCTTATGCCTAGTTTAATGCTGAGATCTTATGCCCTAAGTAGAATCAAGGACTTATGCCTAGCTTAATGCTGAGGCCTTATGTCTCAGGTAGAATTGAGGTCTTATGCCATGGGAAGAACCAAGGTCTTTCCCCCTAGCTTAATGCCAAGTTCTTATGCCCAGAGTAGAATCGAGGTCTTTATGCCTACCTTATTGTTGAGGTTTTATGGCTCAAGTAGACCGGAGGTCTTTATGGTTGGCTTATTGTTGAGACCTTATGCCTCGAGTAGAGCTAACGTCTTTATGCCTAGCTTATTATCAAGGTCTTATGTCTCAGGTAGAACTAAGGTCTTATGCCTAGCTTAATGTCGAGGTCTTATGCCTCTGGTAGAACCGAGCTCTTTATGCCTCAAGTTAAATTGAGGTCTAATGCCTAGCTTAATGTCGAGATCTTATACCTCAGGTAGAACCATAGTCTTTATGGTGGATTATTAGGATAGGACTTGCTAATATCTAAAGAGATAATGGAGGTATAATTTATTTTAAACATAAAACCTTTTGAGATTATCTACATGTCATATCCTTGGGAGTTCATTACCATTTGGGTTCTCGATCTTAAACATCCTTTACCCCATGATTCTAGAGATTCTGAATAGGCCCATCCAATTTGCAGATAGCATTCCTAAAACTTGATCAATGAGTTTAGCCCATTGAAATATCAAGTCACCTGATCATAGTCCTTGATCGCATACTTGTGTAGTGTAGTATTAGGCCACTTATCACTGGTACTCAACAACCTTAGTGCAAGCCTTCTCCTGAACCTCCAAGATGAGGTTCTTCTTGGCTTGAATATTTGCCTCATTCCTTTCAGGGTCATAAGTCTCAACTTGAGGTGAAGTAGGACCAATTTTTGCCAAAACAGTGGTTTCAATCGCATAAGAAAGCATGAAAGGTGAGTCCTTGGTCATTGTTCATGGTATGGTTTGATAAGACCACAAGATGTGCAACAATTTCTCAACCCAAGTGCCATTTTCAAGATGTTTCTTTATGCCTAAAAGTAGGATTTGATTGGTTATCTTAGCTAGACCATTAGATTAGGGGTGTGCTACTGAGGTGAATCTCTATTCTATATAGAGGCTACTGTAGTATTCTTTGAATCTTGAGCTATCATATTGCTTCCGATTGTATATAACCAATACATGCGACATCCCAAACTTATAGATCACACTTTGTCATGGAAAATCCTCAATCTTTCTCTTTGTGATTATGGCCCAAGGTTTAGCTTTTGCCTATTTGGTAAAGTAGTCAATGGTGATAATGAAGAACTTCCTTTGAGTCAACACTATTAGGAATGGACCTAAAATATCTATCCCCATTCGTTGAAAGGCTATATAGATTGGGTTTGTTAGAGTTGAACTATTGGACTATGATGTAATAAGGCATATCTCTGGCATTGTTCACACTTGAAAACAAAAGCCATATTTAGCTAATAATACCCCTATCTAAGGAGCTTGTGTGCAAGGGCTAGTCCTTCCTCATGACTTTCGCATATCTCGCCATGGACCTCTTGAATGGCATAATTGGCTTCCTTGGGCCTCAAGCAGTGGAGAAGAGGTTGTGTGAGGAATCTTTTATATAAGACTCCTTCTACTAGGGTGAAGTTCGGGGCTATCTTCCTAATCCTTTGGTTTCTTTTGAGCCCTTAGGAAGTTTTCCATCTTTGAGGTAGGAGATAATTGGATCCATTCCATTTGGCTTTGCATCCACTATATACAATTTGGTAGTCTTTGAGTAGCTAGGCTGCTGAAGATTCTCCACAAAGTTTTGCCTCGGTACTAAATTAGAAGAAGCCAAAGCTACTCGGGTGAGAGCATTTGCATTCACATTGCTATTTTGGGGTACCCAATAGATTTTCACTTGGTCCATTTTCTCCATAAGCTTCTGTGCCTTGGCTAGGTACTAGCCATGGTCATGTCTTTTGCCTCATACTCTCCTATGACCTACAAACACACAAGTTGGAGTCACAAAATACCTTCAATTTTTTTAACTCCTACTACTTATGCCATGTGTAATCCAAGGATGAATGCTTTGTGCTCCACGATATTGTTTGACGCTTCAAATTTAAGCTAGGATGAATACCTGGTGACTCTCTTGTCTGAACACTAACCCCGCAGCTTGACTTGCAAGATGAGCTATCTACCTAAACTTCCCATGGCTCAAATTCTAGTTGTTTTGGGTATGAGGTTGTCTCCACCAAGAATTCTTCTAAAGTTTGTGCTTTGATAACATTCTGAGTCTCAAAGGTCATATCAAATTGATTTAACTCGATAGACCACTTGAGTAGTCTTTTTGAGGTGTCCAGCTTTTGTAATATTTGTTAAAGTGGAAGATTGGTGAGTATTGTGACTAGATGTGCTTGAAAGTTAGGGCAAAGCTTTTAGGTTGCCAGCACCGTGGTGTATGCCAGCTTTTCTAATATCAAACCTTTTCTCCTATCAGTACATGACTCATGTAGTATATGTGGAGTTGTCTTCCACTTTGATCACTTATTAACACTAAATGGACCACTTCATTTGATGCAGCTATGTAGTGGAAGAGTACCTTATTTGGTTTAGGTCTTACCAGTAAAAGCAGTTCAACCAAGTGCTTTTTGAGGCCCTCAAAATCTTGGTTAGATTCCCTTGTCCATTCAAATATAGAGCTTTGCTTGAGTGACTTAGAAAAGGGCAGGCACTTCTCTTTGGATCTAGATAAGAAATGATTGTGCTGCTTGGTAACCCATAAGCCTTTGCATTTCTTTGATGGAGCTCGAAGGCTTCATTCCCATAATTACTTCAATCTTTCTTGGGTTAGCCTCTATTCCTTATTTCAAGAAGAGGCAAGCAAGAAACTTTCCTGAGCCTACCCCAAAAGCACACTTCTCTAAGTTTAACTTCATCCTAAACTTTCAAAGTGTTTCGAAAGTCTCTTTTAGATTCTTCAAATGCTTGTCGTTATGGAGGCTTTTAACTAGCATATCATCAACACATACTCCCATGTTCCTATCAGGTTGAGGCTAAAAAGTCTCATTCACCATTTTTTGGTACATTTTCCATGCATTTTTTAGTCCAAAAGGCATTGCAATGTAACATAAATACCTTGATCCAAGATAAAGGTAGTTTTCACCTCATCCTTGGCATGCATCCGAATCTAATTGTAGCCAAAGAACACATCGAAGAAGCTTAGGAGTTGGTGACTTGAGGTAGAGTCAATGAGCTAATTGATCTTGGGCAGAGGACAACTATCCTTTGAGCAGGCTTTATTCAAGTAGGTTGAGCCAACACACATTCTCCATTTACCATTGGATTTGTTTACCATCACCATGTTTGCTAACCACTTAGGATGGTGAACTTCCCATACAAATCCTACATTGAGAAGTTTACTTACTTCTGCAATGATAGCTTTTTGGCTTTTAGGAGAAAATGCCTTTTCTTTTGAATGACCAAGTTATGATTTTTGCAATAGTGAGTTCATGCTAAGCCACCAAAGGGTCAACACCTAGGAGGTTCTCAGGGATCCATGTAAAGATCTCTTGGCTCCTCCTCAGGAGCTCTTGTAATTTAGTATAAAAGTGTTCAATGAGGTTCCCTCTAGGCTTTAGTGCCTTTTTGAGGCTCCATTGATGACCAGACTAATGAGACACTTCATAGGCTCAGCATGTCCCATCTTTGGCTTAGTAATGGACTCATTGATCTCCACTACTATTGGTCCCTTGCTTTTCAAGCTAGAACTATTTTGCCAATAGAGTACTTCACACTTCTTAGTGAGGTTTTGGTCCCCCAATTCTTCACTTGTGCCATTTTTGGTGGGAAATCTCATAACTAAATGAAAAGTTAAAATTACCACTTGGAGCTTATTAAGTGTTGGTCATTCCAATATTACATTGTGGGCAGATCATGTCCAAATTAGCGCAAACTTTGATTTGATCATGGTGTTCCAAGGATCTTATTTGATGGTGAGAAGTAAGTTGATCACACCAAGCAGAGTAGCCGAATCTCCCATGTTTGTCCCAATGCACAATTCTAGCCTTTGCTTGATCTTCATTTGATCATAAGCAGGTGAACAAGATATTTGCTGAACTTATTGTATCTATCATAATATGATGAGTAGTGTAGCCATCTAAGATTGTTGAGACCATCAATTTAACAAAGTCTAGCTAGAAGTTATAGAGCTTGAAAATTCTATTGTCCTTATGGGTAGCCTATGAGATGGCTCATAGGCCCCTATGCAACCAAATGGAATTTATCAAATTAGCTCGAGAGCACATTAATGCTAAGAAAGTGATCCTAATGAAGAAGGAATCCAAAGATGGCAGTAAAAAGAGTCTTGGAGAACAAGCCACTTGAGGCAAAATGGTAGAAAACTGTGCAAAGGGAGTGAATGTCAAAATTTCAAGGTTATACCCATTGAACAATTCAAGATCCAAAGTCCTATTGCTGATTGAGCACCAAGACTTTGTGTGGAGGCCCCAATCTATCCGCATTAACAAGCAAAACCTCAACAAATTAAGGTACTATGATTTTCACCGTGATTATGGCCATAATACACAAGTATGTAAGCACCTCAAGGATGAAATTGAGAGGCTTATCAAAGAAGGCCACCTTGGGCAGTTTGTCCACCAAAGTGAATACACGACAGAAACTCATGTATGAGAGAATTGTCAAAGAATTTCCCCCCCATAGGGACCCTACTCCCAAGCTATAAAACCCTTTGGTAAAAGGCAACCTCAATATGATCTTGACAATCCCATTGACTCAAAGCGATGCTTCAATGTCAACTAAAAAATGCCAAACCCCCACTAAGGGGTAGGATGGCTCAAAAGAGGAGGTGAAGAAGAGATACCATTGCAAGCCTAATTACAAAGAAATAGTCTTCTCCACCAAGCACTCTTTCATGGCCAAATAGATCTACCACCTCATGTTCCTCATTACTAGCCTACTTGCTTGGACCATTTGAGACTATTGTTGTAGTGCTCTCTCTCTCTCTAAACTAGGCATTACACACTTTATCTCAATGCCTTTCATCTACAATTAAACTATTTGTTCTTGTGATTGTGGATCCACTCAGGATTGAAGGGATGTGAAGTTGCTCGCTATTGTTTGGGTGCAGCATGACTCCCCCATGAACTTGGTATACCTCTCCCTATTTCTTGAGTTCTCAACATCCATTTCTTCATGATTTATTACAAGAAATATGATGATACCATGATAGTCCATCCCACGTTTTGTTTTGCAATGCAGTATGATGTGTCAAAATAAACCAAAGCCAGATCTTATGGCAAATAGGAACATGAAACACAGATCAAGCTGAAGCCAAAGTCATCAGCTTCACCCCTGCACCCACGTTCGACGAGATTTTGAGCAGCTAAGCCCCATAACCCAAATTTTGGGAGATGAGCTCTATAGCTTGGTGATCAAAGGAGGAGCTTCACTGGTTGTCTGTCAAAAGGGCAGTTCCATAGTTTGGTTGTTAGAAGATAAGCTCCATAACTCGGCCAACTCAAACTACAAGAAAAGGGGGTATACGCAGTGTTTCAAAGATGCCCCCAATACTCTAAAAGACATCGAAAAAAGACTACCAATATTTTTTATAGGAATTTTGTAAATACTAGCAATAATATAGTCACAAAAATTTTTGGCATTTTTTTACTATGGGGAATACCTTTCTCTGAGATTTTATGAGCATTTGAAAAATACTGACAAAAAAAAATATTTTTTTCCTGCCATTGTATTACTAAAATGCCAGGAGTTTTCCTAGAATTTTGCAAAAAAACCTCAGGAAAAGCCTGGAGGTTTCCTGGTGTTCCATAAGGAAATGCCAGGAAAACCTCTCAGTGTTTGGAAATGTCAAGGTTTTCTCCATGTTTCTCAAAGAAACACCAAGAAAACCCTCGGTGATAACCCATTGGAATTCTCGGCATTTCTCTCAAAAACACTAGGAAATTATAGATGTTTTCCACAAATTGGCAAAAAAAGCCTCATGTAATGCTAAAATATGTTTAATTTTTTTATAGATATCCTATATCCAACAAATCCTGCTAGTTTACTGAAAAATACAAAATATTAAAAACTAAAATTATAACATACATATTAAATTGACATAGTAGTCTGAAAGTTATATGTCAATGGTAAATTACATACAGAGTCCTCACAAAATAGCATACATGCAAAACACAAAATTAGATGAATAATTATGATCGTAGTATGTATAACTCTTTTGTATATAAGTATGGGCCTTGGACTAACTCCGATCTCTCTATAAGAATGAGTAATATATTTATAACGCACGAGATAAAAATAGCTATTACAACATAGGTTTGGATGATTAGCTCATGAGGTAACGAAGAAATAGATGGATCTCCTTCGGAGCTCACCTGTGTACCAGATCCGTAATCAATTCCAAATTGATTTGCTATGTCTGGAACCTATATATTTTCATTCATATGTTATGTTATGTGAAATAATAATATACAACAGAAAAATAAATTAAGTTAAATAATAATAAATAAGTTAAGTTAAACAATAACTAAATACCATCGAGGCAATAGTGTATCTACCACTAAGATGAGCCTCTAAGGTCACAAAGAAACTCTGTAGCTTAGCTATAATCTCTTGAAGAGGACCAACACATGCATCTATTTTTTCTTGTACCTATGTATTTAGAAGCGCATCTACTTTAGTATTTGTATAATAGCATCCAACACAGCCACCCTTGGAGCTACTCCTAGATACTTGTGTAGATGTGGGGCCCAATCCAAAAGTCCATAATCGGCCATATCTCTCACCGCTAAATATTTTGGCGTGAATCTCATTTTGAGCTACATTATTTGATTGAGCATCCTATAGTAGCGCTTGTCACATTTGTTCTATTTGGGCCTATAGATAGTTAAAGATGTAGGCATATATGTCATGAATAAAATAAGAAAATGAATTATACATAGTTCTCACTATTACTTCTACAGATACCCTGTCGACTAATTGTCCATCTTTTTTGTATGAGAAGCCAAGAATACCTCAAGACTTGATGGCTCAAAACCAAATTGCTCCTCCAACTATGAAATATGTAATATGATAGAAACTCAATGATATATTATATAAGAATACATAATATTAATGTATATAAATTTAATGTACAATAATCAATTTATCTCGACTCTCAGATTGGCATACCCCTTGCGACTTAGAGAATGACCCATCTTCTATTTTTTTGAGATCTTCTATTTTCTCAAATTTTTGCTAAAAGAAAAAAATATCATACTAATTGCCTTAATAGGTTAATACATATGATATTAATAAAGTAAAAATATGAGAGACAATAGATACTTGAACATCAGAGGTCTACAAATATTACACTAGAAGAGGCTATTGGTCCAGCTCAAACCTAGATGATGGGCAAGGCATGGCAGGTTGCTCCATTGTGTTCTTGAATGGTGTGAACTACATTCTCTTCACATCCACTTTCCAATCTTGACATCTCTTGCCAACAGTTGTGTTATGGATTTCTTGCAATCCTCCTCTAAGCGTATATTTGCTTGTAAAGTGAGAAACCATTTTGTTAGCATATATGCAAACAAACAAATATAAGAAATTTGTACTAGAGTAGAAACTTCACTTTGATATCTTCCCAAATCCTTTGTTTGTCCACTTCTAGCATTGCTCACCAATCAGTATAAGTCAATGGTAATTTGTTATGATACCCAACTGAGTAGCTAGTTTTGCCGAATTAGGATAGATGATTTGGTCATATCGATTACTAGTCAATTTTAGACTGTATCCCTCTGTACCCCAAACACCATAGGCTTGCTAGGTAGCATCCACACTTCCTAACTATCAGCATCAGCATTACTTTTCCATTGCTTGTATCATGGTGATTTACAAAACTTGTAGCAAGTATCTGACTCACTCTCATTCCTGTAAAGCATACAATGATTAAGATAAGTATGAATCTTTTTGTATCCACGACCTAGGTCCTTTAGAATGTTCCAAGTCTCATGATAAGAATTTGAAAATGAAGTAATCTCATGAAACATGACCTTCAAAGTCTCTAATAGGATGTTGAAAGATTTGTTACTCCATCCACATTTGACTTTCCCGGTCAACAACCGCATGATGAAAGATAAAAAAGTAAAATTCTTGCATCTAGGATACAATTCTCTATTAGCTTCATTCAACAATTTATAGAACTTCATGTCAGTACTTTTTAAAACTTCTGGTGGCATTTCTCCACTTGCAACACCAAATTCATTGTGCAACAAATATTCAATATCATCTCCATCTTCATTATGCACTTCAACTGACCCTGTAATCTGATGACTATGTTGCATGTTGTGTTTACATCATGGCTCCTCTCCATAAAAAAGTCTAACTCGTATATGATGAACTCCATCCCCTTACTATTACATGTTCATAAACAACTTTTCGAGTTCAATTATGCATATTTACACAATCAATACATGAACATCTTATCACCTCATTAGTCCTTTTGTTCATATAAGAATATTTAAGAAATGCAGAAATCCTGCGATATATCTTTAGCCCAATTGATTTTTTATGTTGATATAACTTTTATCCATCATTCCTATGCTTTTAGCATAAAAATAACTTCAATTAAAGAAAAAAGAATCCATGTACAAGAAGGTAACTATCCAAGCCATAGATACATGAAAGCCAATTATCCCTGATAAAGGACTTTCTTTTATCTTGGAAGGAGACCTACTTATAGAAGATTATCTATTTCGTGAAAATTATAGAGCAATTCAAAACAAAGGGTCACTTAATTTAACGTGAACAAATTGAATCAAACTTCAACCATACAGAGAATCAGAACTAGGTAAAGCCAGGCTCAGTGGTAAGAATGTCTAATTGATCATGTACCACAATATAAAATTCTAAAAAATAAATCCCAAAATAATGTTCTTACACTATGCCACCTTTCTTTTCCCTTGAGGCACTACACCATCCAACAAGTCAAATTTTTCGAGAATCATTGTCCATCCATTTTTGTTACTGAGATTTCTTTAAGCCCTAAAACATCCATAAATTGAACCGAACAAGATAGCCAGCACTAGCCCCTAACAATATTAAAGTTTAAGTGAGAAGAGAAGACTACCATGTTCATGCAAGGAACCACATCCATTATAAATATGGAAAGCAAGTCAATAGGCTTTCAGGTAAAACTAACTAAAACTAGACAAAAAAAAGTGAAAGTCAATTGAGCAATCCATTTACCATCTGTCAATGATAACTAAAAATACTACAAGATCCTCACTAGCAAGGGGGCACCCTAGTGGGTAGGGCGAGTGGGTGAGCGGGGGTGCATTTGGCGGGGGGGGTGGTTGTTGGTGTGGTGAGCCAAGTGGGGGGCCTAGGGTGCATGGGTAGTGCTGTGGTTGGTGGGGGCCCAGGGGCGCGAGGGTGGGCGCCACAGGAAGTGGCCAAGCAAGAGAACTGCACTGGTGGTGGTAGTTCGCTAGGGGTGTGGAGGCCGGGTTTGGGGGGGGAGGGGGGGGGGTGGGTATGGGGCTGACATTGCCTATGTTTCCTAAGAAACATCAACAATTGCTAGCATTTCTCATAGAATGCTTACAATTGCCAGCATTTCTCATTGAACCCCGGTAACTGTTGGTGTTTCCTTCTTGGAATTAAAAACATTAAAAATTGCTAGCATTTTAATTCAGAACACTGACAATTCTCGGCATTCTGTTAATCTCCAGACAAACACAACAAAATGCAAGCATTTATTTGACCACAGAACAAATCACTGGCAACACTCCAATTCTAGTATTGTCAAGACAAGCTTCATAGCTCAGTCATCAGAGGATGAGCTCCACAGATCCATCATCAAAACACATGCTCCATAGCTCATTTTGTGTTGACAAATATGCAATTATACTCACAATGCTATATGCACAACTAGACATAATGTCTTTGCAATGAAAAGGTTATGTGACTTGTTACATGCAGACCTTTTCTTGTGACAATTTGAACTTTCCTGAATCAAATGACAAATCTTTAACTTTAGGCTAGATATTCATCTTTATCAGATTTCTCTCAATAGCAGGCATGAAAAAATTGGATGATCTACATTCTTGATCCCTTCAACATTTATTCAGCTTTTATGATGAGTTTTGGTTAAACTTCTCTACTTTTATCACTCTTTAAAGTTGCTTATGCTGATTTGTGATTGCTCGACCTCCCATGAGAAGATTGGGAATTTTGAAGCTGGGTATGTCTAGATACCTGGTCTCTTATTAGATTTAAGAAATGAATTATACACAGAAGTTAATGTCTATTCTAGATACAATTTTTACTCAATTCATTCGTCATCTTGTAGGGTTTGCTTCTTATTCAACTCATCAGTGTGATCAGTTGTATAACATGGTCGAATGATTGCTAGCACGCTCAGAAATATGCAGAAAAATGCTATACTTTTCTTCCTATATGAAAGCTGTGATCGCTGTACATGCAAATAATAGTTTCAAGTCTGACAATTTTCTTTTATCACTCTTTGTTATCTTCCCACATATTTGAAACTGATAAAAAAATGTGTCCTGCAGTTGGTTTCATATATCCATAGCCTTTGTTGCAGAATACACTGTGTCCATTTTGGGGATTGTGTTGATGCATATATGGTATGCTACCAAGGCAACCTATAAGATTAACATCTTCTTGATCCCCTGTTATTGATAACTTTAGCTTCAATGAACTCAAAGTTTAATTATGTTTTAATTTACAGCAAATACACATTATTATGGTTTTTTATTCTTCTAGAACACAATAATTACATCTGATAATACATCAACTTAAAATTAACCAAGACAAAAGCAAATGGAGACCCGATGTGAGAACTGATCCTCAAACTGAGGTGTAGGCCATGAAGAAGTCATTTGAGGCAATACCATATAGGTCAAGCTTGGCTTGGCAGCATAAGTAGCATATATTCTGAGGTATACAGGAAAATATGATAGGCTTGACTCATATTTGAATATGGTCAAGTATTTAAGGAAATCAAGAAACAAGAATCTCAGAGGAGATCCATAACACTGAATTCAAGAGTGATAGCAACCAAATAAGGAGAGTCTAGCATAATCAGGACTTAAATCAAGGAGTTTTAGATCCACTAAAAGACTTTCTTAGCCTATAAATCAATGGGAACACACAAAGGTAGGGGGACCGACTCTCACTCTCTCCCTCTAAGAATAAAAATCAATGAGACTCTTTTTGACTTGAGAATCAGAGTGGCTATCACTGGAGAAGCTTCTAGTGGTCCTTCTCAAGGTTTTTTCTCCCTTTTGCATATTAACAGAAGAATGGCCAAGTAGATCTAATATCAAGGAGCCTTTCATATCATAACCGATATTAAACTAGGCTTTGTCAATAATTGATTCTTTCATTGAGATCTTCTTTGCCTTCTTAATCTCAATAATCTTCAATGGCCTTCTGACAATACCTCCTAGAGAACCATGGCCCTCATCATTCAAGAATCCACTTGGAGGCAATAGTCCTAGTGTCATCGAAGTCACACAACTCATCCAACAGGCTATATTGACCTGCACAAGAAGCCAACTCTATGATCCGGGCACATGCTATAGACTCAAGAGGCTCTTTTACAAATGGACCTTGAGGCACGAGTGGACACTTCCAATCTAGCGGGATGGCATGAGTTCCAAACTCTAACTACCATCATTCAACAAATGACGTAGTTGCTCGAGACCCAAGTGCAAGCTATGTAGAACCTACATGGCGAGTAGCTACAAAATCAGGCCCAAACAATGTAGAGCCTCGGGGCTCATAATGCCCAATAACATATCCCAATTCATGCTCCATTACCAGTTCAGGGTGCAACATTGAACCAACACTACAAAATGCAGCCCCATCGTGCCCCCTAGGCAGAAAACCATCAATAAAGCCACCATGACTCCTCAACAACAATTTTTCTTTAGTACTAAATTTTAAGAGATTATGATGAATATGACCCAACCTATGATCTAGCTAATGAGGCTATGTACCATACATATTCTAGCTAAGCACCTGGTAGGGAAGTACTAGAACTCTCAAGAGAGGCTATGCTACATCTGGCTCAGGGAAGATCATGGGCACTGAGTCACCCTCACCAACTAAGCTACAAAGCTCCTTTAATCCCCGAAATAGCATATTTCCTAGTGCAGCCAAAGTTTTATTAGCCTCCCTATGAGGTATATGATGGTTCAAAGGTTTCGGTTGATTATGTTAGTACCTTCAGAAATGCCATGATTCTATAAAGAGCATAGGACTCCACCATGGGTAAAGCATTCTTGATGACATTACAATACTAACTAGAGCATGGTACTCTAGACTCTAAAGGTACACAATAACTTGTTTCGATGACTTGATAGATAGGTTCACTAAATAGTTCATCTTGCTAGTCTCTTAGGATAGCCCCAATAGCGTCCTGGAATACAAACTCTTGCACCACCAATTACCTGCACCTCCTATGCCACCAACTATTATTCTGGCACCCATATCTTCCACTACATAATAAAATCTTGCCAAATCATGGTACGAAATATCTAGCAAGATGCCCAAAGCACCCATGGCTGACCCATACGCCAACTATCATCGAATTATCCAAGGGGGGTTGCACAAATTATCCAAAGTGCCATATATAATGAGGCCCAAGGCATCTAGCTAAAGGGTTCATCCCCTCTTTCTTTATCTGTAAGTTCAATTTCTATATTCCATTGCAAGCCCTAGCTCCATGCAGAGCTAGAGTGACCAAGAAAGGACAATAAACTAGACCAAACCATCCTTCCTTGGTCAACACTAAATGGACAGTATTTTTTTGTGCAAAATTGAATCAAATGGAGAGGACTGGAGGAGCTCACAATGGCTAAGCTAAAACTAGATAGCTACAACATTTGGTGCTTTCATTGTGATATGCTAAAAGATCCTCCTATGAACAGTTGATGATAACCATGCCACCATGACAGTAGCGTCCCAAAAAGTAGGCAGTAGCTAATGCCTCAAAGTAGATGGCATCATAGTAAGCCTCCTCAGGAGACACTTCTAATCCTTATCTCCAAACAACAAGAGTATCATTGGAGTTAGGCCCTAGTCAGCCAAAACTAGAGTAGGAGTGTCAAAAGGAACAACCCCTCTCCAAGGATGAGTTCAAATTGCTAGCAGTGAAGATCCATGCCATTACCTAGCTAGTAAAAGTGAAAGCCCAGCTAGCACAAGTGCATATTCTGCCTACTAGCCCCCAGGTGCTCATACAATGCAAGAGGATCCTCAGAAGGAGGACAAGCCATGTCAGTAGGCATCTAAGGGCCATGCTAGCTAGGCTACAAAGTGACACACTCCAAAAACGTCAGCCCAACAGGAGTGTCAAGCTCAAATTGACCCTTCTGAAAAGAGCTATGAGTTATTTGCCTAGATAGGTATGATCTAGAGTGCAAATGAAATGGATAAGCACATCATCCAGCCAGTGGATGAAAGATTATAGGGCTCAACAGAGCCAAAACTACCACTAAGCAGCACATGAGTGTGCTAAATTCAAGGCTAATAGCCGAGCCTCTCAAACCCAATTTTAACAATTGTCTTGGGAGTTGTACAATAGGACCAAAGATTTTTTGGACTACACCAGATCATTCAAGAATAGTATGATACTGCACAAAGCAACCAAGACCAAGCTATGCAAGGTGTTCCCAGCCACCCTCTAAGGCTCAACATGGCCTTGGTTCTCCAATCTTTCAGTAGCATCAATGGAAAGCTTCACAAATCTAAAACTTAAATTCACAAATTGGTTCATCTCACTAGTCCCAAGGCACTGTGACTCATTCATGTTATTAGCAATTTGCTAGGCTGAAGGAGAGAGCTTGAGAGAGCACTCTTCATATTTAATGCAACCCAGATCTGGGTAAATGATCTCGATAGTTTAATTAGTTTGACTATTGTTATGAATGGCCTTAGGGCCAATAGAGTGGCATACAAATGGCATGATAGTCATCACAAACATTGGTGAAGTTCATGGAACACATCCATGAGCATATTGATATAGAAGATATGATGGATCTCAAGGAAGGATAGCAAAAAGGGAGCTGGACAGCCCAAGCCAAAAAAAAAGTAGAGAGCTGAGTTTTGGAGCTACACTTTGCTCAACTGTCCTTGTGTCGAGATGTTGGCACAAATCAAGGACCAAAAATACTTGTGATAGCCCCCTCCAATCTATGAGGATCAGGGAAGACTTGATACCTCTATGTATTGTAGGTATGACAAAGACTATGGCTATGACATGGAAGAGTGTCAAACCTTGAAGTTTGAAGTCGAGCACCTCATCCATGAAGGCTTCTTAGCAAGGTACATCCAAGCTAATGAATACGACCCAGTTGGGAAGGAGAACAACCTTGTGAAAGCTAGAAAAAACTACGATCATGGCCATAGGTCACCATCCCCTCCCCCCACTTAGGTGATGAGGGCCTACATTGCCATGATTTGGGAAGACACCTATCAAGAGAGTAGGGTTATTTTTGTGATGAAGCGGCCACCCCTCACTGGGGCACTCGAGCACAGAAAATGTATGGGGGGAAGAAGGGAAACATAATGATGTGCAAGCCCCAAAGAAAGACCCTAAGTATTGAGATGAAGCTCTAGTGGTCACCCTTATCTTGGAGGGGTATTTGATAAGAAGAGTGTTATTGGATATGGGTGTGTCCACCAACTTTTAGTTGGTCTGAGCGCATAATTGAATGAAGTGTGATTAGCCACTATGCCCTTACCAAAGTAAATTGATCATTTTCACCAAAGACTCCTTGAACTCTGAGAGAGTGGTGAGAGTGCTCATGACTACTGGAGAAGGCTAGAAGAGTTCCACCTTCTTTACTGACTTTGTTATGGTAAGAATGGGATCCTCTTATAATGCAATTCTTGGTTGCCCTGCCTTGAATAGATTGCATGCAACAATTTTCATGCACTAGCTGCTCCTCCAATTTTCCACCAAGTTCAGATTTGGAGAGATGTGGTGAGACAAAGCATTGGCACGCCATTGTTATGCTACCTACCTCAAAAAGCAAAGGAAGTTTAGAGGTAAAGAGAAGGATGGGAGATGAACCACCATGAGAGCCCAAAGCAACAAAACAAATGATAAAAAACAATTTGGGAGTGGTGGAAGCCCATGCCACCAAAGGGCAAATAGGGCTATTAAAGCATTGCTCAAAATCTAACATGTAAATAATTTATGATTATTTTGTCAATAAAACTTGATTGCTCTTTTTTGTCAACACAAGAAGTGTGATTGTAGACCCAATTACAAGATCCACTCTTGATTGAGATATGGTTACAAGCTCTCACACTTGATTCCCCCGATGACCCGATTACAAGATCATCTTTTGACTAAGGAATAAGGCTTGGTTATAAAATATGCTATTGATCAAGGAATAAGGCCAGTTACAAGAGCTGCACTTAATCAAGGTTAGGTTACGAGCTCTCATGCTTGACCCCTTGAAGACCCAATTACAAGATGTACTCTTGACTAAGAAATAAACCTGATTATAAGATTTACTCTTGATCAAGGTATAGTTACAAGCATTGTGCTTGACCCCTTGAAGGTCAAGTTACAAGATCCGCTCTTGACCAAGGTATGGTTACAAGCTCTTGTGCTTGACCCCTTAAAGGTCTTGTTACAAGACCATAATTGATGGAGGTATGGTTATAAACTCTCACACTTGACCCCTTGGAGGTCCAGTTATAAGATCTGCTCTTAAATGAGGTATGGTTATAAGCTCTCATGCTTAACCATCAAAGGCTAGATTACAAGATCTGCTCTTGACTGAGATACAGTTACAAGCTCTCATGTTTGACCCTCTGAAGGCCTAGTTACAAGATCTGCTATTGACTAAGGTATGATTACAAGCTCTTATGCATGACCCACTAAAGGCCTTATTACAAGATCTGCTCTTGATCGAGATATGGTTATAAGCTCTCACACTTGACCCTTTTGAAGGCCAAGTTATAAACTTTATTTCTAACTAAGGTATGGTTACAAGCTCTCACACTTAATCCCCTGAAGACCTAGTTACAAATCTATTCTTGACCATGGAATAATTACAAGCTCTCATGCTTGATCCTCAGATGCTTTTCAGCCAAAAAAGCTTAACGAGCCATACGCTGCTAGAAAAAGGCACACATATAGTCTTCCTTTTGATTGCATTCAAATCAAAGCAATGAATTTTCATGAAATGGAATTTTTCATTAAAAGTTGCTAAAAGAATTGAAGACCCAACTATAAGATCCACTCTTGATTAGGGAATAGTTACAAGCTCTTATGCTTAATCTCTAAAGACTTTTGTGAAAAAATGAATTAATGAGCCATGCCTTGCAAATAAAAGGTACACCCATGACCTTCCTTTGATTGCATCAAAATCAAAGCAATAAATTTTTGGGAAATGAAATATTTTATTAAAAGCCATAAAGAAATAAAGCACAGTTACAAGTACCATGCTTGACTGGGGAGCAATTACTAGTTTTGTACTGTTGCACTTTATAATTTTGATGGTGAACAAACTTTTTATTTCATCTACTTCTTGAGCTATGTGTAGCTAGCAATCAAGCTAAACCTACAATGGAGATCAAGCCCATTCAAAAGCCTTGAGTACGGATGAACATGTAGACAACAATGAGGATAAGGCATGATGGTGGATCAATGGATTGATCTTAAAGAAATGAAGATTGGCTAGAAGAAGGCTCAAGAAAAGACTCGATAGATTTAGTTTTTTAACTATATTTCAGTCAAAGATTTATTATTTGAATTTGTGGCTTAGATCATTGGCTAATACTCAACCTATCTTGGAATGCCTTCACTGGCTCATTTTTTAATCCAAGTCAGCTTCAAATGGTGTCAAGCATGAAGACTACAATTACAACAAAAAAAAAGAAGTTCTTCTGTTAACCTTGGATGCCCAATCCCTATGGTTCGGATGGCCAAATGTTGCAGAAATAGCTCTCTAAATAACTGACAGCTTCAGATGTTCGAACTCAAGGTTTAGGCATCCAAAGTTCAGAAACTGTAACTTTTGAGAAAATTCATGCTTAGGGTTCGGTCACCTTACGAGTTAATCGAACATTTGAAATGGTATAGTTCGGACATCCGAACCCTATGATTAGGTGTTTGAAACTATGATATCAGCTTTAATGGCTAGTAAGGATTTGACCATTGGAAGGTTTCAAACATCTAAATTGGTACAGTTCGGACACTCAAACATGCTAGAGCATAGCTCAATGGCTAGTGTTCTCACCAACTAGTATTTAAGGGCTTGGATCTTATTCTTTCATAACTTTTGCACATTCTTGAGCTAACCTTCTCTGGGATAACAAGTTCCTAAAAGCACTTTAGCCTCTAAGAGCTCTAATCCTTGCATTTCAATTTTCAAATCTTCAAAGCCCTTGTTCTCACATTGAGTGTTCTTGTAGTGAGGTATTAAAGTGTTTTTTCTTCTTCCAAAATCAATTGTAAGCACCTAAAGGCTATTTGGAGGTGTTGAGAGAGTAAAGCTTCGATTTGGAGTTAGCCTTGCCTGTTGGAGCAAAAGCTAGTATATGGGGTTGGCTTCGTCAATGAAGCGGCATACTAGTGAAGGGATAAAGTCCTCAAAAGCAAGGCAACGGTAGTGGAGTAGGAATGGTTGGCCTCTGAACCACTTTATATCATGGTGCATTCTTACCTTGTCTTACATTGATCTAGATTGCTTATAGTTGCAATTGATTGCATTTAGTTAAAAATCACTTTTGCAATTAGATTGATCATTATCTTACTCAAAAACTTTAAAAAGTGCCATTGTTTCTCTAACACCTAATTCACTCCCACTCTTAGGTGCATAATTTGCTTTTATGTACTTGACCTACAAAGCCTTGTTACAAGCTCAGTACTTGATTGACAAAGCACCTAAGTGCTAGTATCAACAAAAGCTCATGAAGAGCACAAACATGAAGTTGAAAGTGAAGGCCAACAATAGTCATTCTCTTTTCAGTGGAATGGCATGAATCTCAAATCTAGCGGGGAAGATCACTCTCCGATGACATAGTTGATAAAAGAACATTAGTCTAGGATGAAGTCTCCCAATCTAATGGCCTAATGAGCCACCCCAAATGAAAGAAGTCTATTTCTCTTCACTGAAACATTGCAAGCTTTAAACCGAGCATGGAGGATCACCTCCCACATTAATAGCTAGGATGTAAGAATCGTGTTGTGGTGAAGTCCTCTAATCAAGCAACTCCATGAGCTATCCCAAATGAAGAAAGCCTTGAACCCAATGAGGAGGATTACCTCCCACAATGATGAGTGGGACACAAGCATAATTATGAGGCATGGTCCTCCAATTTAACAACCTAATGAGTCATCTCAAATGAAGAAGGGCATGACTAAAGCCTCATCTTTCAAATTACGTTCAAGATGAAATACTCATATTGTAGGAAATGGAAGTTTTTATTAAAAAGCAATGAAGAGGAGGGAAACTCCCATTACATCCAAAAGCTCAGAGAGCAAAGATTACTAAAGCCGCCAAGCATATAGGCCCCTCAAAGGCTCAGGCACCCTCACCAGACTAGAGTAGAACAATGTGACATAGGCCACAGATGTGGCAAAGGGCCAAGAAGTTAGAAAGTGGTTTGGGAAACAAGGTGGGAGTCAAGAAGAAAAAAGAAAGAGCAAGGGGTGAGAATTACCTATTCCTGATCCCTCTCAACTTCTTCTATTCTTCCCTCCATAACCATTTTCTTTCATCTCTCTATAGCTTCTGATCCCCTTTCGCTTCTTTGCCTCTCCATTTTTTCTTTGTTCTTGCAGGTTTTCACCAATTTATACACCTCTAGGAAATTCATAATTGAATGTTTAATTAATTGATTTTGGAATATTTGTGATTGTGATTTGATTTTGATATCTCTAATTGGTCTTATTTTAGAAATATGTTGAATTGAATTAGATTGTATTTTTAAAATCTTGTGATTGACATGTAATTAGATGGGATCTATTTCCTTAATTAAGAGATCCAAGATTTGTACTATTCCAGGATGCTAAATTTTCAGAGGGTTATTTGCAAATTTGTTCAGAAAAATGAGACCAAAATATAGTTTGGTAAGCTCTAGGGTTCTTTTTACAAAAAAGACATATTTGTAAAATTCTAAAACTCTCAGGGTCCTTTTATCGAATCAAATTTAGACTTGTTTGCAAATAAAATTTTTTTAGGAGCTTATTTGCAAAACTTAGAAATTTCAGGTGTTTGTTTGTGAATGTTAGAAATTTTAGTAATTTTTTTATAAATATAAAATTGAGCGGTTTATTCATAAACCACAGATTTTGTGGAGATCAACTTGAAATTTTAGGTTTCTTAAGTACTTTTTCGTAAAATTTTTATTATAGACACTTACTTGTAAGAAAAAATTCGGTCAAGAACCTATTTGTAAGATGTATTTGGCTTAGAGATATATTTACAAAGATTTTATAATTTTTATTTTGACCCAGATATTTGATAAATTTTGGGTTCAATTTTGGTCGAAATATCTGGCCCACTCAATTCACTTTAATTTAATTCCAAATTTCTTAATAATTCAAGTTTAAATTAAACTCAATTTTAAGTTGAATTGGATCATAATTTAGATCCAAATAAGACCAATATTTGGCTCTTAATCCAACGACATTCATTCCCATATTTCAATTGAATTTTGATCAAATCAGATTTGTTTTGGCCAAAATTGACTCAAACAAATGTCCCCTTCACATTCACTTCACGAGTTTTCTTAATGAGGGGCGTGGATACAAGCAAATCTTTCGGGTGCTTGCCCTTTGCATCAATGTCCTAGGAGTTGAGCAAACATGGAGTGGACTCTATTTGCCACGAGAAGTGGACTTACTTTTCCTCCAGGAATGGACATGATTTGCTACAAGAAGTTAGCTTAAATTATCACAAGGAGTGGTCTTGAGCTACTATAAGAAGTGGATTTAAATTACCACAAGGAGTGGTTGTGAGCTATCACAAGAAATAGACTTAAGTTGCCAGAATGAGTAGACTTGAGTTGTTACAGGGAGTGGACTTGATTTAGCACAAGAAGTGAACTTAATTTGTCACACAGACTAGACTTAAGTTGTCACAATAAGTAGACTTGATTTACCACATTGAGTGGACTTAATCTACCATGATTAGTGAACTTTGGATTATCATAGGGAGCAGATTTTGAGTAGTGTGGACGTGGTTGTCACACAAATTGGGCGAATTTTTGTGTCTATGCTTTGCCTCAAGAAACATGGGGCACACATTTGACTGGACATTCCTCCTTTTGGGGAATTTAAATGTTTTGTTATAGACAAAACACAAACACTTTTGGTTGTTATTGTTATTGCCCCTAGGGACTTAATCATAGTACTTTTTGAGAAATCAGACATTAATTGGTGTCATAGGCCTTTTTTCTTGGTCATCAATCAGTTGGTGGATCCCCTTCAAATATCCTCTCAATAATATAAGGGTCTTCGTAATTATGCTCAAACTTGTATTTTTTGTTTCAATTTAGGATTATGGATCTTTTCAAGACTAAGACCATTTCTCTCTTCTGGAAGGATCTGAGCTGGGTCATTTTGTTGTAAGCCCTAGACATTTGTGCTAGATACATTTCTAGGTTTTGTTGGGCCACGAGCCTTGTCTCATCCAAGGTGTCTAGCTCATCAAGGTGAAGATGGACATTATCTTGTTTTATGATTTCTTCTTATAAGGCAATCCTTAGAGAGAAAATTTATACTTCCAATGGTAAGATAGCCTCAGTCTTAAACACTAATGCATATGGAAGTTGATTGGGTGGGGATTCAATATGTGGTACGATAAGCCTACAATACTTTAAAAAGCTTTTGATATCAATATCTCTTATTTCTAGTGATGGCTTTCTTCAATATCTTGGGAATGGTCTTGTTGAATGCCTCAATGAGCTTATTGGCTCTCGCATTGTAGATAGATGAATATCTCTAATCTATCTTATGATGATGATCGAATCATCACACCTTGAAGCTTCTAAAAAATAGTCTATTGTCTGAAATGATCCTTTGAGGATACCAAATTAGTATAAGATGTTTTCTTGAAAGAAACAAATAATAGTATTCACTTTTACCTCCTTCAATGGAATTGCTTCAACCCATCAAGATAAATAGTCTATTATTGCTATTATAAAGTGGTGACCTTTGGAAGAAGATGGTTTATTTGGGCTGATGATATCCATACCCCATACCTCAAATGGCTATGAGGATACTATTGGATGTAGAGGATTTAGTGTTGATGAATGAAATCCCCATGAATTTGGCACAAATGATATCTCCTTGCATATTCAATGCAATCTCCCACAGTCATAGGCCAGTAGTAGCCTACATGTTAAATCTTCATCATTATTTTTGGGTCCGATTGTTAAGCCCCACAAACCACAGAATGCACCTCATACATAACTTCTTTGACTTTTTTATTTGAGGGATAGAGCAGAAGTAGTTGGTCAAATGACCTTCTATAAAAGATGTCATTAATAAAAAAAAAGCATGCAACTCTCTTTCTGAGTTGCATCCATATAGATTTATCTTCTAGGAGTTTTCCATCTTTGAGGTAGTTGTTGAATGGTATTCTTCAATCTGTAGCTTCTTCTATTAATTTGGATTCAGTCATCTTGTGTTTGATGCTGAAGATTGAGCTTATCACTTATCTGCTATGGACTATAATTAGAATTTCTCTTTGATCAGGATCAACTAGCGCCTTAGCTAATTTGGCTAAGGAGCTAGCTTCTGCATTGATAGACCAGGGAACTTTAGTTATTTGAACATGTGGAATTTGTCTTGTGAGTTTGATAGTCAGCAAAGATATATAGGGATAATATTTTCATATTGAAGGTCATTTCTAGTTCTACAATTAGGGCCTCGTATTCAACTTTATTTAATGGTTTTGAAAGGGAATAGGAATATCGTGAAATAGTCTCATTTGAGGTGACATAAATAAGTCTAATGGCTATTTTGATTTGTGAAAATATTGGTCTAATCCCTGATCTAATGGATGATACTCCATCAAAGTATAGCTTCTAATAAGATTCTCCTTCTTTGACCAAAAAGATCTCTTTGTTAGGGAGCTTTCAACTCAGTGCAGAATCATTTGATATTGGATGAACTCCAAGAAAATTAGTGAGGGCTTGCCCTTTGATCACCTTCTGGGGAGTGAACTTGATATTATATTCCATAGGAATTGAAGCCAACTTCCCTAGATTTCCAATGACTACAGGCCTAGTCATTGAGTATTTTGTGGGATCATTCTTTGATTGCAAGATGACTTGATGAGAAAGCAAATAATGCCTCAACTTCTTGACTGCAAATATGAGCACTTGGGATAGAAGTTGCTTTCTGCTCCCCACTAGTATTCTAGTCAGACAGTAGACTATATTTTCTTTGTCCTTTCCATTATTCTAGGTGGGAAGTGGCCCCGAGGTATCCTTCCATTGCAACTATATAAAGGATAAGGGGTTTATTAGGTAGAGGTGCTACTGGGACTGGTGGCATTAGGAAATACTACTTGATCTCTTGAAAGGCTTGTTGGTAGTCTCGTTCCTAAATAAATGGAGTGTCCTTCTTCATCAATCTATAAAATGTTTACATTTTCTAGACAGGTTTGAAATGAATCACCTTATGTAGAATCGGCCTTGGAACAACCTTAATTGCTTTAAGTTTCTTAGTGGTGATATATCTAAGATAGGTTTGACCTTAGATAGATCAAATTTAATCTGTCAATATCTAACACTGATGATACCCCAAAAGCACACTTTATAGGATTGATCTTTAGGTTATATTTCTTAAGATGATTGAACACCACTCTTAGGTCTTAGATGTGCTTGTCTTTAAACTTAGTTTTGACTACCAAGTTATACACATAAATTTCACCAATTGGTGTATGAGATCATCAAAGATTTGATTTATGGCCCTTTGATAAGTGGCACCTGTATTCTTGAGTCTAAAGGGCATCACCTTATAGCAATAGATGCCAATTAGAGTTTGGAATGTTGTATATTTTTCATCATTAGGATGCATCTTGATCTAGTTATACCCTGAAATCCATCCATGAAGGAGAATGTTTCAAAGTTAGTCATGTTATCGATCATGATTTCCATTATTAGCAATAAAAAATCATCTTCTAAACATGCTTTATTTAAGTCTCTGTAAGACACACAAGTGCGGATTGTCCATTTTTTTTTTTTACTGGCATGATGCTTGCCACCAAATCTGGGTATTTTTCCTCTGATAAAGCCTACTTTGATCAATTTCTTCCTTTCTTCTATCACCATTTGTTCTAGGTCGAGTTTTATCTTCCTAAGTCTTGTTTGGTTGGTGGAAGCTCAGGATTAATGACTAACTTATGGACTACAACTTTAGGATCTAGTCTAGGCATCTCCTTATAGCTCCGTGTGAAGTAGTCAACGTACTCTTGGAGCACTACTTTGAATTGGGTTTGGTTTTCCTCTGAAAGTTGAGTGCTAATGAAAGTCAGCTTGGGATCCTCCTTTGAGCCTTGGTTGATCTCCATCAGTTCACCAACTGTGGCTTGCCTCTCATCCTCAAGTTCTGGTAAAGCTTCTTTTGGTTTGAGGATTGTCTCTTTGTGAAGTAGTTCATTATGTTGAGTGAGATTTGGCAATGGTTCATCTAAGTGTGTTTCAGCCACATCATGCCTCCTTTCATCTAGTCTTGATGAAATTCCACAAAGAGTGTCACCTTCTTGTGATGTTTAGAGAGTCAGGGCTACCTTGGTGCATTTGTTAGGGGATATTGATGTCATTTGGTCATCCTAAATATCAAAGAGAGGTCCAATGGACCATGAAGCATATATAGGCATTTGAAGTAATATAACCCAGTCCTTTGCTGTTCTTATTTCCTCTTCCAGGAATATAAGTACACCCTTATGGTGGATCCCATAGATTCTTGAAGAAATGGCTCCCTCTCTTGGTTTGTGGATGTCCACAACTAGATTTGTTGATTATCTGATGAAGCTGGTCCTATTTAGGCATGACTACTAGCTGATAGTCACCATCATCCACTAGATCTTTAGTTTTCAGGATTTCATGTATGCTCGAGGCATAAGGGAGTACACTATAGAATAGTATTTTCTTTTCTCCTTAGCACCATGGAGGAATATAGAAAGTCATTAATTCTTCCACAACGTTGATGGTTAGCTTATCTAACAGCTTAAATAAGCCCTTTGAAATTTAGTAATAAGGAGAGTATTTTTCATTTGACCTTTGTCATCATCTTCATCAAAAGTGTAACCACCCAAGCAGACCTGTGGGGCTTCTTCATCTAAAGAGCCTAGGTCAGAGTTGTTTCCTAGGTAAGGAGAAGTGAAGATCATGCTAACAATCTTTTACTTTACTCAACTGATAGAAGCATATCCCCTATTAGCATGGGATCTTTGGTATTATTTTGCATCATCATAATGAACCTCACGAACATCAAAAGGATGTGCATCTCTGTAAATTTAGTGTTCTTCACCATCCTCGAAGTATTTGAGATATTGATATAGGGTTGATGGTACTACTTTATTGCCATGTGGCCACGGCCTCCCTAGTAGTGCTTTGTATGACACATTGGCATCGATCACATAAAATTTGGCATCTGTTATCAACTTGCCTACTTTCAGAGGCATAGTTATGGCTCCTAGAGCTCTTTGATTATTCTGATTAAACCTTTAGATGGTTATTATCTTGGACAATAGGTGATACACATCCAAAGTTAGAGCTCTTAGAGTTTGGAGAGTCATTAAATTAACTAAGGAACCTGGGTCAATCAGAATGTGATTAATCTTGATCTCATCACTACTTCCTATGATATACAATGGTCTATTGTGGTCTATTATTTCAGGTAGTAGGTTATAATTTTTGAAAGTGAAGTGGGAGTTTGACATGCATACAAAAACTCCTTCATCTTATCTTCAAGTAAGCTTTATAGTTGACCAAATTCTGCAAGATGTGCACCAATGTATTCCTAAGTTCTTGTAACATCATTAAGACATCAAACACACTCAACATGGTAGGAATCTTCTTAAGGTGGGGTGCTATGTTGTATTCCACCTTCTTGAGTGCAGGTTCAACTTGCAAAGGTGCGATGCCCTCATTTATATGAATTTCCTTTTTCTTGTCTTTGGAGATGTTCTTGTCCCTAGGCATTGGAGTGTGTCTTGAACGTAGCACCCTTCCACCTCAGAGTTGTTTCTAGTATGTTCTCCTTAATTGAAATTTGACATCATGAGATCAATAAAGCTCATCTTTGAAACCGCTACCAAGGCTCATCATGCAACAAGAAGTAGTGAACCCTTGCCCCTAGTTAGTAGTTCCTTGAATATCCTTGGAGGATGTGATTGGCTAATAATCATCCCATTCAATATCAAAATTAGGCATGTGGGGCTTCCTTGTAGAGAGATCTTTAGTGACTCTCTAGATGAATCCTTTTGTTTTGTCTACTAGCAAAGGACTTTATATTTAGGATATTTTTTTCTATGGATATTTAGATTAGCTTGACATAGGAGCAAACTGAGCTTTAGCATTAGCTCATTTGGTCCATTCCCAAAATGCTTGCTTCTTCCTTTGGTGCTTGCTAGTGTAGGGCCTTCTGAAGTAATTGTAAAGTTGTTTTGACTCAAACATAGAGTCATATTCATTGTCTGTCCATACCTTATATGCATAATTCCTCTAAAATTGGTAAATTACATCCTTCCATAAGTTCTAGGACTTGGACCTCACCAAACCCAGTCTGTTGAGCATTTATTGCTAGATTGCTTGATGGAGGCTAGGATAGCTGCTCATCAGTGTTCACCTCAGATGTAGGGGTTACCATGCAATAAGAGGTCATAGACTTAGGTAATTCTCTTTGATAGTATCTAGCTTTCTTGACCCATCTTTGGAGGAGGGGCATGAGTGATTATTCTGATCCCGAGCAGGGTAGATAGGTAATTTCTCACCACTCCTATAGGGACTTTACCATTTCTACTAGCACCTTCTCCATCTTCTTGACTTCCTCACAAAGTATGATAGTCTTATTTGTCATGCTCTCCATGTGGGTAGCCATAGCCTTCATATGTTTATTTAGCATTTGTATTTGCCCCTTAACAAACTTTATGTTTGTTATAGCTAGTTCTTTAATATTATCTTGTTGTAATTTAACTTCCAATAGTCATACTCATGAGTGAATCACTCTCTAAGATGGTTGTCTTGAGAGCAACCCTCTGGAAGACCTATAGGATCTCTCATTTCATCAGTAACATCCTCAGTGAATCTATTACTTCTTCTCACCTTGCACCCTAAATTTTGTCATTATTGAAGCGACAAGATGGGGATCAGCTTGGTCGTAAATGTCCAACAATAAATATTACGGAGCATGTTGCCACTGGAAGTTCACTTTCTCCATCTCTTGTATCAGGGTCATCTATAAAGCTCTAAGTTTGTCGAGGAAGAATTCCTTAAGAGTTACCTAGCTTCTCTTTCCTTGGACATATTCATCCAGAGGATCAAAGTATTCTTGGATGACTAATTTCTCAACACCATATTCATTCGACTGAACCAACTTCTTCTTCTTGCTTCTATTTTTTTTCTTCTCGGTGCTTCGAGCAAGTGAGGTAGTTTACTCTTGTGAGACTTTCTTCGTCACCATCCTAGGTACTTCAGGGTTTCTAGTTATCTTTTTCATCAGCTTTTTTAGCCTTTTTAAAATATAAATATTCCATAAATGCCCTTGTTCGGGAGTACATTGTGCTTCTTCCCCGAAGAAGAACTCAATAAGTGGTTTATTGTCCTCAAACATAGTAATATTATTGATGTGTTTAGTGAGCATTTGAAATAAGGCTGCCTTCAAGAGAGTTAGCTTGCCCTCTCTATATTACATTTTCACCCAATGCTTGAACACATAACAGTCTTCAATGGTATGCCCCAAAACTCCATGATAAAGATAATAATTTGGATGATTTGTTCTATTGGCCTCGCCTAGACTTTTGGATTTTAGCAATTAGAGGCCTAATTTTAAGGCATCTTGGAAGATTTTACCTACTCTCTCTCTTCTAAAAAAAATTTCTTTATGAGCCTTTGTTAGAGATCATTGGATCATTCCATTTCTGAGGATTACCCTTATTCATAGTGGGATTTGGAGGTTTTTTTTGCTCAGTTTTTATGAATGCAGCCCTCTTATTCTTGGAAGGCTCTCCATGCTTTACCTTACCTTTTTCTGGTTTGAAATTTTGTGAAGTGGATAAGGTCAATGGGTCAATCCTTTTCAACTTCTTGACTTGCATAATGTGGCCTTGGAAGGTTTGAATAGAAGAGGCACTTAGATAAGTTTCCATCCACTCTCCACTTATGTTGCTGAGGACTAGGGTCATCACCTCAAATTGGCTCATGGGTTGTTCACACTTAATACTAAGATTTCTCCACTATGTAATATAATCTAGAATCAAATTATTATCATGTTTTGATGTTGAGATGAGATCTACAATGATCACTTTGCTGCTAACTCCTCTGAACCTAGTTCGAAAAGCCTATTTCATTCGTACCCAAGTTTGTATGGATTTTGGTTGCAAATTGACATACCACTTAAATGCTACTCCTATCAAGTTTGCTAAAAATTGGTAGAATAATAATAAGAGACTATTATTTGAATCTCCACTTAAACTATGCTATGTGTAGTTCAGGATTGCCTATGCCATTAAACTATTTAAATCTAGGCATTGTATAGACTCTAGGATATGACACTCAGTCATGATGGTTAGGGTATAGTTTGTCAGCATCATTTATCTTACCCATCTCACTTTCTTGTCTCAATTGGATAGCCACCATTCGTTGCACCTGCTATTGTATGTATGCTGATAATTTCATATTATCAGGGATCCCTAAAATTAGGGATTGGGTATCACTTTCTGGAGGAGATACTTGCTAAAGACCTATGTTTTCATGGATCTCATTTATAGGAGATGCACCATCTGCCACCTCTGATGCTTGAGATAGCTGTTGAGATTGCTCCAAATTATTAACCTTTCAGCTCACTTCTAGTATCATCTCCATCAACTTGATGACCTTCTTTTGAGCTTCATCTTTATTTTTGACTTGCTGTCTCAACTATTCTTGCAGTACTTCTATGGCCTCTTCTTAATTGGAGCTTTTAGTTATGACCAAGGCTTCTATTAGAACATGATGTTCTATGTCTTGAGGATCAGTCCTAGGCTTTAGATTGAGGCTACCTTCTCCCATTAATCGAGTTGCCTCATTCAAGACCCTACTCATGGAGCAGGTCACCATACCTTCTCTTTGACATGGTCATATAGATTGGTTTACACTGGCCCTCTCCTCTTGGTTTTCTTCATCAATAAGCCTCATTCTAGCACCCTTCTTTTGGTGTTTGGCCAGTTGGTGCGGGTTTGCAGTCCTTCTTAGATTTGTGATGAGAAATGACTCTGATAATATGGGTTGTCTCCTTTCATGGATCCTCATGTTGAGTTGTAGCCTTGTGGTAACTCTTATGATTTTGTTTGGTGATTTACCCCTTTGCCATAATTTTAATGTAAGACTGTGCCTTTTGTGGTTTATTTTTACTCCTCTAAATTGCTTAATGGAGCAAAGAAGTTAGAGGTAGTGACAGTAATGACCAACTTATTTCAAGGGGCAAGCTTCTCAAGTCAGCTGAAAATTCTTGCAGCTTTTCCCTTACTTGTGACAATCAGGATGAGCTCTTCTTCATCGATGCCTATGTCTAGACATGCTTTTGATTGCCCCCTATGAGGAATTGGGTAAAGGTGACTGAAGACTAAGTTTCATTTCGGTCCTATCCTCTAGCAAACTAATATCCTTGATGGTTGAGGCATTGCTTCAGACTCTTTATCTGAACAACTCTTCTCATTAGGAATAATGACATTGGGTCTCCTTCCCTTGATGGAAAGTGAAAAAAGGCTAGTTTTGTATGATAATAACTTTATTCAGTGGAGTAGTAAGTGCCTTCTTAACCTCGATGACCTTAGAGATGGTCCTAAACTTGATCTAAACTTTAGCTACTTCTGTGGTGGCCATTGACTGAGGTAAGTGCATAGCTGATCCTTGCCCCCGGGATGATGATGTACCTTGGGATGGAGATGTTCTTCGTTGATGCCATTTGACTCTTTCTTCTGTAAAGGAGAACATAATCAATCAATTATCAATCATTATTCTACCCTATCAGTGTCTCTATCATATTAACTAAGTTTCTACACTTAGAGGAGAAGTCAAGTCCCACCAAGCATGTCAAAATTTGTCAGATTGATTTTGGCGATCCAGGGTTATAAAGATCCTAAGGAGCAATCTCAAATCATAAATCAGAATTGTTAATTTGAAGTGCACTATCAAGAGTTGTGGGAACACTGACTTCCAACAGTCATAACCCCCTTTTGTTAATTACCCTAACAATTGTTAGGAACCTCCTAGAGAAAGAAACCTTACTAAAAAAATAGAGATATAAAGAAAAGAAGAAAGCAAGATACTTATTTATTTGAGAAATGGTACATGTCCTAGGCAAGGGCATGCTCTCATTTTATAATGTATTTTAAAATAAAATTATAAAATGCAAGAGGATAATGAAAATAAAGAAAAGATAGAAAATGATAAAGGGACTTTGGTATGCACTGCTGCCCCACCCCCACATGCTAAACCATGTGACATCCTTCACAAATGGGTCTTGACTCAATCTTTGGTGGATATTAATAATGTGTTGACAGATGAGGCTAACTGCCTTGGCTTATGTCAGTAAACCCTATTAGGATTTCAAGATATGTCATCAACTACTTCTAGGGTTGACTAGCTTGGAAGATGCATCATCAACTGCTTTTAGGGTTGACTAGTTTAAAGGGTACATCATCAACTACTTCTGAGGTTGACTAACTTGAAAGGCGTATCATCAACTACTTTTGAGGTTAACTAGCTTGAAGGGCACATCATCAACTGCTTATGGTGTTAACTAGTTTGAAGGGTGCATCATCAACTACTTTTGGGATTGACTAGCTTAAGGGGCACATCGTCAACTACTTCTGAGATTGACTAGTTTGAGCAGGTGGAGGGTGGGGAGGGCTGCATCATCAACTGCTTCTGAGATTAACAAGCTTGAAGTGTAGATCGTCAACTACTTCTGGAGGTGACTACCTTGAAGGGAGCATCGTCAACTACTTCTAGGGTTAACTAGTTTGAGGGTATGTCATCAACTATTTCTGGGGTTGATTAGCTTTAAGGGTGCATCGTCAACTTGGGGTTCACTAGCTTGAAGAGCATGTCATCAATTGCTTTTGGGGTTGACTAGCTTGAGGGGTGCATCGTCAACTGCTTCTGGGGTTGACTAGCTTAAAGGATGCATTTTCAAATACTTATGGGATTAACTAGCTTGAGAGTGCCTCATTAACTACTTCTAGAGTTGACTAGCTAGATAGTTTGAGTCTGGTTTGGAATCAATTCAAACACTCAATTTTGATTTGAGTCTAAATTAATTCAACTCGATGTTTAAAACTGGATTGAATTGCAATTCACGAACTCTATTTTTAAAGATAGTAATATATTCTGATTTTCTATTCCCAAAAGCTTTGGTGATCATGTTCACACAGATGCTTTATAGCTTGACCAAGAAAATCATGTGAAACATCCATTCCAAAATCACTATTGGTATTGACAGTAAATGTTCAAAAATGAATTCAATTCACCAAGCTTAGTATTGATTTAGAAAAGAACATTTGTCAAATACTAATCATTGACTCCAGTTAGGGGTTTTCTCTTTTTTTGTCTTAGACGATCGGGCTTTTATGATAAGATTTGACATGGCATACCTCCCCTTACTTTTGATTAAGGGTGGGAGGTAGTGTTGATTTCAATTTGAGTCTGATTTGACTTAGTTTAGTATTCAAGACTCAATCTTGGTTTGAGTATAGTTTTATTTAATTTAGGTCCAATTCGACCTTATGTTAGACCTTTATCGTGTTTGAGTTTGCATCTTGATGGACATCAGTTCAAGCTTAAGTCAATTTGATTCAACTTGCTTTTAGTTCAGGCTCGGCCTAGTTCTAGTTTGACTTTGAGTTTGACTCTTTAATTTGAACTTGATTTAACCCAATTATGCTTTAATTTGAGCTTAGTTTGATCCAGATTAGTTTTGATTTGAATTAATCTTGAATTGACCCAACTTGAACTTGATTACGGTTGAGTCTGGCCTAATTTGGTTTGGATCAATTTAATTTACATTTTAGATCCAATTCAATTTGAGTTTTAGTTTATTTATTTAATCAATTTAGGTTTATTTGGTAGTCTATTTCAATCGATTTAGTTTTGCTCATTTGTTGTAGCTAAGTCCAATATGAACTTTGATCGATTTGTATTAACCAATTTGGTTTGATAGCCCATGAGTTGTTAGGATAACATTCAATGAGCTTGCAAGTGGGTCTTGAACTAAATAGATGTTCAACAAACTCACAAGCTAGCCTAAGTCTAAATATACATTTGGTGAGCTCGTGGGCTAGTCTTAGTTCAAATAGATATTTAATGAGCTCATAAGTTGGCTTTAGTCCAAATAGACATTCCATGAACTCATGAGCTAGCCTTAGTCCAAATAGACATCAGTGAGCCTGCGGGCTAGCCTTAGTTTGAATAAACGTTTGGTGAGCCCGCGGGCTGGCCTTAGTCCAAATCGACATTCGATGAGTCCACAGACTGGTTTAGTTCGAATAGATATTTGACAAGCTTACAAGCTGGCCTTAGTCTGAATAGACATCATGAGCATGCAAGCTAGCCTTAGTCCAGATAGATGTTTGACAAGCTCTCATATTGGTTTTATTTTGAATAGATGTTCAGTGATTCTGTAGACTGGTCTAAGTTTGAGTAGACGTTTGGTGAGCCTGTGCACTAGCCTTAATTCAAGTAGACGTTTAACGAGCTTGCAAGCTAATCTTAGTCTAAATTTGATTTTGAGTGAGCCCGTAGATGGCCCTACATTGGAGTTGATTTTTAGGCGAGTTCGCAGGCTAGTCCTAGGCCAATACTGGAGGTCTGTTAATATGCAAAGGATAATATGTGGCTATGATATTGGCGGAGACCTATTGATGTGCAAAGCTACGGGTGGCTAAAATGGTGATGAAGCTTTATTAATGCACCAAAGCCATGGGTGGGCACGGTGATGATGAAGTTTCCTCGACATGCTAAAGGCTGTAGGTAATTGCAGTGGTGATGACACAAAAATTGAGGTGAGAGGACCTTTTCCACCTTTTTTCCCTTGTTTCTGGTCATTTTCCTTTTTTTGCAACAACTTCTTTTTTATTATCTTTTCCTTTTTCCTATTTTTTTCCTTCTTCTTGCTTAGGACCGCACCCTTTCTTTTCTTCTCCTCTTCTCTTCCTCCAGAAACCCTAACTCCCCCATTCCTCCTTTGTCTTGGCTGGATAATGGAGAGCTCACCAACGTCATCTTCCTCCTCCTACTTGAGGCTAGACCTAACCGAATTTGGCTTTGGCAGGTGGCTAGTAGCAATAGACTCCAGGTGAGGAATGTGGCATGGGAGTTTGCCAAGGAGAGGCTGAAGCAATGTTGCCTAGCCACCTTGTTACTATGGGAACTCGAGCCAAAGGGTTTCCATTCAGTTGAGTGCATGACTCCAAGATTAGTAGGTATAGGAGCTTGGGATCAACAGCAAGGCATGAGCTCTAGAATGGGCTAATTGGATGGGGCAGTGATGGGCTAACATACCGTCATTTTAGCGAGGATCTCTCGATAGGATTGGGTGATAGTCTGAGATGTCAATAAGGGAGGAGTCATGCGGGCTATGGTCCAAGTAGGTCTAGACTATTGGTGAGCTCGCGAGCAGTCGTGTAGGTAGGGTCTAGCGATGTGGACTAGTGTGGGTTGAGGAGAGGCGAGAATGACAAGATGAGGCCACCGGTGGGTTGTCGAGGCAAGGTTGTGTATTGGATCTTGGTGGCAGCAATGGCTCGTGAGGGGGCTTCATGGTAGTGCTGACCACTTACGAAGGGGACAGAGTAGAGGAGCATGACACAAGCCATGGATGCAACAAAGGGCCAATGGAGACAGTTAATGGGTCAGGAAACAAGGAGGGAGTCAAGAAGAAAGTAGAAAGAGCAGGAGGTGAGAATTACCTATTCCTGATCCCTCTCAATTTCTTCCATTCTTCCCTTGGTGATGATTTTCTTTCATCTCTCTATAGCTTCTGATCCCCTTTTGCTTCTCTATCTCGCTGTTCTTTTTATTCTTGTAGGTTTCACAAATTATTAACCTCTAGGAGATCTGCAATCGAATTTTTGATTGATTTATTTCGGAATGTTTGTGATTGTGATTGGATTTTGATATCTCTAATTGCTCTCATTTTTGACACATGTTAGATTGAATTGGATTGCATTTCCAAAATCTTGTGGTTAGCATGTAATTGATTGGGATTTGTTTTCCTTGTGAAGAGATTCAAGATTTATACTATTCTGAGATGCTAAATTTTCAGGGGGTTATTTATAAATTTGTTTGAAAAATAGGACCAAATATAATTTTATAAACTTTAGCAATCCTTTTGCAAAAAAAATATATTTGTGAAATTCTAAAATTCTCAGTGTCCTTTTTAAATAAATTTGGACTTGTTTGCAAAATAAATTTTCAAGGGGCTTATTTATAAAAGTAAAAAAATATTAGGTGTTTATTTATGAGTGTTAGAAATTTCAAGAATTTAATATAAATATAAATTTTGAAGGGTTTATTTGCAAAGTACTTTTTCGTAAAATTTTCATTCCAGGGACTTGTAAGAAAAGTATGGTCAAGGACCCATTTGTAAAATATATTTGACTCAAGGATCTATTTACAAAGATTTTATAATTTTCATTTTGGCCAGATATTTGATGAATTTTTGGCCGATTTTTGTCCAAATATCTAACTCACTTAGTTCACTTTAATTTGAGTCCAAAATTTCCAATGATTCAAGTCCAAATTAAGTCTAATTATTGGTCGAATTTGATTTGATTTACATCCAAATGAGACCCACATTTGGGCCTTAATCCAGTGGCATTAAATCCCATATTCTAACTAAATTTTTATTAAATAATTTTTTGGCCAAAATTGACTCAAACACGAAGCAATATATCCGAGCTAAAAAGTCACATTGAGACCAAGCTATGAAGAGCTCTCGACAAACAAGCTATGAGTAGCTCAGCTCACCTCAACACCAAACTATGAAAAGCTTAGTGTTCTCAGCAAATGATGAACTCCTGTGTAAACTGACAATTCTGTACGAAGGTTACACTGACTTACCACTAACCAGGGATACCTCAATGTAAGCAGAGTAAAATTCAGATCATTATGAGATCTTATTCAGACAGTAAATCTCGAAAGATCCAAGATCCATAGCTAGTCGTTATGAGTAATCTGGCAAGATTGTAATCCCAAAATTATGGGATTCCGATTCTCGCCACACTCTATAAATGGCACTATTTCCGAAGAGGTAAGAACTAATGCCCTTATCCTTTCTCCACTATATTCAATGTGCTTGCTATTGACTTAAGTACTGGAGAAGCCACAGTCGAAGAGTTTTTAGCAGTCCTCTTTATAGTTTTTGTTTTGATGTAGATTAGCAGGAGAGTGACATAGCATATCGATCTCAAGGAGCTTCGCAAACCAAAACTAGTGACAAATTGAGCTCCATCAACACAAGCCAAAATGTTTCATCTAATTACTCCCAAGGGTTGCCAACTTACCCATGGTCAATATCCTCAATCACACTGACTAGAAGCAATTCCTTTAACCAAAGGTAACAATTTATTGCTAAAGCTTGCCAATTTAGCCATAGTTGATCAATATTCATAATCCACACTTGTTATATCATAACCTGATCTGGAAGCTATTTTTGAAAGCTTCGTCCAAATGAATCCACTCCAAGTTTCGAAACAACTAGATAACACTTGCAACACCAGCAAAGTCAATGCCCACTAAGATATTTCTTAGTGAAAATCACTCCAATGTCCAAATTAGATGGGTTTCAAGATTATACTAATGGCATAGAAGGTACTTGAAGTGATGAAGACCTATCTTCATATGGGAGACTTATCAAAGAGTGATGATATGTCTTTAAGGGTGTTGAGTAGAGGGTATGAGAGACCATTCCTTTGATTTTCTCTATTTGTGGATCATGGGATTCCCCTCTCTCTTTGGAGTTGTTCCCTTTCTATTTTCTTGAGGAAGAAGAATAATGTCCTACCCTTAGTTGTTTGCAAAATGGAGCTCTTTATAGCATGTGACTAGGTTGTAATTTTGAATTGATTCCAAAGGTGATGGTCAGCCAACAAATAGAGAACCGTACTCCTATGATGTCTTTGCTTGTCATGTAGTGGGAGGTTGCGTAGTGCGTGGCTTAGTGGCTGTTGGGAGCATAATGGAGGGACCACTTATGACCATTTATAGAGGGTCAAATTATAGGAACTCAGTTTGAGCTTTCTCCACTTCCCTACAAACTGTTGGGAAGCCGTAAGAGTGTCAAACCAGATCCATATAGTGAGCCAGACACCAAACCATCCCAAAAGCTCAAGCTCATGAGATATGGGTCTTTTTCATTATATCTATTGGACTCTATCTATCCAATATCTAATGTGGGACTAATTCATCACACCTGACATTATAACAATCTCCCCCTTCAGGTGTGATTTGACCGCATTAATTTAACACTCTTAATCAAGAACTCTTTTATTCGATCACTTCTACTGTGTGATTCATGTCCTTGCACCGGCCTCTAGTGCCTGCGTCCTTACGTCGGCTTCTGGCGCCCACACTTGTGGGCTCTCCATCCTGGAGCCAGCGCATGCGCCCTCTCTCCGGCCTCAAGCTAGCCTCGCTCGAGTGCCCGAGCCCTTGGGCCTGCACTCACACCCTTACCGGCCTCGCGCCCGCGTCCTCTCGCCGGTCTTTGCCATGAGACTAACATGTGACTCAATTCAGTCGCATCATCGCGGTAATTTTTTGGTCTTAAGAGTTTGCATAGCTTCGAACCTGAAGCTCTGATACCACTTGTTGGGGAGCTGCAAGAGTGTCAAACCAGATCCATATAGTGAGCCGGACACCAAACCATCCCAAAAGCTCAAGCTCATGGGATATGGGTCTTTTTCACTATATCTATTGTACTCTATCTATCCAATTTCTAATGTGGGACTAATTCATCACACCTGACATTATAACAATAAACTTCATGAAGGGATGTGGTCCTTCGAGATGAGCTTCTCAGGATAACAAATACATAGAGATTTAGAGTTTCTAGATGAGCCTTGGAGCCTCTATAAAGGAGGTTATATGATGACCCTAGGTGAGGGATTATGCTCACACCATGATCGAATTGTGGTTGTAAACCTTTTTCCCCTAGTCTCTCATAATGACCCATGTAGTGGTGGTGATTGTTGCTAGCTCGCTTCACTCCAAATAGTGGAGTCGAGGTTGGAGTCGAGGTTTTTGTCTATGGATAATGGAAGTCTAGCACTGGCACACACATCATTGCCTCCTAAGTTGGCCTTGTCCATAACCTAGTGAACGGAGGAGGCAGGCTTTAGTCTTGACAGATTAGTTTAAGATCTGAGTTCTCTACAACCTTAGCAGGTTTGGAATTTTAGACATTCATGGAAGGAAATTTTTGGCCCAAAATCTTCCATTCTATGTGTAGAATTTGAATCCTAAACTCACTCTGAAAGATCCAGATTTTTACTCTTTTAGTGGGATTCAGCTAGATTTTTGGTGATCCCGAGGCTCAAATCATAGCATTTGAGCTGTTGGGGATTCAAGTATTTAAGTAGCCAAAGCCCTTAGGTTTTCTTCACTCATTATTTTTGGCCATCTTGCCCAAGGGCACGGACAACATCTTTCATGGCTCATTGTTTTCAGCGACCCCTTTCCTTTAGTTTCCAAAGAAGACCATCATCCTTTCTGCTCCAAAATTGCAATTGCTAAATTGGTGGAATCCTTAGTAGTGTTTTTATTGTCTTGTTCTAGTGTCATTTTGCCTTTGTAATGTTTCTCACAGCAAAATTTGTAGTTGTGCCAATGACTTCAATGGTGGTGATGTTGGTGTGGTGATGTTAACAGCTAGAATCTATTTTCCCATTAATCTACACTAACAATTGAGTTAGGATTCTATAACTCAGCTATTATGTGGAAAATTAACCCTTGGCATCCCATTCTTTTAGTCATAGTTTCCTAATCTTCAGAATTTAGATGGTGGACCTCGATTTAGGAATTTCTAATCATAGGTAGTAGGACATATGGAATAATTACTCAAGTTTCTAACTTGTAGATTGACTTATAAGTTCCTACTCAACTGAAAGCCTGACTAGTTGTCTAATCAAGTGCTAAGGGAAAGTGGCTAGACATTCACATCTTTGAGTTTTGATTTCACAATTTTGGAAGTGAGGAGGACTTTAGAACACTTTCTATGGAATTTGACCATTGCTACATGGCCTTTTGGATCTTCTTCGAACTAGGGCTTAGGTTTCTCACTCAAGGGATCATTAAGGAAGCCCTTCTAGGATATGATCTATCCTTGAGTCAATTCTCCCCCAATGCCATGTGCATCCTAGCTGCATTTTGGGCTTGTGGCCAGTCTCAGTGGCTTGAACCATTTATAGAGATACTAAAAAATACCTGGAAATATTGTAAATCTAGTAGTAGTCATGGATGATGACACTTTCCCCATGGCTAGGACAAAAATTATTCGGGGATAATTCCAACTCCACCCACTCTTGGAAGAATTACAAGGTCAAGATCTTTTGCAATGAAGATCTCAATTGACTTCAAACCCTGGTGATCCCACTTAATGTCTCACCATGTATAAGATTGAGCTTCTAGCTTATTGGGGGGATTTTGTAGTCTCTAAAAATTGCAATTGTCCCTTCTAGGCTTCTATGGAGAGCTTCTGACTCTAGGGCCTTAGTATAGCTAGGGAGAGGAGTGAGTGTATGAATCTCAATAACCATCTTAATTTTGGGTTTTATTTGAAGGAGATTGGCAACTCAACAAGGTATGTCCTATATAACCTATCTAATTTAATTGATCATCCTTCTTCTTTTCTCTTCATTGACCTTGATCACTTGGACTTATCAATGTTGCATTGGAGGGACTAGTCACTACCCTTTGTGAGGGCCCACCACGGCTGAGCTTTGGGCAAAAGAGGGGCTTGGAGGATGTTAATATCCTCAAACTACAAAAAGAGGAAGGGTGAGAGCTTCACCTTTGAGCCTCACAACTTTGGGAAGGCCCAAAAGAAGACCATGATTTCTAGGCCCCATATCTTAGCGAGTTAAGGCGATAGGTCTAACTTTGTGGCTAAAGTTATGTCATCTCCATTGCATGTGGGAAGATATACTTCCTACATCCATTGGTGATGCAAGGGAAGAAAATGACTCCAGCCCTCCCTTGGATACTCAGTAGAAGGAGACCAAGACTAAGCAGAGTAGAAAAAGCTTCATCCAGAAGGCCTTAACATGGGACCTTTTGACAATCTATGAAGAGTACCATAGAGGGGTTTGTATCCTATACTCTTCTTCCTTTGTTCAAAATTCTCAAATTTATGTGAAACTTCTTTTTCCCTTTTTCAACTAATTGACATGTATGAGGAAGTATTCTCCCACCTCTCACAAGTTGAGGATTAGGAGAAGTAGATTGTGAATGTATTGTAGAGGCATTTGAAGCAAATCAAAGCTCTGTGAGCTCAACTTAGGTGAAAGTTGAATGCCTTTAGGTCAACGGTGAAGACCTTAGAGGTGGAAATGGGGCTCTTGAAGGGCAACATTGAAGCCAAGAAGAGTCAAACCTCAATTGTGGAGTATAGGCAGAAGAATGAGGAGTTCAAGAAAGTCCTCCAAGTGACACAAGATGAAGTCGTGGCTTCCCATCGGTCTTTCATTGCCTTTTATAAGGAGATTGCCAATTGGAAGCCTTATGTGAACCTTGGTATGTGTACTATAGATATGATTATCTAGAGCACATCAAGAAGCCTAGATACAATGCGAAGCAAAACGTCTTTCTAGGGATGGTCTCCAAGGACCTTATGGAGTAGCGCATGGTGCTCTACTAAAGAGTATCCCAAGCTTGAGCCTTTGGTGGTGATGCTCCTACCAAGGCTCCAATCCTTACTCTAGTTGCTTCTACCGAGGCCCCAACCCCTATTCTTTTTTTTCAATCAACTAGAGGGGATAGGAGGTGGGGAAGAGCAAACATTAACAAACATAGCCTGACATCTTGTTGCTATTGCTTTCCCTATTTGCACTATTTCTCTCTTATTTTTGTATGCTGAGATTTTAGGATTTGGCCCTCACATTTTGAAATGGTCTTTTGAGGTCTCTTTTGTAATAGATAGTTCTCAATCAATGAAGTATTTCTCTTGTATTTGTGTCCTTGATGTTGTTGCATTGATATATTAGACTCATGACTCCAGCTTTCTTTCCTAGGCATTTATGGACACAATCTCAAATGTAGACTGGCTCCTTATTTGCTTGAAATTTGAATTACTAGAGTTTTGATTTTAATTTCCATGGATCTTTGTCATTTTGATATTTTGGATTCTAAGATTTATGGAATACGAATATGTGAGGGTACGCATTTGGGATATGTTGCTTAGTTGCATATCTTTGCTTGGATTGAAGAGAGAGACCCCAAAAGTCCCCTTTGCAAGTGATCCATGGTATGGGATTTCAGTATCATCTTCCAAAGCAGAGAGAAGGCTTGCTTTTACTGATGCAAATTTTGGATTGTGAATGTCTTTTGTTCGAGCACAAGCCTTGCACTTTGGCTTCATGGGTTCAATTATGAGCTTTCATGTGGCATGATTGTGATAAAGCAAGCCAACAACATAAATTTGCTTATGTAACTCAAATGTATTGAATGTTGATCCTTAGACTGAATGTGTTGATGGTATGATGTTGAATTTGGTGGGCTAGATGTGTCAACTAGGGGTGCCAATGGTCAAGTGCCAAACTTATGGCCATATGTATCGATGGTCCAATGAAAGGTAACTATATGTATCAATGGACGGTTTTTGGAACTAAGGATCAGATGTATCAACAATCAAGTATTGGACTTGTAACCAGATACATCAACATTCAGATATGGACCCATGCTTGTTGGTATGACTAGAATTTTTAGCTTGGATATTGTTGAGAACTTGTCATCTGACCTACAAGGTGCACGAGATCTCAAGAAATGGTCATGAGATTCTTCTCACTAGGCAGAGGATATGCCCACCCTAGTAGCTTGTAGCTTTCCTTCATGTATACCTATGAGAAAAAGGGGAAGATTTCATGAGTTTTTGGAGTGAAATATCAAATAAAAAACAAAATAAGATGTAGTGAGAAAATTGATTTGCTACCTCGATGGGAGAGAATCAAAGGTCTCTCACTAACTCACTTTAGATTTTCTAAGGAATGAAACTAGATTCTAGTAATGATGATGAATTCTAGGCTATGGATCAAATCTAAATGCAAAAGTAAAAGAAAGGAAAAGAGAAAAAAGAAAGAAAGAGAAGAAAAAAGGAGCCTGATGACACTGCACAACCTCTTTATCACCCTAATTGTGAAGTGCTTCTCCTTGAAAATTAAATTCATGAAGGCTTGAACTCTCATATCTTGATGAATTATAGCCTAAGAGCTCATAGCTAATTATTGGATCTTTTGATTGCTTGTCCAGTGAGAAGACTTGATTTAAAAAATTGATCCCAATGAAGACTTGACAATTTTTAGGGGAGAAATGAAATTATTTATATAGGTGTAGCACAAGTCCTGAGTTTTTCTAATAGTAGATGCGGGATTAATAAAATTAGGCTAATTTTGAAAATCTAATGATGAGGATTTGCTGGAGCTTTGGAATCCTAAATTACTACTATTGGGATGTTGGAGTTTTGGGTCTAGTTGGAATGTTTTGGTAAAATTCATAAGCCATTGGATGATAAAAGTTGATGGAAATAATGGGCTAGGATTGACCTTGCATGGTGATATATGTGGCTATTTTTTGGGGGGCTACAAATAAGATCAAATCTTCAAAGGTTGGGATTCAATTAGATCATAAGGTGTTGGTACATGGATAGTTGAGATTTATTCTTGTAAGAGAGAATTAGGTGAAAAAGGGAGTGGGTCTCACAAAAAAAAGCATGTGAGGATTTTGGCATGGAAATCCTCCCACACACCAGAAACCTAGTCTGTGAATGACTCCACATGCTAGAAATATGGCTTTGAGGTATCCCTTGGGTCACTCCATACATCAAGAATATAGCATGTAGGGCAGTCCACACATCAGAACCCTGGCATATCCCCTTTCCCCTTTCCTAATTATTTTTTGATTTTTTTGGAGAAAATGGACTGAATTATTGAAAAAAGTTGAACTAGTTCTTAGATTATTTTTTAGGTGATGAATTCAAGGATTTTCAACAAATATTCCAGCAGATATTTTCAGTTTAAATAGCTTTGAAGGCTTTCGATGGAGTGTTTCCTACAACTAGTCCTTCAAAGGGATAGATTACATGAAATAAAAGTGGGATGATTGAGACACAATAAGGATACTTTGCTTTATTGAGCCCCTCCCCTTTGTGATCTCACTCCTTTTGAAGGATCCAAGGTTTACGACCTCGTAGACATTATCCAATTCTTATTATTTGAATTCATCTCTCATGACTTGGTTTTCCAAATGAGATTTACCTCATGGGACTTAGTTTTTATTTTTTATTTTTCTTTGAGGGGTGATTTTTCACTTCTAGGATAGACCTTCTAAGGAGTTATCCTTTAATTTTTGCACTTAGCATGAGAAGTGACTACCTATAAAAATCGGTCACCTTACTTTTTGAGCTTGCACTCTTGTGGTTGACTTAGAACTTAAGTATAAAAGAGTAAAAGAGGGTCTCCAAATTCCATTTTACATCATCACTAACATTTTTCTCACCCCTAATTTTGCTTCTCATTCAGAGGAAAATGGCCTTAGGAAAGAGAGAAGCCAACAAATCCCTGAAAACCATTTTTTTAAAAAGAGATAATAATGCAATGAAATTTAGAATTTTACTAATTTTTTTTTCTTTTCATTTATGAATTCAGGCAAGAATATAAAATAGATAATGATAACCTCACCATGGGAGGTGAGTGATGCTTTACCTCTTCCATCTATAGAGGGACTTTCTTACCATGTGGGGATATGCCCCTTTTATTTTTGTTGAGAATCCTACTGTCATTTATTAGTGTTGACCTTTGGATAGTTGTGAAAATTGCTAAACCTATTGCTAATTAATCTTTATAACAAAAGGCATGCCTAGTTACTTTTATATAGATCTATCTTATAGCATGCTTATTTGCTTTTCACTATACATAATTTCTCATCATCAAAAAAGGAAAGATAGTTGACCTTTAGATTTTGATGATAATCAAACTAATATTTGATAAGTTTGTTAAGTTATGATAAGCTTCAAGATTTATAATAATTATTTAAGCACATGATGGATCGAGTCTCTAGATTAAAGTTTGAAGATGACAACTCAAAAATAAAGAGAATGATTATTTGATGTTCAAGCTTGAATATCAAGTTGGGACTTAAAAGAGTGATTCAAGCTGTGAGATCAACTCCAAGCTCATAGATTTAGTTTTCATTCTTTTTTTGAGTTGAAGATTTAACTGTTAATTAATTAAAGCTCTCTATTTCATATCTTAATTAACTTGAAAATGCCTTCATCGGCTTAGTTTATATTTGTCTAAATTAATTTAATATTTTGCCAAATAGCCATTCAACTAAGTTTTGTAAATGAACCTTAAGCTAAATTTCTACTTGAACTGGACAGTTGGGCACCTGAGCCCATTAGACAAAAAAATAACATTCTAGTTATGCAAAGTCATATTGACAAACTATGAGTTTGGTTATCCAAATTCACAAGTTCAGTCACTCAAACACTTGAGGACAAGTTATAATAACTAAATTTCTGACTATTAGAACAAATTTAGACACGAGATTGGTCACTGAACTTGTTAGAAAAAGTCAAAGGTGAATCCCAACAACTAGATTTTTGTTCCAATGGTTATATAAAAGCTTGGAACTTTTTTTTATTGTTGAGAGGAACTAGGTTTCACATTCTTAAAGTAATATTCAATCTCCCAAAGCTTTCTAGCCTCAACAAGAGCTCTAATTATCTTTAACTTTGAAACTTTCTTCAATCTTCAGAGGCTCTTGCTAGAGTGATTTTGTTTGTATTTCATTTTTTTTTTATCATTGTAATCATCATAGGTTATTAGGATAGGGTTGAGTGTTTTTCTAGATTTTAGGAGTGGTTAGAGTTCACACTCCTCGATTTATCAAGAGTGACTGATTGACTCTATTGTGGAGTGACACTCGTAATCTTCAAGGTGATGTAAGAGTATGGCTTCACCTAAACCAAGTGAAAATTATAGTAAAAAGTTTAAGTCCTCATATTGAGCTAATAGTCATAGAGTATATGCAATTGATTGTTAAAGCATATATACAGTTTGCAATCTTTCTACTCCTCTATTGATCTTATGTACTCAAATTTGATTGATTGATTGGTCCAATTTAATATTGATTGAGAGATTATATTATATATGATTGTAATTATTTTACAAATTTGAAATTGAGTTTTAATTATATACTTGTGTTTGGAATGCTTTTAGATGTTTAATCTATAAAAAACTTGCTATAACCTATTTCACACCCCTGACGAGCCCCCCCCTCTTCTCCTCTCTCTCTCCTCTTAGGTTTCCATTTGGGGCCAATAATTGGTATCAAAGTTCAGTGCTCTTGATTTTAGGCGTGACAAATTTTTAGTATCAATTTTAGAAACTTTGGATTTTCTTACTTCTTATTTTTATTGGACCACAAAGTGGGATTCTTTGGTTTTAAATGAATTTTCAATTTTTTTGTGTTGATATCTCTTGAAAATTTTCTTGATCTTCATACTAGATTATTCAATACCATTGGTATCATAGGTAGGAGGAGCATGTATGTAATGTTTATGATTTTTAAACTTTGGTATTATGAAATTTTAAGCAACATATATTCTTTGTATTTGTTCATACTATATACTCATGTTGGCTTAATTTGTTAAATAATTGTTTAACCTATCTATGCATATATCTAGGGGGAGCATTAATTATATTATTGATTAGTTTGGATTTTGATGATTCAAGGATTTGTATATCTTGCGCATTTTTTAAAACTTTAATATCTATTGATGCATGATATTCACAGAGTTAGTTTGAACTTTTGCTACTATTTTTCTTGGCTCCATGATTCTTTATGATGCATTCATTGAGAGGAGTTACAGTTTTGATAATATCAAAAGTGGGAGATTAATATGCCTAGTTATAAAACTTGTTAAATCTATTGCTAGTTGATCTTTCTAGCTAAAAGCATATGTAGTTACTTTTATATGGATATATCTTATAGCACGCTTATTTGCTTTCACTATGTATAGTCTATTATTATCAAATGGGGGTGATTATCTATCTTTGAATTTTGATAATGATCAAATTAGTATTTAACAAGTTTGTTAAGTTGTAATAAACCTCAAAATTTGTAATAATCATCCAATCTTGTGAAGGATCAAGTCTCAAGTTTAAAGCTTGAAGATAATGACTCAAAGATAAAAATAATGATAATTTGAAGTCGAAGTTTGACGATCAAGTTGGGAGCTCAAAGAGTGATTCAAGATGCAAAATCGAAAGAAAAAAAGCTGAAAACTAATGAAGTAGAGTGATTCAAGATGCAAGATGCAAGAATTTTGGTATGCCCAGTGGGACTTGATTTCTCCTCCAAGTAGAGAAACCTAATGAATATAGACAAATATTAGAAGAAGAAAAGCTAAAAACTAATAGTTGATTTTTCATTAAAGGAAGGAGAAATGGCATCAAGTGACTTTCCTACCCGAATCTACACCATAATCCTAAGTAAAGGATTTTTGATATACCTCATCAACCAACAATCGCCACAAGGGCAACCAAAGTCTACATAAGTATGGGTCAACTCCCCATATCCTATTTAGGAGGCAAAGACTTCCCATCCAAGGGGTAAAAATTAAGTCCACCAAGGGGGTAAAGACCAAATCCACCCAGGAGGCAAAGGCTGAGTTGACCCAAGGAGCAAAGGCCAAATTTCATTATGCCAAACCTCAATGACAAAATAGAGGGCTTATTGGCATAAAGTAGGGTATTGGTCTTCTAGAGAATAGGAAATATGTGAGTCAATTTTTCACTGTCTACAATTTGCCCTAGATGTTAGGAAAGCTAGTACAAGTAATGCAAGTAGAGGATGGATCGATGGCATGTTTTGTTAACTTCGAGACCCTAGATCGAAGCCAAAGCTAGATGCTACAATTCTTACCCCCAACTCCTTAACAATGCTACAAGAGCTAGGGAAGAACAAAGGAAGGACACGTGTTTAATGGCTAAGGAAGGATCACCGCCATCTTCTAATTAATGGATGAGTAACTAAATCCAAGAAAAAGGATACTCATTTCAAATCTGCAACACAGAAGAGTCAAATGGTTGCATGAGTTTTAAAAATACATAACAAAAAAAATATTCAGCCTATGATGGAACACCTAGTCAAATCAAAATTAAGTAGTCAAATATATATTCCATCCTTCTCAAGGCAAAACATAAAATAAAAAAATTCAGTAAGAAACATAAAACAAAAATTTTCTTAGTGTTTAGATGAACCACCTTCTATCTTAGAAATAAGGTCTCTAAAAATATAAGAGTAATATTTGAAGGCAAGGAAGGTCAATGATGAATATGGTGGAGTTACAATCCCTGCACCTCCACTACCCACTGATGTCATAAGTTAACTTTAGGAATGCAAGCTTAGCAATTTGGGGACCAGTCTACAAGTAACTAAAAATCTATTAGGAAAGTTACTCCCGAGGCAAAAATACAATGAACAAGAGATAACCTTTTAGGAATCTCCTATTAGAAGTAAAAGATTACCCCCCCAAATGAACAATGAAAAATAAAATACTAAATTGACAAATCTCATATGAAAACCAAACCAAGAGAGGCAGATTTAAAGAGTAAAAATTAATTGTCATTTGCAAGTCTGCATACCTTGGATCATCAAAAGAGGAATGATATTGTTAAGTCAGAAGAAAAAAATAGAGAAAGAAAAAAAGAAAAGAAAAAAATTAAAAGGGGAGAAAATTAGATCACATGTTAGAATTAGGAGGACTAATGCAATCTTATCTTGGTGTATTATCAACCAAGAAAGAGCACCCAAAGAGTAAGTATCGAATGGCATCCACAAATGTGTAAACCCTACAAATTAAGATTAAGAGGCACCCAAGATTAAAGCCAAGTCAAAGAAGTAACTAACTAATAAGAACATGATAAAGGTGGCGAAGTCTCCAAAAATAAAGGTTCCTAAAGAAAATATTGCAGTAGGGAAAAGGTGTAAGGGAGGCTCAATTGATGGCCTACCACATTTTGAGATAAAATTATTCTCAAACATCAATAAGACGAATCAAATAGGAGGCCTTAATCAAAGATGGAAGGATACCTCACCGGTCTACTAAAATATTTTCAAAAAATGAATCTCTAGAAATTTTTCTTTTAAAAAATAAGTACAAATACATATGCTTTGTATCAGTCACTTCTTCTAGCATCACAATCAAAGGAAAAAAAAAAGAGAGAACTAGACTTCATAAGGTAACTTCTCTCAAAGTTCATACACCAATCTAGCATTCTAGAAGATGAACTATCAGCTTGAATTACTATTGTTCAACCAGCATCAATCAAGGTGTCTGCTTACTGATCCAGCTGACTACTATAACTTGTCCTACTCCAATATATCAATGTGGCATTTTAGAAAATGAAACCCATAAAAATAATTACTTTTTTCTCCATTCTCTACTCTACCTCTCTTTACATGACAAGGGACATCAAGACATGGTATCAATGACAAGATGAAGAAGCTTTAGAATTTCTCTCAAGAAAACCCTCCAAGCAATCAAAGTCAAATCACATGGACCAACTAGTTAAGTCACCAATCACTGTGTAAATAGATCAAGACTAGGACATATCTCTCCTTTTGGCCCCTAATTCTATGGCCATTCCAATACAAGCTAGAATCTCTTTCCTCAGTCATTACCAAATGATAATCCTCCCTATTATAGATATAGGGTTCTAACCTAATGCAAAGAAAAACTGAATGACCAATCCATCGAGCTAACGCCAATTGAGGTTTTCATTTCCCACCATTAAAAGGTTGTGGACAAGAAAATCAAGATTCACTTATCACATGCTCACAAAGGGAGAATATAGCTGAAGCATAAAAAATACAAAAAAGGTAATTAGGGATACTTCCCTCACCTTAAAATATTGGGGAAGTAAGCTTTTCTTCCCCAATGTTTAAGAGATGTCTATTGTTATGGCATTCAAAGGCAACTAATCTATGTGATGTTTCTTATTTCTATTATAATCAATTCATCAATTCAAACGTCATGAAATTCTTGACAAAAACTTCAAATAAATCACTTATTTAATGGTCAAATGATACATGCTATCTTAAAAATGACAAAAGAATCTTACCACCTCCAATATGGTGAAATTAACCTTATCACCTTGAAAGTGTTGGAATCAAATGGATTATCTCTACAATGGTAAAATTAAATACTTTATCTATAAGGATTGCAAGTCAAACATGTTATCTCTAATATGGTGAAATAAAAGTAGCAACTTCGGAAACTAGACAAATAAAGTCTATTTTGTATGGCAATCAAGCCTGCTTCCATGTGGTAAAGCAAAGCCTATTTTGCATGGCTAATTAAGTGTGCATTTATATAGCAAGTTAAGCCCACTTTTCATGTAGCAGATCTATCCCATTTTTGTGAGGCAATCAAGCCCGCATTTACATGAAAAATCTAGTCCATTTCTATCTAACAAATTTAATCCACTTTTTCATAGCTATTGATCATACTTTCACGTGGAGAATCAAGTTCACTTTCATGTGGAGAACCTATCCCATTTTGTGTAGTAAACTAAGCCTATAATTAAATGGAAATCAAGTCCACTCTCATGTGATAGATCTAGCCCATTTTGTAAGGTGATCAAACCTGCATTTACATGATAAACCAAGTCCACTCTTACGTGGCAAATCAAATTCATTTCCATGTTGCACACATAGTCAACTCTTAGAATATTGATGTAGGAGCAAGTACCTTAAAATTGTTCATGCTCTCTCCTCTTGTTAGAGTTCCAGAAGAGGATGTGTAGAGGGTACGTTTTTCGAGTCAATTTGTCTAAATTTAGGTTTAATCAAATTTATCCAAAATAGAGAGTAGTCTGCCACTAAAATACGCTGAACTGATCATTTCTTGGTCAAATTGGATGTTTGGCTCTAGCCTACCAGTTGATTGGTTTACATGAATCAAGTTTGGCAAAACCCCTCTGTCAGCCAACCAATTCCTCAATTAGTCAACTAGTTTTGATGAATCAAAACTAGCAGCTTTCTCTTGGCCAATCGATTCCTCAACTAGTCACCCAATGCGAGTTCAAATCAAGAGAATTTGGCCTAGATCATTCAAAAGAATTTGCAAATGAATTTAAAATTCAAATTTGACCATATCCATTATTGGTAACAAATCAAATCCTTATTCCTATCTATCATCATTCAAAACTTGAATTTGAGATCACCCTTAATCAAATCATTCACAAAGATTTGAATGGATCCAATCTGATTCATCTCTCCGATGCTTATTAAATCCCTTATTCTGTAAAACAATGAGAGAGGAAAATGGAAGGAGGGGATCAGGACTTAAGAGGAGCCGAAGAGCTGTCACTCGTGGTTACCCATAGCCTTCTGCCACTATCACCTTCCCATGGTCCATGCCAAGCCACTAACAGCTCTGTCTCCTCTTATATGCCTCCACCGCTCTGGTGATCCCACAGTTGGTCACCCACATCTATCTCCTCCCATGTGCACCTCATGCTTGCCGAGCTCCAATGTCCCTTCTTCATTACCTACCACGGTGAAGGAGGCTGAGCCTCAGCCACCATCAACTGAGAGCTACCTCTACCAACCCTCTGCCATGTCCATGGTCCAAACTTCCCTTCGCCACTGGTGAACCACTACTGCCCACTTGAGCCATTGGCTCAGCTCTCCTCTTCAACACCATAAGATTGTGCTGCCACAGCACCTCCAGTTCTTATTTGCCACTGCCTATGGTATGATCAGGCCTAGATCCAACTAATTTTGCCTAGATCCAAGAGAGTTGGGCATGGCCCTGCTCTAATGGAGAAGTAACCAAGAGAAACAAGGGGATTTGGGGAAAAAAGAATATGAGGAGAAAAAAAAAAAACATGAGAAAAATAATAATGAAAGAAGGAAAAGCATTTGCTATCAATGCTCACATGGGCTAGCAGTAAAACAAGAGAAGGAAAAAAAAGATCAAAAAGGAAAAGAGAAGGAAAAAGAAAAGAAGAAAAAAAAAGAGAAGAAAATAGAAGAAAATTTTTTTTCTCACCTTGATGAATGTGCTCCCATCATCAAGCTCAAGACTAGCCTATAGACTCAATTGAAAATCATCTTGACCAAGGACCAACCTATGAGCTCTCTCGAAAGTCAAATTTGTTTAGGGCAAGCTTGCGAACTTGCCAAAATCCATCCTAACCAAGGGCTAGACTATGAGCTTATTCAAAAGTCAATTTGGTTTAGGTCAGCCTGCAAGCTCATCCAAAAGCCATTTCGACCTAGGGCCAATCAAATCAATTCAGTTTAGGGCCAGTTTGCCCAAAAACCAAATTCAAACTCAAGGCCAACCTATGGGCTTGCCTAAAGGCTAGTTTACGGGCTCACCTGAAAATCAAAGATGACTCAAAGTCAACTTGCCGGCTCACCCAAAATCGTTACCACAACCTGAGAACTCTCGAATCAAAATGATTAATATAAATTGATTAAATGACTTAATTTCCATTGAACTATATTTGAGGTGATTTTTTGCCATAATCAAAATAAATTAAAATATAATTAAAATTAAGACTGATATGCCACTAAATTATAGCTCAAATCTAGGTCTCAATCAGACTTAAATCGCATTTGATTTTGATCAAAAATTGAGCTCAAATCATTAGAAAATTTGACCTCTAGTTAGGCCTAATCTAAATGGGCTAATCGGATGAGATTTTTGGACTGGAATTAGACCCAAAATTCATCCAAAACTTAAGCCAAAATGACAAAAACAAAAAATTTATAAATAAACCCTTAAATTGAATAAATCTTTGCAAATGGGTCTTTGACTGATTTTTTCTTACAAATAGGTCCTTGGAATGAGAATTTTACAAAAAATCTAATAAAATCCTAAAATTATGAATTACTCCCATAAAATTTAGAATTTGCAAATAAACCACTCAAAAGATTGATAATTATGATTTGATCATTATGAAATTTAAAATTTATAAATAAACCATTCCAAAATTTTTTATTTGTAAATAAGCCCTTTAAATTTTGACTTTTTACTCTCTAGTAAATTCTTAGCTTTTTCATCTTTTTTTCTCTACTCTTCTACTCTCCAGCTCCTCCTTGTTCAACGCAAGATCTACGGCAACCTACCTACGCTCGCGAGCTTTTCCCCAGCTACCTGCGAAGTTTGGTTCATGCTCCAGTGAACTTGCCTGAACTGCCATTCCAGCTTGCGCCTTCATCAGCCTGGCTCACTCTCCATGTGAGATTTGCTCGATTTGTCGCCTCCTCCTCTTCCTCAAGTATTCTCCTTCCCCCAAGTCTCACCTTCACTCTCCCCAACATGAGTCGTCGCCGCCATTGACCGTGCATCACGCTGCATGCTCCTCACCTCAATATGCCACTAGTACCTTGAGCTCTACCCGGGCAGCTCCTTTGTCTATGATGCTGCTCAAGCACTTTATTACTAGAGAAGCAACCAAATCCGACCAATATTTGGCTAGATTTGGCCATGGAAATGAAGGAGCAAAGGAGCTTCTTGCACCAGCTTGAAGATTGTTATCTACCATCAACATGCAAGACTGAATTTGGCCAGCTTGAAGGAAAGAAAGTGGAGTTTGGGGTACACTGGAGGAAGAAGAGATAAAATGGAAAAAAAATAAAAAAAATTGTTTCTCTTTGCAAAAAGAAAAAAGAAAAAAATCCAGCCAAAATAGAGGAATGGAGTTTTGGGTTTAACAAGAAATAAAATAAAATAAAATATTTTTACTCAAAAAAAGGAAAAATTTTGGCAAAAAAATAATAAAAAAAGGAGTTTTCAACATTGTGGCTACTTGCAATTTTTGGCATGATGATGGACTCTTGATCTCACTGTGGCCACCCACGGCTCTCAATGATGAGGATGAATCCATAACCTCGTTGCAGCCACTTACGGTCTCTCGAAGATAGTGATGAAGATGGCAATGATGATGACGATGAAGACGGTGATGAAGACGGCAAACCTGTGATCTACACACTCAATCAGCTTTCATGCTAACATCCAAGTCAACCTTTGGACTCGCACTTAACCCACATTTTGACACGCACTTACCTCTAGGCTCACATTTTAGCCAGCCTTTGGGCTCATATTTAAGCTAGACTTTGGTCACAAACTTAGCTAGCCATCGGGCTGGCACTCAGCCAACCTTTGGGCTTGCACCAAGTAAGCTTTCAGGCTCCCAACAAAGCCAACCTCTGGACTCATATTTAGCCAACCTTTGGGCTCATACTCAACTAGCCATTGGGCTCACACTCAATCAATCTTTGGGCTTGCACTTACCTAACCTTCAGGCTCGCACTTAGCTAGCCTTTGGGCCTACTCTTAGCTGGTATTCTGGTTATCACTCAATTAGCCTTCAAGCTCACACTTAGCTAACTTCTGCTTGTACTTAACTAGCTTTTGAGCTCACAATCAGCTAGACTTAGGGCTCACATCTTAGCCAACCATTAGACTCACACTCAGTCAGCTTTTGAGTATGCACTTAGCCATCCTTCGGGCTCACACTCAATAAACTTTTGAGCTCACACTTAGCCAACCTTCAAGCTCATATCTTAGCCAGCCGTCGGGCTCACAGTCATACTAGCCTTCAGGCTCACACTCAACTAGCCTTCAAACTTGTACTCAACTAGCATTCAAGATCACACTCAACCAACCTTTGAGCTTGCACTCTACCAGCTCTTAAGTTTGCATCCAAGCAAGCCTTTGAGCTCGCGCTTAACTACCCTTTGGGCTTACACTAAGCCAGCTTTCAAGCTGGCACTCAGCTAGCCTCCGGGCTCATATCTTACATAGCCATCAGGCTTACACTCAAGCCAGCCATTAGGCTTGAAGTCAACTAGATTTCAAGCTCACACTTATATAGCATTTGGGCTCACGCTCAGCTAGCCTTCCAGTTCACACCAAGCCAGCCATCAAGCTCATACCTAAGCTAGCCTTCAAGCTCCCACAAATCCAACCTCTGGCATTGCACCAAGTTAGCATTTGGGCTCACACTCAATCAGCCTACTGGTTCTTACTTAGCCAGCTTTCAAGTTTGCACTCAGCCAACCTTCGAGCTCATTCTTAGCCAGCCTTTGGGCTAGCACTCAACTAGCCTTTCATCTTGCACTTAGCCAGCCTTATACTTGCACTCAGCCAGCTTTGAAGCTCACATTCAACCAGCCTCCGGGCTCGAATCTTAGTCAGCCTTCAGACTCATACTCCAAGCTAGTCTTCAGGCTCACACTCAGTTAGCTTTTAAGCTCATGCTCAGCTAGCCTTCGGGCTCATATCATAGCTGGCCTTTTGACTCATACTCAAACTAGCTATCGGGCTCGCACTCAGTCAGCCTTCGAGTTTGCACTCAACTAGCCTTCAGGCTCGCACTCATCCAGCCTTTGACCTTGCTCTCTACCAATATTCAGGCTCACATTAAAGCTAGCCTTTGAGCTCGCACTAGCCAACCCTTGGGCTCACATCCAAGTCAGCTCTCAGGCTCGCATTCAGCCAGCCTTTAGGCTCACAATCAGCTAATATTTGAGCATACATCTTTGCTAGCCTTTGAGCTCACACTCAAGTCAACCTTCTGGCTTGCACTCAACCAGGTTTCAAGCTCACACTCAGCCAGCCTACGGGGTCACACCAAGCTAGCCTTTGGGCTCACATCCAAGCCTGCTTTTGGGGCTTGCACCAAGCTAGCCTTTAGTCTTGCACCAAGCCAATCTTCAGGCTCGCTCTCAACTAGCCTTTAGGCTCACACATAACTAGCATTTGGGCTCACACTTAGACAACATTTGTGCTCACACTCAGCTAGCCTTCAACCTCACACTTAGCTAGCCATTGGGTTCGCACTTAGTCTATTTTGGAGCATGCACTCAACCAACCTTCGGACTCACATCTTAGCCAACCTTCAAGCTTGCACTCAAAGCCAACGTTTATGCTCACACACAATCAGTCTTCAAGCTTGTATCTTAGCTAGCCTTTGGACTTGCACTCAAGCTAGCCTTCGGGCTCTCGCTCTACCAGCCTTAGGGCTTACACTAAGCCAGCCTTTGGGCTCATACTAAGTCAGCCTTTGAGCTCACACTTAGTCCACCTTTAGGCTCATACTTAGCCAACATTTAGACCTACACTCAGCTAACATTCAGGCTCGCACTTAGCCAGCCTTTGGGCTCACACTCAACTAGCCTTCCAACTCATATTCAAGCCAACCTTCAGGCTCGCACTTAGCTAGCATTCCAACTTGCACTTTATCAGCTTTCTGGCTCACACTCAGGTAGCTTTTGAGCTCACACTCAGCTAGCCTTTGGGCTCACATTTGAGCCAACCTTAGTGCTCACACTCAGCCAAGCTCCAAGCTCACACTTAGTTAGCCTTCGGGCTCGTACTCAGTGAGCCTTCAGGCCTACACTAAGTCAGCCTTCGAGCTCACATCCAAGGTAGCCTTTGGGCCTACAAATAGCCATCCTTCGGGCTCACACTTAACTGGCTCTTGGGCTCGCACTTAGTCAGCCTCCAAACTCACACTTTGTAGCCTTTGAGCTTATACTTAGCCAGCCTTCAAGCTCACAGTTAGTCAACCTTTATGCTTGCACTCAACTAGTTTTTGAACTCACACTCAGCTAACTTTTGGGCTCACACTTTGCCAATTTTCGAGCTCACGCTCACCCAACTTTTAGGCTCGCATCCAAGCTAGCCTTCAGGCTCACATTTAGCTAGCATTCAAGCTCACACCTTAGACAGTCTTCGAGCTTGTACTCAGCCAGCCTTCAAGCTCATAGTTAAGCTAGCCTTCAGACTCTCACCTAGTCAGCCCTAGAGCTTGCAATAAGCCAACTTTCGAGCTCATGAACTAAGACAACCTTTGGGTTTGCACATTTGAAGCTAGGCTATGGGTATATCTAAAATCATCATAAATAACTAAGGATCCTAAAATTAAATTGATTGATGTGAAATCACTCAAGCATATTGAAAATTGAACTTAGTTAAAATAAATGGATAAAGGCTAAGCTAGCTTAAATGGACTTAAATTAGTTAAAAAGATAGATTAAAATCCAAATTGAGCTAAACTCCAAAAATCCAAATTGAGTTAACCACATAGACTCAGACTCAACCATAATTAGATTCAAGTTGAGTTAATTTAAAATCAAATTGAGCATAAATTAAATCCAATCCGGATTGAACTAAGCTCAAATCAAATCCTAATCAAATCCAAAATAAAAGGCAAACTCAAGGTAAAATTAGAACCAAGCCAAGCGGAGCTTAAACTAAAACCAAGTTGAACTAAATTGACTTAAACTTGAGTCAAAGTCCTACAAACCTAAATTTGATAAAAGTCTAACACAAAGTCAAACTTGACTCTAGCTAAATGATATCAAACACATACCTAAACTAAATATGGTCAAACTAAGTCCCATTGGGTGTGCTGAACCCTTGATAATACTCCAAGGCTATGAATAAAGGATGATCTTACCACCCTAACCTAAACCAAAATTAGTTCAAATAAGAACTAAATAAGGTCAAACTAAGTCTCGTTGGATATGCTACAACAGTATTTAGCAACACTTCAAAGCTTTATCCAACTTCATATCTATTGCTGATGCTATCAAATCAAAGAAGTTAATTGCCAATACGTTCAAAGCTAGTCAACCCCAGAAGCCGTTGATGATGCATCTTCCAAGCTATATCCAACCCCATAAGCCATTGGTGATGGTATCAATCCAAAGAAGTTTATCTCCAATACACTCAAAGCTATTGACCATACTCCAAAGCTATCCTTGACCCCCTAAGCCGTGATGATGCTACCAAATCAATGAAGTCAACCAACAATACTCTTAAAGCTATTGTCCACACTTCAAAGCTAATCAATCCCATAAGCCATTGATGATGCATCTTCAAGCTATATCCAACCCCTTAAGCTATTGGTGATGCTACCAAATCAATAGAGTCAACCAATAATATGCTCAAAATTATTAGCCACACTTCAAAGCTATATCCAACCCAATAAGCAATTGGTGATGCATTCTCCAAGCTAGTCAATCTCACAAGTAGTTGATGATGCACCTTTCAAGCTAACCAACCCCAAAAGTAGTTGACGATGCATCTTCAAGCTATACCCAACCTCATAAGCTATGAGTAATGCTACCCAAATCAAAGAAATTATCGCCTAGTCTTATTGGGTATGAAAAATACTTTAAGATCAATGGAGTTATCATCAACACCTTATTGGCTAACTGAAACACTCTAACTCAAATAGAGTTATCGTCAATGCCTTATTGGCTAACCGAAATACTCCAACCCAAATGAAGTCATCACCTACACCTTATTGGCTATGTAAACACTTCAATAAACCCTAAAGAAGTTATTAACAAAGCTCAAAGCTAATGGAGGCACTTCAAATCACAAAGTTATTGTCGATGCTCAAAGCTATTGGAAACACTTTAAACTTTTCCCATTTCCTTCCATAATTCGAGTTGGACATCATGCAGTCTAGCATAAGGGGGAGTGGGGTAGTAGCATATCAAAGCTTCCTCTCCTCTTTTTCTTTCTCTTCATTTCTTATACGCTTTTTATAATTCCATGTCAAAATTTATTGTAAAGTGAGAGCATACTCTTGCTTAAGCCATGTATCATATCTGAAAATTAATTAAAAGCTTTCTTTTTTTGTGTCTCTATTTTATTAGTTAGGTTTTCACTTTAGGAGATTTCTGACAATCATTAGAGTAATTAACAATAGGGGCTTGTGTCTGTTGAAAGTCATATTCTTACAATACCTAATAGTGTACTTTAAATTAAAATAAATTTTGATTTGAGATTTGAGATTGCTCCTCGGGGTCTCTACTATCGTAGATGATCAACTTCAATCCCACAAACTCAAGCTGATTTGGTTAAATCAAACAAATAAATAAATAAAATCAAATTGGATCGAAAAAATTACCAAATCAACCTAAATTGACAAAGCAAATGGATTGAAGCTAGTCTAGATGAGCAATAAAGCTCTTTGCCGGCCAATCACTTAATTAACTAGCTAATCAATTTTAATCAATTAGAACTGGCAAACCAGCTCTATCAATCGATCAATACCCTTAATCAATTGATTGGTTCCAATGAACCAAGACTAAAACCTCCTCTATTAGATGACCAATAATTAAATTGATCATCCGATTCTGATGAACCTAGAATGACACCCTTTTGGCCGGTTGACTCGGACCCCAATCGGTCACCCATTTTAGTTAGAATAAAACCAATGACCTGGGTTTAAATCTAACCTTAATGAAGTTTAAATTGGGTGAAGTCTTGATCAATCCAAACTTGAATCAATTCAAGTTCAAATTGAGTCAATCTAAAAATTTGGATAACTAAAATTGAGTCAAACCCCATTTGAACTAAATCAAAATAAGTTTGAATTGAACTCTAATTTAGTCAAACCACATTCAAAAATAAATCAAAATAAATTTGAATCAAAATCTAATTGAATTAAATCAAGTTTGAACCAAACCCTAATCAAGTTAAATCAATTTTGAACCAAACTTTCATCAAGTAAAACCAAGTTCAAACCCAACCCTAAGCAAGTTGAACCAAATTTGAACAAACCTTAATTAGCTTAAGCAGAGTCTAAATCCAACCCTAATCAAGTTAAACCAAATTCAAACCAAACTCTAATTAGCCTAAATTGAGCTTGAATCAAATCCTAATCAAGTTAAATCAACTTTGAACCAAACCATCATTGGCCTAAACCAAGTTTGAATCAAACCCTAATCATGTTATACCAAGTTCAAATTGAACCCTAATCAAGTCAAATTAAATTCAAATCCAAACCCTAATTGGGTTGAACCAGCTTTGAATAAAACCCCAATTAGGTTAAACCATGTTCTAAGTGAACCCTAAATTCAAACTTGAATCAAGTGTGAACCCGACCTTAATCGGGTTAAACCAAATTTGAATTGAACCCTAATCAAGTCAATGTGAGATAGAAGTTGACCACTCGAGATGGCGAAGACCCTAAGGAGTGACCTCGAATAACAAATTAAGATTTATTTTGATTTAAAAATACACTATTAAGTATTGTGAGAACATGACATCCAACAGACGTAAGCCTTTATTGTTAAATATCTCGATGATTGTCAAGAATCCCCTAAAATGAGAAATCTAGTTAATAAAATAGAGATACAAAAAGAAAAGAAGAAAATATTTGATTGATTTATTTAAGAAAGATGACACATGCCTTAAGCAAGGGTATACCCTCATTTTACAATAAATTTCAACATAGAATTACAAAAAAATGAGGGAAATAATGAAAGAAAAAGAGTGGGGAAGAAGCTTTGACATGTGTTGTTGCCCTGCTCCCCCTATGCTAAACCACATAGCATCTAACCCAAATCATAGAAAAGACTGAAAAAAGTTTAAAGTTTTTTCAATAACTTATAAGGCATAGGTGATAACTTTATTTTGGTTGGAGTATTTCCTTAGCCGATAAGGTGTTGGCGATAACTAGATTAAAAGGATATATTGTCAACTGCTTCTTGAGTTAATTAGCTTGAAGTGTGGCCAACAGCTTTGAGTATTTCATTGGTTGATTTCATTCATTTGGTAGCATCAACAATGACTTAGGAGGTTGGACATAATTTTGTAGTGTGGCCGACAACTTGAAGTATGTTGGCAATTAACTTCATTAGTTTGGCAGCGACACCAATGGCTTATGAGATTGGGTATAACTTTGAAGTGTGATCGATAGCTTGAAGCATGTTGGCAATTAACTTCTTTGTTTTGGCAGTGTTACCAACAACTTATAAGGTTGGATATAGCTTTGAAGTGTGCCTGATAGCATTGAGTGTGTTGGCAATTAACTTCTTTGATTTGGCTACGTCACCAATAGATTATGGAGTTAGATATAGCTTTGAAGTGTGGTCAATAGTTTTGAGCATATTGTGATTGACTTCTTTATTTGGCAGCATCACCAATGGCTTATGAGATTGGATATAGCATGGAAGATGCATCATCAATGACATTCGAGATGACTAGCTTTGAAGTATAACCAATAACTTTAAGTGTGTTAGCAATGAACTTCTTTAGCTTGATAGCATCACCAATGGCTTATAAAGCTGGGTATAGGGCAGCTTAGAGCATGTTAGTGATTAACATTTTTTTAAATAACGTGTTGCAGCTAACTGACTGAGTGAGTTCAAACCTACGTTAGTTCAGTTTGATTTGAAGTGTTGCCAATGCTTTTAGGTTGGCTTAGCTTTGGTAGATGCATCATCAATAGCTTTTGGGGTTGACTAGCTTCGAAGTGTTGTTAAACGCTTTTGGAATACACCCAGTGAGACTCAGTTAGACCTTATTTAGTTCTATTAAAAATAATTTTGGTTCAGGCTAGGGTGATAGCATCACTCTTTATTCATAGCTTTGGAGTGCTACCAAAGATTTAGCACACCTAATGAGACTCAGTTTGACCCTATTTAGTTCAAGTCTAAATTTGACTTCATTTAACTTGAGTCGAGTTTGACTTTCTGATGGACCTTTATCAAGTTTGGATTTACTAGACTTTGGCTCAAGTCCAAATCAATTTAGTTTGGCTTGGTTTTAGTTCAGGCTTAGCCTGGCTTGTTTCTGGTTTGACTTTGAGTTTGCCCTTTTAGTTTGGACTTGATTTAAGCTCATTAGGGTTTGATTTGAGCTTAGTTCAATCTTGATTGGATTTGATTTGAACTCAACTTGAGTCCAATTAGAGTTGAGTCTCAATTTTAGTTTTAGTCCATATATTTGATCAATTTAAGTCCATTTGAGCAAACTTGGTATTTGTCTATTTGTTGTAATTGAGTTCAATTTTGGTATTATTGAGTTACTTCATATGAATCAATTTGATTTGAGGGTCATTGACTATTCATGATAAGTTTAGATGGACCCATAGCTTAGTTTAAATATGTGAACCTAAACGTTAGCTTAGCTCATGAACTCGAAAGCTAGCTTAATGCGAGCTCGAGGGCTAACTAGATGCGAGTTTAAAGATTGGCTTAGATGCGAGCCTGAAAGGTAGCTAAGTGCGAGCCCAAAGACTAACTGAGTGCGAACATGAAAGCTAGTTAGGTGCGAGACGAAAGGCTAGCTTGGACACAAACTCAAAAGCTAATTAAGTAAGAGCCTGAAAGCTGGCTGTGTGTGAGTCTAAAAGCTAGCTAAATACAAGCACGAAGTCTAGATTCGATCTAAGTCCAAAGGCTGGTTAAGTATGAGCCTGAAGTATGGATAACTGCAAGCCTGAAGACTACCTAGGTACAAGCTTGAAGGATGGCTGAGTGCAAGCCTGAAGGCTGGCTAAATACGAGCCCGAAGCCTATCTGAGTGTGAGCCTAAAGGCTAGTTAAGAGTGAGCCTACAAGTTGGCTTGGACATAAGCTTGAAAGTTGACTGATTATGAGCATGAAGACTGGTAGAATGTGAGCTCAAAAGTTAGCTGAGTGCAAGCCCGAAGACTGGCTAAGTGTGAGGCTAAAAACTGGTTGAGTGCGAACCCTAAGGTTGGTCTAGATGCAAGCCCAAGGGCTGACTAAATGCGAGCCTGAAGGCTAGCTAAGTGTGAGTCAGAAGGCTGGTTGACTATGACCTTGAAGATTGGCTAGGTGATGAGGATCCACCATCTTTGGGGGGCCGCGGGTGGCCGCAACGCAATCATGGGTTCAGCATCTTCATTGTCATCTTCAAGGAGCCGCGGGTGGTTATAATGAGGTCAAGAGTTCGTCATCTTCATCACTATTTTCATCGCTATCTTCGAGGGGCTATAAATGGCCTAGTGTTGTCGAGAATATGCCATCGGGCCAAAGGTCATGGGTAGCTACAATGTCGAAAGCTTGTTTTATTATTTTGGCCGAATTTTTCATTTTTTTTGTTTTTTGCTACTTTTTTCCTTTTTTAAATCACAACAACCATTTTTTCTTTTCCTTTTCTTCTTCTTCCCCTTCAAACCCAAAACCTCTTCTTCTATTTTTGATCAGATTTTTTTTTTTGCACAAGCTTTTGTAAAAAAAGATTTATACACACTCCTTCGTCAACCTAAGGCCCCCCTCTTTTTGGCTCTTCTTCATAAGGTTCCATTGGGCTTGAGCGAGCCCGATGTCCTTCTTAGACAAATTTGGCCTCTCTCATCCAACAATGCAGTAAAGGGGCATGTCTGCCCCTCATTTCATGGCTAGATCCAACCAGATCTAGCTAGATCTGACCCTAATAACTGACACTCCACTGCTAGCTTGGAGCAAGCGGTGGCAACTTGCTTGGGTGGAGGTGGTGATGAGGTGGTCAAGCACGAACGATGATGGGAATGAAACCATGGAGGAGGTAGCTTCGAGCTCGCAGGCATAGAGTATGCGTGGTAGGGTTTCCAACGAGGTAGAAGATCCAACAAGGTTGTTCAGGTGTTGGAGGTGGCTCATAGGTGGGCAACAGCAGTCGGCGGTGGCAGATGGTCAAACACGACTACAATGCAAAAGCAACAAAGAAGAGAAGGATGACATAAAGAAAGCTAAGTGTCAAAACTCACCCGATTGTGTTCCATCTTCGACTTTCTATTGTATTTGTAGATTTCCTGATCTTCTCTTTCCCACAGTTCTTATATCTCTCTCTTTTTTTTTATTTGTAGGTTTCCATAGATTTTGTTAAGCTCATGAAGATCGGATCGATCTTTATTCAAAATTTTAAACCTATGATGATTCATTATTTTGAATTAGTTATGAATATGAATAAAGTTTGTTTGAATATGGATTTTATCTTAGTTTGGATAAGGATAAGATCCTCAATTTAGATATTTGAATCATAAATGAAAATCTTATTCAAATTTCATATTATGGATGAAATTGTAATTTTTTGCAAAAATCAAGAAATTCACGGTTTGTTTGTAATTTTTTAAAAAATTGGACTAAATTATAATTTTTGTAATTTTCAATGGGCATTTCACAAGAAAAGGACTTGTTTGAAACTTTCAGGATCTTTTTTTGAGTAAAATTTAGACTTATTTGTAAATAAAAAATTATTGAGAAACTTATTTATAAAAAATAAAAAATCTAATAATTTATTTATAAATAAAGAATTTTAAAGGCGCTTATTCTCAAATAAAGAATTTTTGAGAAATTTATTTATAAATAAAGAATTTTAGAGGGATTTATTCGCAAACCTTGGATTTCATAGGGACCAAATCTAATTATCGATCTTTTGATCGGCTTATTTATAAATCCTAAATTTTGCAGGACTGATTTATAATTTTACAATTTTATTATATTTTTCTATAAAATTTCCATTCTGAGGACCTATTTGCAAGAAAAATTTGGCCAAGGACTCATTTATAAAGATTTATTTAATATAGGGCTCTATTTATAAAATTCTTATATTTTATCATTTTAACCCAAGTTTTAAATGAATTTTATATCTAATTCTAGTTCAAAAATCTAGCCCACTTAGTTTATTTGAATTAGGCCTAGTTTGAGCCCGAATTTTTCAATGATTGAAGTCCGAATTGAGGTCAATTTTTGATCAAACTTGGGCGTGATTTAAGTCTGACTGAGACTTACATTTAAGTCATAATTTAGTGGTATACATGTATCAATTTTAATCATATTTTAATTGAATTTTAATTATCGTAAAAATTACCTCAAACAAATTGCCCCCTTCGCAGCCTCTTCTTGAGGTCTAATGAGAAGAGAGAGTGTGAAAAATTTTCAAATACTTTCCCCTGCATCAACATTTAGGAGTTGATTACATGAGTTTCAATTATCACACAAAAGTGAAGATAGACTGTCATGAAATGACAGACTTATTTCACACATCCAAATTTTAGCATAATTGATTAAATTCAATGAGAGTGCAAAACCCTATAAATAGATACATCCATGGTCAAAATTTGATTGAGGTGGACATATCAAAACCCAGTGATTGGAACCATTATTGTAGTTGCATAAGGCACTTACATGAACACTATAACACTATAATACATTCCACCCCCATGCCCATCTCTGTATCCCTAATCCCATGCACTCCCTATGCCCATCCTTGTATCCCCCACCTCATTCTATCCTTGTGTCCCCAACCCCTTGCCCATCCCTATATCCCCCGCCTCATCCACTCCCCTTGTTTCCACCACCATGCCCATCCCATATCTCCATCCCCATGTCCTCCACTATTTTCATGTGCAATCCTCAAGTGTACCCATCCATGCCCACTCTATCCCCACCCCATGTCTTTCCCATATCCCTACCCCCGTGCACTCCTTGTATGCTCACCTTGGTACCCTCCTCCATTTTCACATGCAATTCTCGTGCCTCCATCCTCGTGCACTCCCTGTGTCCCCACCCTTTTGTCTGTCCCCATATCCCCATCCCTGCATACTCCTTGTGTCCTTACTCTAGTACCCTCCCCTATTTCCATGCGTAGTCCCTATGTCTCCACCCTCGTACCCTCCTCATCTACCCACCCCCGCACCCATTCTTGTATCCCCACCCTTGTGCCCTCCCATGTTTTCATGTTCACTCAATATATGCATCCAAATGTACTAAGTTAGCCACTAAAAGAAATACTTAAGGTACCATAGAAATGGATGGAGTTCCTCCCAAGCTCGCTTGTATACGGATTCATCAGTTTAATGTTAGTTTATATTCTTTGGACATTGTTAATTTTAGACACTTGTGTTAGGCTTATAAATAAATAATATGTAAAAATGAAAAATTTTAAAAATCAAAGAATTTTCTACATGCCACAGGGACAATATTCAAAAGGAATGTGTGAAGCTGAAGCATTGGTTTGACTAGCCATTTGAGATTGCATAGCTATAAAGTCACTCTTGAGCTTCTTATACATCTTAGAAACCTTAATCCATACAATTGCCTATACTTCAACTTGGGTATAGCATTGTCCACCTTACAAAGATTTGGACAAACTCCCATGACCAAATGTTAAGTAGATGTCCAGCTCTCTCACGACCAGAAAACTTGGTTGTAAAGAATTTCATTCTGAGTGGTAGTATTGAATAGAGAATCCTCTGGCATAGCGTGCCTTAACTCAGAAATATGAGCTTGAAAGAAGACAAATAACAATATAAGCATATGTTCATTATTAGAAATGAATAGCAACATTAAATTATAGTCACCATCGTTGCTATGGATACCTTATCAACTGGTTGTCCATCCTTTTTGTCACAAAATGCCAAAAGCACCTCCAATTTAGAAGGTTCAGTTCCAATTTTATCCTCAAGTTGCAAGGGGTTGATTCAATAAAATAATAAAGAAAGCAATGCTAATAACATGTTTAACATGGAAAGTTTAAGCAAATATTTCATTTCTCAATTTGGCATCTCCTTTGTGACTGAGAAACTATCTTTTGGTTTTTGGGTCTCTTTTATTTCCTTTACTTTCATTCTAAGAAAAAAATGGATTACGAGTAAAACATATTAACTATTATTAAATTTAAGCAAAATGGATACGAACAACCCAAACACCTGTACTCTACTAATAACTCACTAGAAGAGAACACTAGTCCTATTTAATTCCAAGATCTGGGAAAATGACAAGCTTCTTTGGCATTTTCTTGAAGGGTGTGAAGTGCTTTCTCTTCATATCAACCTCCAGTCCTGCCAGCACTTTCTTAGACTCCTCAACATTTTTTTCTTAGTTGCATCCTCCAAATTGGTATTTGCCTATATAGTCAGGCATTAAAAATGTCAAACAATGATAAGTTGCAATGCAGTTAACACTAGAATAAAGGAAGTGCACATAAATTCTCAAAGTTGATATTGCTTTTATGCCTTCCTAGATCCTTTCCTTGTTTTCCTCTGGCATAGCTTGCCAACCGGTATAAGTTAAGGGTGACTTATTTTCATCCTTGGAGATAAACCCAAGGTAGGTCAAGAGTCTCACCGAGTTGTCACCTCTACAACCATGTGCCAATTGTGATCCAAAGGATCATATACGTAAAACACTTGATGAGCTTAATGAACAAGAATATAAGGTTTATTAAAACATTAATTCTATTCATACATCAAATGGTTAAAATTTATCAGTGTATAACCAAAGTCATCTTTCTTTATTCTATATTTTTTATCCACCCAATTAGACTCAAATGATATGAACCTAAGTTCATTGTTATACTGGAGCTCAATAATATTTGTTAGAACTCAAAAAATATAACATCTCTTAATGTGTGATTCTCATTATTTTTTCTTACAAAGCTTTTTGAAACTGGTTTCAATGTTCATCAGCTCATCTCACACATTTTAGTATGAAATCTGCAATCGTTTATGATATAGCCCAAGAATTTCATCGCCCATTTGTTAGGTCCGATAGCTACAAATGAGATGTCTTTGGCATATCTTTAGCCATGTCAGTTCTTTTTAAACTAGCAATCTACCATAAAAATAATCAAATTATTAGAAACGTGTCATACAATATAAAAGAAAATCATAGATTATGTCTCATCTATACTTACATGACCTCTAAAACACTTAGAAAATATGTCATTATGAATCATTTCACATTCAAACTCTCCACTCCAACATCGTTTATCCACCTTTATTAGTTGGAGGAAATTCCTAGCAAAAAAATTTAAAGTCCTTATTAATAAGCAAATAAGTTCTAGTGGATTACTTTCAAGTTGAATTAGGCACTTACAAAAAGATTGACAATATCCATATTGAATAGCACATATCAATGTGCTTGTGTCCATTGAATCTCACCTTAGTATTGAACTTCTCACAATGTCCCAATTGTATGACCAACTCATACCTATGATTTTAAAAGAATGGATTGAAGTTTGACTAAAAGTCATTCAAATACATTACACAAAATATTATATATTTTTCAGCAAAATACTCTTATTCTACGAAACCTTCTAAATGAGTTTGATTTTGCACATAGTTCTTCAACTTTGACAGATATCTAAATGAAAATACATATGAAGGAATATTTAAAAGATGATAAGAATATCAATTATCGCCTCTCAATAGTATACATTAAATGATAGTGCACTAGCCCAACAACTACTGCCTCTTCCACCTGATGAATAGGTTAATGCTATGTAACATCGAAGAAAGAATATACAAAGATCCTTTTGAGATGATCAAAAGTCATGTGAGCATAGACTGCAAAGCTTCAAAATCACATAGTCGGCCGATTTTTTTTTATAATTATCTGAAGATACTACACATTTCAATAAATACTTTAGTCAAATAGGTAAATAACTCCACATTGCAATTGACAGTAACTATTTCATTAATATGTGACAATTATGATTTTTTAAATCAAAGATAACTTTGTTCTTTTATTCATATTTCTAGAAATATTTGACGAATAATCATAGACTACTTTCACATTTTTCAAAGCACTTAGAACATACACTATAGTATTTTATGTTAAATTTTTATTAATGCTAATTTACCGTGCTAATCATTCACCACGATAACTAACATTGCAAACATTCATAGCACTAGATTAGTGGTGTTAAAAACTATTAGCAGTGGCAGAAGATATTAGTGCCGCTAATACCGGAGTGCCGTGAATGGTTGAGCCATTGGCAGTTCTCATTGCTTAGCGCTGCAAATAACCGTTGCCATTGGCAGTGCTCCAAGTTAGCACCGCTAACAGAAGAAGTTATTAGCAGCGCTCCAAATTAGCGCAGCAGGTCTAATATTGTTTATTGGGCCTTCCATAGTTTGCTGGACGTTGTCAGGCGGTCTTACAGGCAGCCATGAATGTTTGACCATTACAGCAAATAAAAGGATGATTTTTCACGATATACAAAAAGAACATATTTAAAAAATCCACTGATATAAAACAATCCTACATTATTGTTGTTTGAATTGATAAAAAACAAAAACCGAACTACTAAATCAACCCAAAAAAACGCACAATTTTTACTAGTTTTTTGCGTACTACATACTCTAACCAGCCCCAAACTTCAGAAGGCCAACTTATGCATTGTTATATAAGGGATAACTCAAGTAACTAGCTGCTGCCGACCACTCCCCCTACCACATTGTTTGCTATATAGACGATAACTTGTATCAGCTTACCACTTCCTCGTGGAGGAGGTGCTTCATCGTATCCAGCATTGCCATCATAGTCACCTGATTCCAGATATGCATTGCCCCCACTGTTAGCACCACCATCGCCTCTTCCTCGGCCATGGAAACCATGGCCCCTTCCACTATCTTCCCTTCTGTTGACATACCCATTTCCTCCATCAAACCATCCTTCCTCATACTCAGCAACCTGATTGCCACTCCCAGGTGCTGAACAGCAGTTAGCAAAAAACACAAATCATGATGAACCAAGGTATAGTTCAGAATGAAAAATTGAAAATTGATAATGTATTCTTCAAGAACATGATTAGAGCCCATACCTCTGCCACCAACCCTGCCATGACCACCACGCCCCCAACCACTCGTCCACTAGGCAATGGCTCTATTTTCATGCAAATGAGAGAAACCAGCTGCTTAAGTATTCAACCGAAATTTGGCAACCTTTTTTTTTAATAATTCAGAAGTATAGTTTACCTCCTTCATATTCATGCTCTATAAGAGGTTGCACCTGATCAGCTGGTACGGGGGGTTGTTACCTATGCACGATAAGCAAAGAAGATATTCATATCAAGCAAATCACAACCCGAGAGGAAAAACAACATTAGGCAGCACAGCAGTCATTAGGTAAGAAAATCCATCCATCAAGGTTGAAACATAAGGAGTAATGGATCATATGTGAACAAAAGAATCAATTGGTATGAAAATATAAGAAACCGGACGATCGACTATCTAAACAGTCAATCGATTATCCAAGCAGTTGATCGGTTCAGATTTTCTTCATGTTATGGCATCAGAGAATGAATAGAGAAGTGCCACAACATGTATTTAGATATTACTGTAATAATATAGGAGTTTCGTAATCATGTTTCTACTAGCAAAGCATGAAATATTGTATGAAGTTAGGAAGGATGGTACATGATCATTTTTACATGATTGGAACTGATGGAAGAGTGGATTAGGTCAAGAATAGGCTTCATAACTCAAAGGAAGAAGGAAGGGAATCATTTAGAAAATTGAAATTATGCTCAACCAGCTCTAACGAAACAGTATATATTTATATACCAACCAAAAAAAAATAAAAGGTCAATCATGCAACCTTCTGTGAGCTCAGATACATCAATCATGCAATTCTTGAAATTTTAGACCCAATCAGAAGAAGAAAATATTACGATTCGAATTTTATGGCGCCAAGAATACATGTGCTTCCAAGAGAGAGAATAGGACTTGATCTGATCATGTTTAAGCCCATTCACTTACATTGGTATAGGTTGCTAGAGGCGGGGACTGGTGGTGAGGTTGCCGGAGGCAGCAAGGCTACTAACAGCGGTGGGGCTGGTGGAGGGGACGACTAGTTCAGAGGGTTGCTAGACATAGGGAGCTTCTGAGCGACAACGCTGGTGGAGGCAGAGATGGAGCTGGTTGCTGGAGGCTACTAGGCAAGCTGGAGTTGGAGTTGGAGGCCAGCCGAAGCTAGATCCAGAGGTCGCAGCACTATAGATCTAGGCATTTTGATCAAGAAAGGAAGGAAGAAGGGGTTGGGTTTTAAAAAGTGAATGTCATTATTAAAAATCTAGTGCCGATAATAATAATATTGTCAGTGCTAATCTTATTAACGTCCGCAATAATAGTTTATCATTTGTAGTTTTAATAATAAATAAATTATTTATTTGATTATATCTTGAGTATGTACATCTAGTAATCAAGTCGAGTCTAAAATTAAGGTTATATCTGTTTGAGAGACTCAAGTGTAAATGAACATGAAAATAATATTAAAGATTAGACATGATAATGAACCAATTAATGAAGCTTGAAGAAGGCTCAAAAGATCATTAAGTTGTATCAATAGGTTTAGACTTTTTATATGTTGTTTAAGTTGAAGATTTGTATTTGAATTCTTAGTTTAGATTTTTTACTAACACTCAAACCTATCTTTGGAGTTATTGACTCATTACTTACCAAAGGTCAATTTGAAAAGATGTTAAATATGAAAATTAAAGTTACAATAAAATAATAATTTTTTGTTAACTTTGGATGTCCAAACTTTATGGTTCAAACATCCAAATATAGTACAAATAAGTCTACAATTACTAATAGTTCCAGACATCCAAACCTTAAGATTGAATAACTAAAGATTTAAAAACTGTAACTTCTAAACTTTTCATATTCAGAGTTCGAATACCCAGTATATTATTCGAACATCCAAATCTATGTTGTTCAGATGCTCAAACCTTATGACCAGATGTCTGAACTTATGACATCAGCTTTAACAACTATTTAAATTGGACCGTTGGAAAGTTTTGGATGCCCGAACTTAGCAAAGTTTACCTAGTGCTCTCATCAATGAGTATAAAAGGCTTGAGACTTGCTTATTAAAGGATTTTCTTTTTTAGATCCTTGTGTATCTCTGTGAGAAAAAATAAACTTTCCTAAATCTTCTAATCTTACAAGAGCTCTAACCTTACAATTCAAGTGCAAATCTTACAGTCCTTGTATCCAATCTTGAGAGATCTTATAGTGAGCTTCAATTATATCATCTTTTATCTTTTATCAGTTATAAACACTCTAAGGTTGTTTGAAGTATGAGAGTACAAATACTCTGATGTAGAATAGATATTATTGGTTGGAGCAATATTATTTATACGGGCATGCTTTTATCTAACAAAGTGACATCACTAGTAGAGTGATTGTCCTCAAGAGTAAGATAAGGACTGTGTGGTTGGTCTCCAAGCCACGTTATATCGTAATGCACTCTTCTCTTTTCTATTTATATTATATCATTCATGATTACTTTATTGCTTGTGAGCTTGCATTTTTTGCAATCAAACTATGAATTGTTTTTTATTGAAAAAGTTATTATTATTTTTATTAAACCTAATTCACTCTCCCCTCTCCTTAGGTTGTCATATTTGCTTTCAACAAGAGTATTGGTGGCACCAATCTTGTTAGTGCCGCCAATACTTTGTCTCAAAGACCGTGCTAGCTTAACCACCACTAGAGTAATGTTTTGGCAGCATTTAAGCTAGCACTGCAAATGAATCATTATGCTATAATGATATCATTCTCATTTTTGCTCATGGTAAATAGAGTAGGAGGCAAATATATTTTAGTACCTCTTTCTTGGATATACAGTGTACTCCTTAGATCCAGACGTCCATTCAAATTGTCTTTCAGCTTGTTTAAAGTACCCAACAACGTCCATATGAGATTTTTAAGAAAGTTTTTCTCGATGTGTATGATATTAAGAATGTGTTGAGTATGTAATGTACTTTAATATGGCAAATCAAAGTGCACACTTTTCTTTTTCTAGTACTCCATATGCCTTCTGCATCTTTTCCTCTTCTTAAATGAGAGTAACTAATCATGTTTATAGATATCATCTTGTAGACTAATAGCTTCACTCAGTGTATCCTCTCTAGATAGTCTAGAGGCAAAAAGACTACCCACACATGTCCCTATTAAATGAAACTTTATCAAGGCAAGATATATGATTAGTAGGAAAAATTATCACAGGGAGGACTTTTGGTCATGTTTCAATATTGAGGTTGCATGTTCTTCTCATAGAAAGGATATGTTTTTTGACCTCATGTCATATATCCAAACATATATGCATATGCACAAAAAATATTGATGGTCCACATTAGGGTTACATGCATACAAAACTTCTGTTTTCTGTTTGCATCATATATCGACACACTTGTTTCTCGTAGTACCTTTATCTCTTCTATCAACATGTGCAAGTACACATTAATATCATTTGCAGGAGCTCTAAGACCATCATGAGTATGGATAAGATAAATAATGATTACTTATTGCATAACCACATATACAAATTGTATGTAATCAATAGCATGGGTTGTGTTGTGTGATATTTCATTATCTTGAAAGGTTTAAACTCATCCAAAACAAAACTTAACTATAGATTGTTAATTTCATGGCAAAGTTAGGTATTGTTGGTCAAAATTCTTCCAAACCACACTAACTACTAGATGCCTCAATGTTCTGTCAAGTATATGACCTTATGCTCGTGTCATGTATAGAGCTATTTTTATTGACATGAAAAGTTATTGTAGTCTTGACTTTAGAGGAATATAACATACCATCTTGTTAGGTATTTTTCACACTTCATAACTATCATCATTATCTTAGTTCTTCAAAATATATGTACCTTAATTATTTGCAGTGCTTGAAGTATATTTTTATTGCACTCTCATTTCTGTAAAGCGTGTAATTATTGGGCATACATGAACCTTTTCTATAGCCAAGACTTAAATCCTTGACAATATTCCAAAAATCACAATAAGAACACAGAAATAAAGGTTTTCCACAAAATGCCTCTTTTAATATTTCCAACAATATACTAAACAAGTTATTGCTTTACCAACACCTGAATTTCATGATCAATAGTCATATAATGAATGATTAAAAAGTGAAACTCTTGCATCTTAGGCATAATTCACTATCATCTTCATTGCTTAGTTGGCAATTCAACATCAATAGTACCTATTACTCTAGATAATCTTCAAGGACCAACATCATATAACAATTCTTTAATATCATCTCCCTCTTTGTCATTCACTATAATATTATTCATTGTAACACATTTATGCTTTTATCCATGAAATGTTTTGAATTGTATATGCAGATTCCATCTTCCTATTATTACATGTTGATATGCTTTTTCCCTTGTTTGAATATTGATATAATCTAATGAAATGGCTCATTATCTTTTAATTTGACCTTATATTCGTGTAGCCACATAAACTTGTAAAATTATTGTGAAACAATAATGATGTTAGGACAGGATGGACATTTCTTGTGAAAAGGATTTTGACTGATAAATAAATAGTGTATTATACCCAAACAATTTCATAGAATTTAAAAGTTCTGAGAATTTTAATGTTTTAAAATTTTAAATTTTTGGATTTATAAGTTCTGATAACATGTTTATTTTATAAGACATACAAATTCAGAATTTCAAAATTTTGTGTTTGTTTTATTGGATTTGTAAATTCTAAAATAATAGGTTTTGTATTTTGTTTGAATATAAAATTTAGCACATGACATCGCATATTGAATTTTAAAATTTAGAATTTTAAAATCTAACTAATTTTGGAAAATCAGTAAATGCCATAATTACTGAAATTTGAAAGTTCTAAAATTTTAAAATTCTATATAATAAACACTGGACTTTATAATTCTCAAAATTTAAAAGTTGTAAAACTTTAAAATCCCAAAGAACAAACATATAAGAACTATCAAGTAAAAGTCTATAAACATGGATAGAAAACCAAGGTCATATTTTTTATGGTTCATATACTATGTCATTTACTGAAAATGTTGTTTGAAATTACCAACACAGTTTCACATAAACAAAGAAAAGCTAAATTGCATTATAAATTGGAAAAGCAAAGCCAAAGTTTCTTACATTCTCTTAGCCCTGAGAAACAAGGAGCAATAGAGAGGTTATTTAAACAAATATAGTAAGCCAGTTGGGCTTCACAAGGAAGAAGGGGAGGCAAATATTATTCAAAAACTAAGCAATTGTAAACATTAGAAACGTATCATAGTGATCACAATTATATGTCAACATTAGATATAATGAGACATTCGTCAGTCTAATATTAATCAAACCCCAAAGTAGTAATGTAATAAAGACAATCTTGTGGACTAACAATGAATTTTAGAATCAACTTAGCATTCGTCAGTATGATATTAATTAAACCCTCAAGCAGTAACAACCATTTCCCAAACCACACTTCCAACAAGATTAGTTGCATTTCATGTAAACTTAGCAAACAATCTTATTCAATTAACGCCAAAAACAGAGTCACATTGAAACTCTTCTAGTGGTCCGCGCACGAGCACAATGTCGTAACGGTCGGAGCTCAAATCTAAGGTTGGAAGTTCGAGCCGGCTGTTGGAGACGGAGGCCAGCAGCGCACTACCTAGAGGCGGAGACAACCAACATTGGAGATGGCCAACGGGGTTGGGCACGCTTTGGACCATTAAGGATTAAAAAATTGTTGATGCCTTTTTTAAAATACCGAAATGATTTTTTTTTTTTCAAAAAAGAGTGCCGGCATTAAGGGCCGAAAAACATTTGTCTTTTTGTAGAATGTTAAACATCAAGCAACAGATTTTGAATTGTGATGGTTCAGAAGGGAAAAATAGAACCAAACACTAGGGTATCCACCTTAGCAACAAATACACGCCGTCCAAACTAAATCTAGCAGTCCAAATTTGTGTTAATCCAATGAATTTGGATTGTTAAATCGAATTCCTTGGAAGAGAGGTGTAAACAACAGTGATTGTGCAATGATGGGACAAAGCAAAATGGCAACAACATAAATCAGAGTTGATGTAAAAACTTAAATTCTAACTAACAAAAAATTATTCTTGTCAAAAAGAAAATGCCACTGAAGTTTGTAAAGATGCACCATGCTTGACTATTGACTAGGCTCGCTTCAACAGAGCAAGTAAGAAAGAACAAATGCACCCTAAAGATTTTAAAATTGAGGAAGACCGAAAATGCAAAAGTGCCCATAGAACAATAATGCTTCATAGTAAGAGTACTCACTATTCCAACAATATATCTTCTACTTCACTCAAGCAAAAAAGAAAAATTATATCATCCCACCATTTTCCACTGATACAAGTATAGTTCTCCAGTTCACAAATTGAAGACAAGTTCATCAGAGCAAATCACTTGATGTAGAAGATACTCTAACCCAAGACGTCAGACAGAAGGGATCAGCCTCATGACAAAACTGTTGGATACTGTATAGCTAAAAATAACATAAATTAAACCACCAGACTCAACCTTACCTGAAGCTCCCACAGCTCATCCTAATCTCTCGAAGACTAGCCTGAAGAAAAGACATTCTAATCTCAGTTACCTACTAGGAAATTTAATAGCAGATGATTAAGTGAAGAGAATAGAATAGTACAGTAATTACTCCAGGTGCACCTTTCCAGCATGCAGCAGTGGCAGCTAACCTTCAGCGATCAGCTGCCTTAATGGAGTTCTCAGGTGTCTTCAGAATGTCAACCTTCTTCCCCTTATGTGTTGTGACAACTCTGCTAAACTCTTCCACAAGGGAACTGTCCTTGAATTTCAATGCAAATGTAGCAAGCCCATCCTTTGCATCTCCAACACTATTCATGCAAGCAAAAGTAATTCCCTTTTTATCCATATTTGTCGGTGACATGTCTGGGTAGAGGTTTGCATTCAAGATCAGCCTATAGTTGCCTCTGGCCCTCATTATAAGCCTTGCTTTCTCAGGACCTGATGTAGAGACATTCACCTTAAGCTCACCCTTTCCCCTTTCCTTCCATCCTCCATCCAGATATTCATATAATATAGCATCAGCTGTAAACACAGCTTTCTCTTTCTCTTCCCCAGTCTCAATTGGTAGTGCTTGCATGGAAGTTATACCAATTGTACCACTTTTAGATGCATCAGTTGCAGTGGAACCAAATAGTTGGAAGGAAGATGCCACATTGTTGTTGTTGCCAATAGTACCACTACCCAAGGAAGTACCTGAAGAATTTTCACTTTTAAATCCAAAAAGAGATCCACAGCTTCCAGCAAATGCAGATCCCTCCTTCGCAATAGTCGCAAAAGAAAAGGAAGAACTTGAGAACCCAGTCCCTGCTAGTCCTGTAAAAGCATTTTGGCTGCCAGACAACTGCTTGAAAGAACTCAGATATCCAACTGGTTCAGATTTCTCTGTATGCTTGATTTCCAGTTTTTCTTTTCCAGTTTCTCCTCTGTCCTCCTTACTGGTTTCTGCTACAAGCGGCTTCTTTGATTTCTCTACACCTTCCTTCTTGGGATCAAGTTTTCCTTTTTGAGTTTTTCCTCCATCTCCCTTATCTCTGGCTCCCTTCTCAGTTTCTTTCCCACCTTCATCAGCAGGCTTTGCTTCACTAGCTGAGTCAGTCTTTTCTCCACTTTCCACATTTTCATCAGATGCCACAGCTTGTTCTGCCTCATCAACTGCATCACATTTCAGCTTATCATCACCCTCAGAGGCCTTGGAATCTGTTACACCATCAAATTTCTTTTCATTTTCTCCAGCTCCAATTGCTTCATTTGCCAATTTTTCGCCTTCAGTTCCCTTGCCATCTCCAGATTTTGCGTCAATACTTTCAGGTTGGACAGTAGCACCAGCAGGTTTTGCATCAGGTTCAGCAGGGGTAACTAAGCGGATTGCCACAAAAGGGTTCAAAGAAGAAGCTGATGGTTGTTGGTGTCGTTTGACCTTGACAATTCTCCTTGTTGCCAGTACCTCATCACTGGCCCTCTGAAAGGTTCCCATTTCTGACTCAGGGGTCTCATCATCTAGAGAGGGATCATCCTTAGATATTTGCCTACCAGCAATCCTCTTCTTAGAAGCAGGGAAGGCATTTTCTGCATCTGCCATCTTTGAATTTATTATTTTAGGCGGTAGCGACAACCAAATAATGTTTCTTCTCCTGCAATACTGATTAACAAAGATCACCTGAAGTTAAGTAAGTTCCGATTAAAACAAAGAGTTAGAATACTCAATCTAGACAAGCACTACACCATTATTCTTTCTTTATATCAGATATTGTCTGAAGATTTTGAAGAATTAAAATAACGGGCCTATTAGCTGGCTTCATGCAGAAAGCAGGAGAGCACATTAAAAATCTGTAGCCAATAAATGGCATGTTTTTCTCTTTTTTTTTTTCTTTTTTTTTGGATGTACATGTTTGATGGGGGTGAAGCATGCTTATATGTTCATAAAAAAATATTGGACAAGCTGACAAATAGTTGTAATAAGAAAGAACCTACAGATAAACAATATCCAGTACACAAAAAGTGGTTACCTTGCAGACAACACAATATAATAACTAGGAAAAGAAAATTGAAGCCAAACCATGTAGCAAGAGAAGGAACATGACATTAGATTAAAAGAGTAAACCCAACAAAAATGTGTATGAGGACATGAGAATGAGCAAAACAAAAACATTTTGATATATACCCAGGTGAAAGGGGAAAGGCAAAAACAGCTATTGTAGTTGTCAGAGTTAGCAAAACTTAAACACACTACATATTGAGGATTGCTTGATTCAACATTAGCAATATAGAATGAACCATTCAGCGGTTATCAAGTTTCATTGAATGCAGAATATGGCCATGACTTTGGTTATTTCCATTACCAGACATAACCTATTTCTGAAAGTTCAGCAAAAGAATCAAATGTGGCATAAGGAGGAACATTTTTGTCACTCCTAGGATGAGGAAGCAGGTAAGAAACTTATCATAGTATTCACTAACAGCGAAAACCTGTCCGCAAACCCCACCTACCCATCCCAGAATCCTACCCCCTTTCCCAAACATGAACAATAGGAGTCTAGCATTTGTTTTGAAAGTGAGCACCAAACAGATATGCGGTAAAGGCATCAGGAACTGCTAGCCTCTAAGCAACATATGGCTGCAGGGATTCTTTGAGCTTGGAAGTTTGCACCATTAAAGGAAAAAAGAGATCACAAGCCCCAAATATTATAATGGCTATTTGCACTCATAACCATGCTGGCAAAAGAACATGAAAAACAACATAATGAAAACTTGAATGAAGATCAGTGTCCTTACATGTCAAAATTGAAAACAAAAAAAGATGGTGTGGCTTGACTTCACAGGATCTAGCATAAGTTGCCTAAAGCTGTATGAGACCCTATAGTCATCACAATAACTCACAGCAGAAGCAGATATAGTATATCTCAGAAATCTTACAGTGAACAGTGTACAAATTGTTTCACCCATTGGAGGATTTTGATACTTCCATTTTGCACATAATATGTTTCTTCATTAGCTATACAATGTATGTTTTTTCGTAAGCAAAAGAAAATGCACTACTATAGTTTATGACAAATCCAATCACCATAATGTGGGTGCTCTCAAATGGGAACAGGGGGGACAAAAAGGGCAGATAAAATCCCACTACAACATTGAGCTGCTATGTAAATCTAACAAGAAAAATATAGAAACCTTTATATGTTTTGTCATTAGTGTACAATACATGTTTGTCGTTAACAAAAGTAAATGCATTACTACTGATTATGACAATCCAATCATCATAATGTGGGATGCTCTCGGGTCGGAACAAGGGGAACAAAACGGGCAGATATACCCTAAACCCAGAACCAACTATAATGTAAATCTAACAAGAAACATATAGAAACCTTGATGTGTTTTCAGAAGTTAATAACTCATTCAAAGAACAAAAATACATGATGAATTGAACCCACACATGAAAACTGTTGATTATCATCAAGGTGTCCATAAGTAAACCAAATGCGGGAGTACGATTTGGATTCCCTCAAACTATTTTAATGATTACCAAACCATTTCCGAATCTATATCCTATTGCAGGCCTACATTTAGCAAAATTAGTCAAAATTACAACGAATCCCATTATATGGAAATACGATCAGTGAACTCGTCCACAAATCTAGCAAATTATCAACTATAAACACCTTCACATTTCAAGAACGAATCTCATGTATCGCATAAAAAATACAAATTATGGTTTAGGCCTTCTCTCCAGCAACGCAGACAAAACCCTAGTGCTCAAATCCTCTTAGAAACCATCCAAAAATCCACAGGAACATCACAACACACTAAAAAACACACAAATCCGAGCTTCAAATGAGCAGGGCACAGAATTTAGCAAAACAGCAACAAAAAAGTAACTCTTCTGCCAAAAATCGAGCAAAAAAAATCCAAAAAAAGGAAACTTACCCCGAAAAAGAGAGCAGACCGATCTGAACGGGAAAAGGGTAGTATTCGCCTCCTGCTTCGTGTTGCCGAGCTGAATATTGAAAATGAAATCAAGAGATGACAGAAGCGAAATTTCCAGAGAGCGAAAGAGAAAAGCTCGAGGGCTTCGGCCCTAGGTGCAACAAGTGACCATATGGCTTTTGTGGCCCCATGTCGTCAACGTTGGCCGCATCCCGACCGTCCGATTTGTAGTGTGTCAGATCACGTGCCCTTGCAGGATGGCTTGCCTCGTGATCGGGTGTGTCACCAGATAGATGATGCTCTAAAATCCGTAACTATCAGAAGGCTTTTTGCACGGTAGCATCTGCTTTATCATTTTATGGCACAAAAACTACCTGACATTTAATTTTTGCAATAAACCATCTGTATTAATTATCTATTTACAAAAGACCACCTAGACTTGTTTTAATATTAAATAAATTCAAAATTATATTTTTTTAAATTTTGGTTTTGATTTTGGCATTAAAAAAAATACTAGATTGCATGTTTTTAGTTTTAAAAGAAAAACGAGAAACTTGTCTCAATTTTTTAACTTAAATAACATAATTTAGTATTTTTTTTGTCAAAATCCAAAATCATTGTAGAATCAAACTGACCACCGATTTTGTTTCAGGAGACTTATTGATATCTGAATATACTAAATTGGTCCACTCTACAATCTACGAAATAGAGAATTGTGAAAAGAATTACTGAAAAATTTCGAACAATGGCCTCTCTAATACTAAAATCAATAATTAAGAAGACAAAAAAAAATGGTAGGCTTTTTATATAATATAGAAAATGAGCCTATATTTTTTTTACCTTAGCTACTATCTCTAATTTTGTATTAAAGCTCAATATTAGTTTATTTGACCTTAGTTGTGATCTTGACATAATTCTCCCCTTGGATCTCACTCTAAATCTTTTATTTCTTTAATCAAACTGTAAATTTAGTCTTTTCGGATATAGCTTTGGTGAACTCTATGTACCTCGGCGAGATTTGTGAACTTTAGTGAGCTCTATTTACCACAACAAGCTCTGTGCACTTTAGTAAGCTCTATTTACCACAACAATCTCTGTGCACTTTAGTGAGCTCTACTTATCACGACAAGCTCTGTGCACTTCAATAAGCTTTGTGCAGTTTGGAAAACTATATGCACTTCAATAAAATTTGTGTACTTTGGCAAGCTTTGTACAGTTCAGCAAGCTTTGTGCACCTTGACATCTCGACTAGCAAGTTTTAACTCACAAATCAACTCTCAATGGTTCGATAGTGGTGATTTGGGAATCCCTTTCCTTGATAGTGTCCCAATCGAGGATGAACTTGACTCAGTCTTGACTTGTCGAACTCCCTTTTTATGACTGTGAACCAACTCAATGGTTCGATGACTCATCAATACCCCCAACTCTTGTATTTGTGTCTTTTGTAGCTCGGGTACAAAGTTGATTGTCAAAGAAACCTAGAGCTATACTTTGGGATTTCATCAAGTCCCTCATCTTATCATTCTGTCATCTAAGTTAGATCCCTCGTTGGTCTAAGGTACAAGAGAAGGATCTGAATAATAAGTTGGACACACATGAAGTTTGGATTTGAACTATAGTGAAAGGACCTAGGCTATATGTCAAGATCTAAGCCATAAATTGGTCAAGTGCAATGCTTGAACTCAAGGTGCGGAGGTGCTTAAGCACTAAGCATGGAACTGAGCTATAAGGAGTCAAGCGTGTATCTTAAAATTGAACTTTCTTGGTCAAGGGCATAGGTTGCAACTGAACTACCACTGTCAAGCACATATTTTATAACCATATTTCATTGGTCAAATGCATAGCTTATAACCTAGATGCCTTAGTCTAGCACATTGCTTAAAATTGAACTTCATTAATTAGGTGTGTAGTTTGCAACTAGCTATCTCAGTCAAATGCGTAAATTATAACCGAACTTTATTGGTCAAGTGCCTTAGTTTACAATCAGCTATCTCAGTCAAGCATGTAACTTACAACCAAACTTCATTGGTCAAGTGCGTAACTTCTAATTGAGTTATCACAATCAAGCACATAGCTTGTAGTTGGATTTTATTAGTCAAGTGCATAACTCATAACCGAGCTACCACAGTCAAGTGCATAGCTTATAATTAGACTTTTTTGGTCAAACACATAGCTTACAACTTAACTATCATAGTCAAACATGTACGTTGTAATCAAACTTCATTGACAAAGTGCATAGCTTGTAATTGGCCTATTATAGTCAAGCATAGCTTGTAACTGGATTTCATTAGTCAAGTGCATAACTTGTGTTTGAGCTATTACAATCAAGTACAAAGCTTGTAACGAAACTTCATTAGTCAAGCACGTAGCTTATAACCAAATTATTACAATTAAGCATATAGCTTGTAACTAAGTTGTGCTAGTCAAGCGCATAGCTTGTAACCAAACTTCCTTTGACCCATGCATAACAAACTTTTAGAGAAGCAAAAGCTTCGTAGACATTTTATTGATAAAACTTCTTCACATTGTCTACATGCTAAGTACAATATAGGATTTTGTTATTTGCATGCTCTAGTTCATATTCACCCTTCAAACTCCCTTCTGACTGACATCACACCTTCAGCATCAAGGTCCTCTCTCTCATGATAGATGAATGCAACTACAATCTCTAGGGGTTGGCGGGTCATTTCATAGGCTACTTTGGTTTGTTAGGTCCCATTAATAGCTACGGGGAGGACAATGGAGCTGTCTAGCTTAGTTACCTCCACTATGGTCTTGTTTAATTAAGTTAGCTAATCATTTAGTGTCTTCCCTTCTTTCTATTTTATAGACAAAAGTATTGATGGATTTTTCCTCCTGGGCACTAGTGAAATGAACTATTTGATTAACATATCAACTAAGTCATTGAAATAGAGTACCACACCCTGGCAAGACCCTAAAGCATTATAGGAAAAGCTTTGCACATATTGAGTTATATGCCCCATATAGCATTATAGTGTTTCAAAATACATTGACATAGTCTACAGAGTCTCTAGTACCATTGTACATTTCAAATAGTGGTTGCCAAAATTTGGCTTGCACCAATGTTTATGCTAACTCAAGGATTAGGGTGTGTTGTGTTTGAGTTGACATGATGGATGGACTTCAATGAGTCTTCTCCGAGCTATTTGTACCTTGGCTCCCTATAGCTTCCCATGTCATCCCAAGTTGAGTTCAAGATGGCATAGGTATGGTATATGGCCTCTTTGTAGAATCATATATTGGGTTAGATGCCTCGATTTCCTTAAATGCTTTATATAATAGGAATTCAATAGAATGACTTTATTGGTGTCTTGTGGACTATGCTTGGTGGTTTGGATGTTGATAGCTTGGTATAGGGGTGTAATAGCCTACATGATGTTGAGTCATAGGTGGGGCCTATTGATAATGCACTTAATTCTGTAGCTACTAAGCTTGAATATTTTAGAGGCTCTGCATCGCCTTTGCTTGGGCCCCCAAGAATTGAGTTATTTGTTGGACTATGGTTGCTAGATTTTAAAACTCCTACTATATTTCTATATTAGCAAGGTTTGTTGCCAATGCCTTGGGTATTGAGGCAAGTGGAACGCCCTGTGTTTACAATTTTTGAGCTCCTTGAGATGCTAAGATTGCCTAATTATTTTGCTTGTTTGGTCATCTAGAAAAGTTGTGGGATTCAGTAAGTACAAGTTTTTGCTACCCCCTAGCATGATTTTTCTAGATTGACGCCCTTCTAGCTTTCAAAGGCATAACTACCGAAATGCCGAAGGTCTTTTAGATTGACAATGAGATAGTGAAGAAATTCTCAATGAAAGTTTTACTATTGATGGAGTCAAACTCACCACTAATTTTGATTTGGAGACTCCTTGATATTTGGATTTGTTAGGTTAGTCTATATCATAATCTACAAGATAGAGAACTATCAAAAGGACTATCAAAAGCTTTTCAATGATGACTTTTATAATGCTTAACTCAGCAATATAGAAGAAAAGAAAATTAATAAGCTTTTTATGTAAGAAATGAACCTCTATTTTTTATGTTAGTTGCTTTCTCCTATTTATATTAGAGCTGGATTCATTTTTCTTGATCTTAATTCTTGCTTTGAATCTTACTCTAAATCTTTTATTTTTTTAACTAGATTGTAGATATAACCATTTCACATATAGTCTTAACAAGCTCTATGCACCTTGACAAAGCTTTGTGCACTTGGTAAGATTTGTGCACTTAGGCAAGCCTGTGCAATTCAATACAATTTGTGTACTTCAATAAGCTTTATGCACCTCAACACTAACCTAGCAAGTTTTTTCACTCACAAGTTAACTCTTAGCTTTTAGATGGTGGTATCCTAGAGATCCCTCTCCTTGATACTACCCCTCTTGTCATTGAACTTAATTTTAACTTGTTAAATCCTCTTCTGTTATTGCAAACCAGATTGGTAGCTCAGTGACATCAAAAACCAAAGAAAAATAATTCAAACTTTTGGAACTATTATTATCAAACCCAATTTAAATTATTTTTAAAATAAATAAATATGAAGATGTTTTTCTACAAACATTGAAGAAATATGTGGTTTTCTACAATAAAAATGGACAAATATATGGTTTTAAATAGGTAAAAATAAATTTATATACAACCCTTTCAGTTTCGTACAATTACATGATTTAAGATGATTTTTTATAATCAAATTTGATTAAAATATGATAAAAATTAAAACTTGTATGTCACTAAATTATGGCTCAAACGGGAGTCTTAATTGAACCTAAACCATGGTCAAGTTTAACTCAAGCTAAAGTGTGTTGAGTGGACTGAATATTTGGACCAAAATTGGGCCTAAAATTTATCCAAAATCTAGACCAAAATAGAAAAATATAAGAAATTTACAATATGTCCTTGAATTGGGTAAATTCTTAGAAATAGGTCCGTGATCGAATTTTTTTATAAATAGGTCCTTGAGAAGAAAATTTTGTAAAAAAGTCCAATAAAATCTTCAAATTATAAATTGGTCCTTACAAAATTTAGCGTTTGTAAATAAATCTTTCAGAAGATCGATAATTATAATTTGATCTTTGTGAAATTTAGGATTTATAAATAAACCTTTCAGAAATTTTATATTCGCAAATAAACCACTAGAAATTCAATAGAATAAATCCCTTAAAAGTTATTATTTACAAATAAATCTAAATTTTATTTAAAAAGAACCCTAAAAGTATCAAACTTTATAAACAAATCTTTTTTATAAAAATGCCCGTAAATTTTATAAAATTATAATTTACTCTAAATTTTTTGAAAAATTTGCAAATATCCCCTGTGGGATGGAAGTTGACAAAAAAGTCCTTGAAATTTACAAATCAAAGATTTTTTTTTTCTCCCTTTATTTTAGCTGGATTTTTTTTTTATTGGGCAGCACAAGTTTTTTTTATTTTTTATACCTTTTTCTTTTGGACTTCTTATCCATCCTTAAGCCCCCCTCCAACTGTTTTGGCTTTCTTCACAAAACCTCACTGGGCCCGAGCGAGCCCAGTCCCCTTCTCGGGCAAATCTAATTGCAGACAGTCGGCCTTGGCCACGATGGGGCGGGAGACACCCCGTCCTTCCCTCCGTTGGCCAAATCCGGCCGTCTCCCGGCTAGATCTAGCTAGCGTTTGCTGCGGCGGGGCAGAGGACGCCCCGTCGTACTTTCTCAGGCCGGATCTGATGATTCGAGGCTGGATCCGGCTTGTGGTGGCTTTAATCTGATGCAGGGTGGGAGAGGACCAACAGCGAGAGGAAGGGAGTTGCCGACACTCGTGTGGTGAAGCTTTTGCAGGATAAGGAAGCTGGACCTCACCGAGGACATGAAGATAATGTCAGAGGAAGAAGTTGTCAATTGAGAGGTGGGCTGTGGCAGCATGCTCAGCACAGGGAGGCAGCAACCTTGTGTGTGGCTTCAAGCAGCAGCTTGTCGCCTAAGCTGCCATATATAGGAGAGGATGATAGAGAAGCCACCCCATGGGTGACTACCCACCAAGGAAGCTGTCGTGAGGCCTTGGTTGTTGTAGGAGAGGCTTTGAGGGTACTTGATCAAGATTGGTAGGGTTTTGGTGTTGAAGCAGCAGTAGGACAACACAATAGGGGTACGACCGAGATTTGCATCTAGGTTTGGGTAGCAAAACCTGACGGTTTGAACACCCGAGGATGCTCGACATGGGCTGGTAGGGTAATGCAGAAGGGAAGTCAATCAAAGATAGGATGCAGGGATGAAACATTAAAGTTCTCATAAAAAGGAAACATGCAAAGAGGAAAAAGAAAAAAAGAAAAAATAGGAGAAAAAGATAGGCATTTATATTGGCTTCTCTTCTTTTTTAGTCTCTATTTTTATTTTTTGATCTGATTTTTTTTCTCTCCAATGATCTCCTCATTGTCTCTCTGACCTCTTTTTTTTTTTTTTTATTTGTTGATTTCCATAGATTTTTATGGGCTCGTGAAGAGATAGAGTTGAGTTGAAATTGAATTTTTTGTTTGAATTTTGAATAATGAATATGGATTTGAATGGGCACGGATATGTTTATCTAGAATTTGAATGAATTTATAAAGAGATACCGATAACCTTGTTTGTTGCGAATGATAAAATTTAAAAATTTATATTTATCCTAGATACTAAAATTAGAGAGAGATTATGTGTAATTTTTTCCAAAAATTTAGACTAAATTATAATTTTATAATTTTCAGGGGATTTTTTTACAAACAAATTTGTTTATAAAGTTTTAAGCCTTTTTGAATAAAATTTGGACTTATTCGTAAATAAAAATTCTTAAAGGGCTTGTCTGTAAAAAGTCAAAAATCTAGAGGCTTATTTGTAAATAAAGAGTTTTGTAGGGTTTTATTTATAAATTTCTAATTCTGGAGGGATTTATTTGTAAATAAAAAATTTTAGAGGGGTTTATTTGTAAACCATTAATTTTACAGAATTAATTTGTAATTTTAGGATTTTATTGAATTTTTATATAAAATTTTTTATTCTAGGGTCCTATTTGTAAAAAAATTCGGCCAAAGATTCATCTATAAAGATTTATTCAATTCAGAAGTCTTTTTGCAAAACTCTTACATTTTATCATTTTGACCCAAGTTCTAGATGAATTTTGAGCCCAATTTTGATTTAAAAATCCAACCCTATTAGCCTATTTGAATTAGGCTTAACTTGAGCCCAAATTTCCCAATGATTAAAATTCAAATTGAGCTCAATTTTAGCCAAACTCGAATACAATTTAAATTTGACTAAGATTCACATTTGAGACATAATTTAGTGGCATACAATTCCCAATTTTAATCATATTTTAATTAATTTTAATTGTGGTAAAAATCACCTTAAATAAATTGCCCCTTTCATTCTCAAATTCTGGCAAGAGGAGACAGTGCGAAAAATTTTTGAGTACTTGCTCCTGTATCAATATTTCAAGAGTTAACTATATGCGAGAATAGACTTAAATTGTCATGTGGTGATGGACTTATTTTACTATATGAGAGTAGATTTGATTTATCATGCGATGATGGATTTATTTTACTATATGAGAGTGGGCTTGAGTTATAACAATAAGTGGACTTGAGTTATTACAATGAGTGATTTTGATTTATTGCGATGAATGGACTTGAGTTTCTACAATAAAGTGAACTCGATTTGACACAAAAAATGGGCTTAATATACCACATGATGGTAGATTTGATCTACTACCTAAAAGTCAACTTGATTCATCATGTAGATACGAGCTTAACCTCCACATAATATAAACTTGATTTGTCATGTAAGAGTGTGTTGGGAGCGGAAGGTTCACGAATCACCTTGTTATCAAACAACACAAGAAACGAGAAGTAATATAAGATAAAAGAAAATAACAAGATAAAGCAGCGAGAGATTCACTATAAAAAAAAAGGCTTTTATAAGAGTCTATAAGAAAGATTCCACTCTTTCTTACTCAACTAAACTCTTTCACCAAGCCTCGGCAACGCTTCCACCTTTAGAGAGAATCTCCAAGAGAATACCACGAGGAACCACCATGAGAGACTACCAAGAAGTACTAACAAGACCACACACGAGAGCCGACACTCTCTCTCTTTCTCTTCTCTCTATTCTCTCTATTTCTCTCTCTCTATTTCTCTCTAGTTCAACCTCAATACTACACCACACCTAAACTCTATATATTATAGTATATTTATAGACCCTTATTGAGTCTGAGTTTTACTCTAATTATAACTCTTAATATTACAAATCAATCATAAATCTAAATTCAACTTTGGATTCCTACTTTAACTCAAACTCTAATTCGAGTTCAACACACCTAAAACTCAACAATCTCCACCTTGGCTTGAACTCGACATGCCAACATCACGAATCTTCAACCGTCATCTCTCATCCAGCCCTTGCCCCTAGGCTACTAGCTTATTCAGCTGATCACAAGACGCGAGCTCGAGCCAATCTCAAATTCGCTCTTCATGCCTATAGTCTTATACTTTTGGAAGATTTTTGGATGACCTGTGTCTGCTGTTGTAGTAAAAGTAATTCGAGGAGAATGTTTATCTCCCATCAAATTACTCCGAGTATCATGCTTCCTCTTCACTACTGTAGCTATCCGAACTCCACTTGCAATGGTGTTCCCTATTAATCAATAAACATTGCCGCACTTCTTACCTTTCATCAGGATTTTAATACTGCATTTCACCTTTATGACTCCATCTATTGCTGAATAATTACAGCCTTTTGAGTCCAGTATACCAAGTGAAATTAGATTCCTTCGCATCTTGGGGACATGCCTCACTCCAGTAAGAGTACGAATCGCTCCATCAAATATATGAATTTTGACTGTTCCCACACCGGCGATCTTACATACTGAATTATCGCCCAACCAAACAGTACCTTTCTTCTTATTCTCCTCATAAGAAGTAAACCAATCCTTCCTAAAGTAAATATGATAAGAACTATCGAAGCCTAAAATCCACTTACCAGAAGTGTCAATTTTTGCGGATACTGCAAAACGTCTCCATCTGCGCTATTCTCAAAAGTATCATCCGCTATTACCATAACCATGTTGGAGGACTCTATCTTCCCACATTCAGGGCAATACCGTCTAATGTAGTCATACTTCTTATATGAATAATATTGTACTTTCACCTTCAATTTTGATTTGGACCATTATTTGTCTTCTCCACGTTCTCTTAACCTTCCTCTTTCATGAGTCACCAATCCCTCACCAAACTCCATATTAATATTGGAGTTTCTTCTTTTCTCATTAGAAAGAAGACTAGCTGTCACATCTTCTATCTTGAGAGTTTCTTTACCATAAAGAATTGTGGTCACAATATGATCGTACGAAGTAAGAAGAGACATCAGGAGAATCAACGCCTTATTGTTCTCTTCAAACTTCATATCAACTTTCAGTAAATCATTGATAATCTTATTAAAGACATTCAGGTGATGTAATATAGTTGTACCTTCGCTGATACGCAGTCTGTACAATTATTATTTTAGATAGAACTTGTTCGTGAGGCTTTTTGACATGTATAACTTCTCGAGTTTTGTCCAGATGTCCATCATCGTCTCTTCATCAATGACATTGTACAAAACCTCATCAGTCAGGCTTAGAATAATTAAATTCAATACCTTTTGATCTATCCCCTCCCAGTCTTCATCACTTATTTTGGCCGACTTTTTTTCTTTTCCCTCTAACATCTTTTGCAGACCTTGATAAGTAAGAACTACTTTCATCTTCTTCTACCATAAGGTAAAATTTATCTTACCATCAAACTTCTCTACCTCGAGTAAGGACTTTGCCATCTTGATTGTTTACTCCTAAGCTCTGATACCAATTATTGGGATTCGCAGTGAAAGATTCACGAATCACCTTATTCTTAAATAACATAAGAAATGAGAAGTAATACAAGATAAAAGAAAATAACAAGATAAGACAGCGAGAGATCCACTATACAAAAAAGAGGCTTTTACAAGAGTCTACAAGAAAGACTTCACTCTTTTTTACTCAACTAAACTCTTTCACCAAGTCTAAGCAATGCCTCCACCTTCAGAGAGAATATCCAAGAGAACACCACGGGGAATCACCACGAGAGACCACCAAGAAGCACTAGCAAGAACCACACACGAGAGCCGACACACACTCTCTCTTTCTCTTCTTTCTATTCTCTCTATTCTTCTCTCTCTATTTCTCTCTAGTTCAACCTCAACACTATACCACACCTAAGCCCTATATATTATAGTATATTTATAAACCCTTATTGAGTTTGAGTTTTACTTTAATTACAACTCCAAATATTACAAATCAATCATAAATCTAAATCCAACTTTAGATTTCTACTTTAACTCAAACTCTAATTCGAGTTCGACACACCTAAAACTCAACAAGAGTGGACTTAGTTTACTATGTGAAAGTAGATTTGATTTGTCATATAGATGTAAACTTAATTGTCATATAAAGTGGATTTTAATTTACTACATGGAGATGGGCTTGATTTGCCATATAGATGCGAACTTGATTATCATGCAAAGTAAACTTTAATTTATCACATGGAAGTGGGCTTAAGTTGTCATGTGAAAGTGGACTTGGTTTGCCATGTAGAAATAAACTTAGGTTGCCATGTGGAAGTGAACTTGATTGTCATGTGGAAGTAGACTTAAATTATCATGTGAAAGTAAACTTGATTTGCTACATAGAAGTGAACTTAGATTGTCATGTAGAAGTGAACTTAGTTTGCTATCTAAATGCGAGTTTGATCACCACTTAAAATGGACTTTAATTTACCATATGAAAATGAGCTTAGTTTATCATGTGAAAGTGTATTTGATTTGTCACAATATGTAGACTTGATTTTTCATACGAATACGAGTTTGATCACTACGCAAAATGGACTTTACTTAGCTAGTTTTCAAAGTTGCTACTTTGATTTCACTATGTTAGAGATAACATATTTGACTTTATAATCCTCATAATTGAGATATTTGATTTTACCATTTTGGAGGTAAGTTTGGTTTTACTATCTTGGAGGTGATGAGCTTGAGTTTACCACATTGGAGATGTCATACTTCTTTTGCCATTTTATAATAGTATATTTGGTTTTATCACTATATAAGTGATCTGCTTAAGGTCTTCAGTAAGGATTTCATGACTTTTGACTTGACCTATTAATTATAGAAATAATAGGAAATTTTAGATAGATGTCTTTGAATGTCATAATGATAGATGTCTCTTAAGCATTAGGTGAGAGAATTTTATTTGCCCTCAGTATTTTGAGGTAAGGGAAAAACCCTTGATTGCCTCTTTTTGTATTTTTTGAAGTCTCAACTATATGCTTCCTTTATAAGTATTTGATAAGAGAATCTTATTCTTTTTTTGTTTGCAACCTCTTAATGGTGGGAAATAAAGATTATACTTGGTATTAACCCAATGGATTGGTTGTCCACTTCAAATGCTTTAGCAATATGCTTTCCTTAGCATAAGAGGTTTTAAATTTACCTTTATTATCTTCTTCTATATGAGGATGGATTTAATGTTTGAAGAAGCATTCACAATGTTTGCTCAAACAATATGTCTGCTGGCATCATTGTGTATTTTTAGAAGAGAGTTGTTGCATATGCTTATATGCTTTAGATATGAGCATTTTTCATTTTCATCCTTGCACATACTAGAAAACTTGTATGGTGCTTGTTTTTGAGAAAATATTCTATTTTGATCAAAAGGAGTTCCATTTTTTTTTTACAGATGGATTAGAGCTCTCGCATCCACAATGTGAAGACTATCACTTGATAATGGATGGGAGAAGAGATCCCAACCTGTATTGGAGTGGTCATAGAATCAAAGGGCCTGGCAAGAGATATGCCCCGAGTTTTGATCACTTTTAGATTGTGGTTGATAGCTTGATAAGTTGGTCTAACCAATTTGACTTTGATTGCTTGGAAGGCCATCTTGAGTGCCACCTTGAAGCTTCTTCACTTTATCATTCATACCATGTCTTGGAACGGTAAAGAATAGAGTAATAAGTTGTCATTTTGTGAGACTTATCTCCTATAATGCCATATTGACATGCTGGAGTAGGACATGTAGTAGCGGCCAACTAACTCAGTAAGCAGATAATTTAATTGATGCTTGTCAGATTGTAGTACTTCAAGCCAATAATTCATCTTCTAAATGCCAAATTAGCGCATGAACTTTGAGAGAAGAAACTTTATAAAGTGATGTTTTCTCTTTTCTAAAATTTGATTATGATGCTGGAAGCAACAAATGATACAATTCATATGTATTTGTACTTGTTTTTTTTTGAAAGAAACTTTCTAGAGATTTACTATTTTCAAAATATTTTGATAGACAAGTGATGTGTCCTTTTATCTTCGACTATGACCTCCTATTTGGTTAGGTTTGTCAAAGTTTAATGATGATCTTGGTCTCAAATGGTGATAGGTCACCAATTAGCCTCTCCTCATACCTTTTCCCTAATACAATGTTTTCTTCAAAAACTTATTTTTTTGGCAACTTTATTACTTTCTCTATGTTTCTATTAGTTAGTTGCTTCTTTTGACTTTGGTTTTGATCTCGGATGCCTCTTAACCTCAATTTTCAAGGTTTACACACTCACATATGCTAGTCGGTACTACTCTTTGGGTGGTTTTTCTTGGTCGATAATACATCGAGATAAGATTGGATTAGTCCTCTTAATTCCAGCATGTGATTCAATTTTCTTCCCCTTTTTATCATCTTTTTATTTTAGCTTATTTTTTCCTTTTCTATTTCTTGCCTTTTTTTATCAAACTTATTTTTCTTTTGAAGATCCAAGGTTTGTGGGCTCACAGATGCTAATCGGTTCTTACTCTTTAAGTCTGCCTCTGTTGACTTGGCTTTTCATATGAGATTTATCCATTTAGAGCTTTTTTTTTTTTTCTAATTTTTTTAAAGGGAGTGATCTTTTACCTCTAGGAGGAGATTCCTAAGAGGTTATCTTTCGATCTTAATAGTTTTGTCTTCAAAGCAATTTCCTTGATAGGGTTATAGTTATTTGTAAATTGGTCGCTATATTTTCAGGCTTGTATTCTTAAAGTTAACTTAAGGAGTAGGTAGGCAAGGGAGGTGCTAGAAGTTCAACTCCATCATGTTTCATCATCGACCATCTTTGACTTCATTACCTTTTCATTTTCAAAGACTTGTCTCTAAGGCAAAAGGTCTTTCACTTAAATACTAAATTTTTTTTGCTTTATTTTTCTTAGTGAATTTTTTTTTATGTTTTTCCTCCAGAAGTATGAAATGCATATTTGACTAGTTAATTTTAATATGACTAGACATTTCATCATAGGTTAAATATTTTTTTTGTTTTGTGATTTTGAAACTCATATGACCATTTGACTCTTCCATGTTATTGACTTGGTGCGAGCATCCTTCTTTTCAGATTTAATTGCTCATCCATTAATCATTTTGGTGTTAGAAGATGGCATTGCCCCTTTCCTAGCTAAAGAAGATTAAATGTGTGTTCTTCTATTGTTCTCCTTTAGCCCTTGTAGCATTGGAGGTGAGGATTATAGAATCTAGCTTCAGGTTCGATTTTGCATCCTGAAGTTGACTGAATGTCCCATTGATCCTTCCTCTGATAAGTTGTGGGTAGTCAAAATTTTCTTTTGCCTTAGTCTTTGAAACACTAATTTCCTGATTTGAAACCTCTAATTCATCATCAAGATTCAACATAATGAAATTTGATCCTTGCTGCTAAGGTGAACTCAATCTTTGCCTCCTTGGTGGAGTTAATCTTTTACCCCCTAGGTGGAGTTGATTTTTTCCCCTTGGATGGAATTGATCTTTTGCTCCTTGCATGGACTTGATCTTTGCCCATAGGGTGTGAGGCGATAGACTAATCTGTATTGGATAAGTGGAGCAATGACTAGATCAATGGTAGTATTAGCAATGCTAGGAGTAGTGATGCTATTAGTGAAAGCAGAAGCACTATACATGAATTAGATGGAGTTGAACATAGCCTGATGGTTGATATGAACTCTAGTTGCCTCCATGATGATTATTATTTTTTTATCGAGGTTTGGCATAATGATATTTGGCCTTAGCCCCTTTAAGTGGGTTTGCACCTTGCTCCCTGGATGGGAGGTCATTACCCCTAGATAGGAGGTCTCTACCCCTTGGACAAGAGGTCTTTGCCCCCTAAGCGGACTTGGTCTTTGCCCACTAGGTGGGAGACAAGGGGTTATTCCGTGCTTATGTGAACTCCAATTCCCCCCTACAGTAATTGTTAGTTGATGAAGTGTACCGTAAACCTTTCACCAAGGACAATGGTGTGGATTGGGGCAGAAGGGCCAGTTGATGATGCCATTTTTCTTTCTCTTAATCAATCATTAACTTTTAATTTTTCTTCTTCTGATATGTACGCATTTTAACTAGATTTCTCTACTTGAAGGAGAAGTCAAGTCCCACTGGATGTGTTAAAATTTGTGGGATTGAAGTTGACTATCTAGGATAACAAAGACCTCAATGAGTGACCTCAAATCATAAATCAAATTTTATTTTAATTTAAAGTGCATTATCAGGTGTTGTGGGAACATGACTTCTAATAGGCGCAAGCCCCTATTGTTAATTACCCCGACAATTATCAAAAATCTCCTAAAATAAGAAACCTAAATAATAAAATAGAAACACAAAAAAATATTTAATTAATTTTAAGAAATGATACATAGCTTAAGTAAGGGTATGTCCTCATTTTACAATGAATTTCAATATAGAATTATAGAAAATATGAAAAAAAAAAATAAAGAAACAGAAAGAGTTAAGTAGATGCTTTGATGCATATTATTGCCTTGCTCCCTCCTGTGCTGGACCATGTGGTGTCCAACCCAAACCATGGAGGAATAGGAGAAGTTTAAAATGCTTCCAATAGTTTTGAGCTTTAGCGATAACTTCATTGATTTAAAGTATTTCCATTAGCCAATGAGGCATTAACGATAACTTTATTTGGGGTTGGAGTATTTTTGTTAGTCGATAAGGCATTGGAGATAACTTCATTTGGGGTTAGATTGTTTATGTTAGCCAATGAGGTGAAGGCAATAACTCTATTTGGATTGGAATGTCTCCATTAGCCAATAAGGCATTGATGGTAACTCTTTTTTTAGTTGAAGTGTTTCTATTAGCCGATAAGGCATGGGCGATAACTCCATTTGGTTTTGAGTAGGGTCACCAATAGCTTATAAGGTTGGGTATTGCTTGAAGATTCATCACCAACTTCTTCTAGAATTAGCTAGTTTGAAAGGCACATCATCAACTGCTTGTGGGGTTGACTAGCTTGAAGTATGGCCAACAGCTTTAAGTACATTGTTGGTTGACTTTATTGATTTGATAGTGTCACCGATGGCTTAGGGGTCGAGTTTGAAGTGTAGCCAATAGCTTAGAGCATCTTGGTAATTAACTTTTTTGATTTAGCAGCATCACCAATGGCTTATGGGATTGAGTATAGCTTTGAAATGTTGCTAAATTCTTTTGTATCTCACCCAGTGAGTCTTAGCTAGACCTTATTTGGTTTAATTTGAACTAATTTTGGCTCAGGTCGAGGTGGTAGCATTATCCTTTACTCATAGCCTTAGAGTATTGCTAAAGATTCAACATACCCAATGGGACTCGGTTTGACCCCAATTAGTTAAGATTCGAGTTTGATTTTATTTAGCTTGAGTCAAGTTCAACCTTGTGTTGGACTTTTGTCAAGTTTAAGTCTACTGGACTTTGGCTCAAGCTCAAGTCAATTTATTTTAACTTAATTTCAGTTCAGGCTTAGCCTAACCTAGTTCTAATTTGAATTTGAGTTTGCCTCTTTGTTTGGACTTGATTTGGATTTAATTTGAGCTTAGTTCAATCCTAATTGGATTTGATTTGGATTTGAACTCAATTTGATTTTAAATTGGCTCAACTTGAACCTAATTAGGGTTAAGTTTGAGTTTATTTGGTTAACTCAATTTGGATTCTTGGAGTCCAACTTAATTTAGGTTTTAGTCCATTTATCTAACCAATTTAGGTCCATTTGATCCAATTTGGTCATTGTTCATTTGTTATGATTGAGTTACTTCACATTAATCAATTTGATTTGAAGGTAGTTAGCTATTTATGATAATTTTAGACAAACCCATAGCCCAGCTTCAAATGTGCAAACCTAAAGGTTGGCTTAGTTCACGAGTTCGAAAGCTAGCCTAGTGCAAGCTTGAGGGCTGGCTGGTGAGTCCAAAGACTAGTATAAATGTAAGCCCAATGGCTGGCTGAGGTGCAAGCCTGAAGGCTGGATAAGTGTAAGCCCAAAAGCTGCTTGGATGCGAGTCCAAAGGCTAGCTAAGTGTGAGCTTGAAAGCTAGTTAAACACGAGCTCGAAGGCTAGTATGGTGCGAGCCCAAAGGCTGGTTGAATATGAGCCTAAAGACTGGTTGAGCGTGAGTCTAAAGGCTAGTTGAGTGTGAGCGTGAAGGCTGATATGACCTAAAGGTTGGCTGAGTGTGAGTTTGAAGGCTGGCTGAGTGTGAGCCCTAAGGTTGGCTGAGTGCAAGTCCAAAGGCTAACTGAATATGAGCCCGAAGGCTGGTTGAGTGCAAGCCCAAAGGCTAACTGAGTGTGTGCTCGAAGGCTAGCTAAGTGTGAGCCCAAAGGCTGGCTAAGTGCGAGCTCAAATGCTAGCTGAGTGTGAGCCCAAAGGCTAGTTGGATGCATACCCAAAGGCTAAATAGGATGTGAGCCTGAAGGTTGACTTGTGGTAATAGGGATCCACCACTTTTGAGGGGCTACGAGTGGCTATAGCAGTGTCATGGGTTCACCATCTTCATCGCTATCTTTGAGGGGCTGTGGGTGTCTATAGTGAGATCAAGAATTCACTATCTTCATTGTTGTCTTTGAGGGGCCACGAGTGGCTACAACGAGTCATGGATTCACTATCTGTATCACCAAGGGCCACGGGTGGCCATGGTATTATCGAGAGTCTGCCATTGTGCCAACAATCGCGAGTGGCTGTAGTGTTGAAAATTTTTTTTATTATTTTTTTGCCTAATTTTTCATTTTTTCCCTTTTTTGTATATAATAATAATTTATTATTATTATTATTATTATTATTATTATTATTATTATTATTATTATTATTATTATTATTATTTTCTCTCTTTCTACTTGTTCATCAAGCCCAAAACCTACTCTTATTTTGGTTGATTTTTTTGTGCACTACAAGCGTTTTTTATTTTTTACACCCTTTTTCTTTTGGGGTTCTTCTTCATCCTTAAGCCCCCCTCCCCCATCGTTTTGGCTTTCTTCACAGAACTTACACTAGGTTCGAGAGGGCCCGGTCCCTTCTTGGCCAAATCTAGCAAGCCTTGGTTGCGGAGGGGCGAGAGGCACCCTGCACTTCCCTCCACTAGCTAGATCCGGTCATCTTCTGATCGAATTTGGCTAGCTTTTGCTGTAGTGGGGAGGGGAACACCTTACGATTCTTTCTCCGAGCAGATCTAGCCTGTGGTGGCTTTGATTTAGTGTGAGGCAGTAGAGGACCAATAGCTAGAGGAAGGGAGTTGCTAACACTCATGCGGCAAAGCTTTTGTAGGACAGGAAAGCGGGACCTCACCGACGACATGAAAGTGATGGCAGAGGAAGAAGTTCCCAACTGTGAGGTGGGCTGCGACAGCGTGCTCAGCATAGGGAGGTGGGAACCTTGCGTGTGGCTTCAAGCAGCAGCTCATCACCTAAGCTGCCAGATATAGTAGAGGATGATAGTGAAGCCACCCCACGGGTGACTACCCACCAAGGAAGCTGTCGTGAGGCCTTGATTATTGTAGGAGAGGCTTTGAGGGTACTTGATCGAGACTAGTAGGGTTTTGGTGTTGAAGCAGCAATAGGTCATAGACACAATAGGGGCACGACCGAGATTGGCATCTAGGTTTAGGCAGTGAAACCTGATGGTTCGAACACACGAGGAAGCTTGGCAGGGGCTGTTGGGGCAATCTAGATGGAAAGTTCTTTAGAGGTAGGATGAAGTGACAAAATAAGAAAGTTCTTACAAAAACAAACAAGAAGAGAAGAAAAAAAAAGAGAAGACAAGAGAAAAAGATAAGTACTTATATTTGCTTCTCTTCTTTCTCAGTCCCTTTTTTTCCCTCTTAATTTGATTTTCTTTCTCTCTAATAATCTCCTTATCCTCTCTCTGACCTCTATTTTTATTTTTTTTATTTGCAAATTTTCACAAATTTTTATAGGTTCGTAAAGAAATAGAGTTGAGTTGAAAATGAGTTTTTTATTTGAATTTTGAGTAATGGATGTGGATGTAAACGGGCATGGATATACTTATCTAGAATTTGAATATACGTGTCAAGAAATACAGATAAGTCTGTTTATTGTGGATGATAAGATTTGAAAATTTGTACTTATCTGTTGGGGAGCCACAAGAGTGTCAAACTAGATTCATATAATGAGCTGAATATCAAACCATCTTAAAGGTTAAACTCATGGTATATGAGTCTTTTTCACTATATATATTGGACTCTATCTATTCAATATCCGACGTGGGACTAATTCATCACACCTAACATTATAACAATCTCCCCCTACAGGTGTGATTTGACCACATCAATTTTAACACTCTTAATCAAGAATTCTTTTACTCGACACTTTCACTGTGTCACCCATGCCCTTACACCGGCCTCTAGCGCTTGCACCCGCGCGCTCGCCAGCCTGGCACCCACACACGCGTCATTTCGCTAATCTTTACCATGAGACTAACATGTGACTCAATTCAGTCGCATCATCGCGGTAATTTCCGTCATAAGAGTTTGCACAGCTTCGAACCTAAAGCTCTGATACCACTTGTTGGGGAGCTGCAAAAGTGTCAAACTGGATCCAATAGTGAGCTGGACACCAAACCATTCCAAAAGCTTGAGCTCATGGGATATGGGCCTTTTTCACTATATATATTGGACTCTATCTATCCAATATCTGATTTTGGACTAACTCATCACACCTGACACTATAACACTTATCTTGGATAATGAAATTATAGAGGGGCTATTTGTAATTTTTTTCAAACATTTGGACCAAATTATAGTTTTATAATTTTTAGGGGACTTTTCTATAAAAGAATTTGTTTATAAAATTTCAAAACTTTCAAGATTTTTTTTGCAAAAAATTTACACTTATTAATAAATAAAAATTTTTGAGGGATTTATTTGTAAAAAAAATAAAAAATCTAGGATTTTATTTGTAAAAAATTTTTTGGAGAGATTTATTTATAAATTTTAAGTTTTGGAGAGATTTATTTGTAAATAAAAAATTTTGGAGGGGTTTATTTATCAATCCTAAATGTTGTAGGACTGATTTGTAATTTTAGGATTTTATTATATTTTTTTGCAAAAATATTTATTCTAGGAACCTATTTGTAAGAAAAATTAGGCCAAAAATCTATTTATAAAGATTTTTTCAATCCAAGGCCTATATGTAAAATTTTATACTTTTTTTTTTTTGGCCCAATTTTTAAATGAATTTTGTACCCAATTTTGGTCCAAAAATCCAACAAAATTAGCCTATTTGGATTAGACCTAACTGAGTCTGAATTTCTCAATAATTTGAATCCAAATTGAGCTTAATTTTTGGCCATACTTGGATATGATTTCAGTTTGACTGAGACCCACATTTGAGACATAATTTAATGGCATATAAGTCTCAATCTTAACCATATTTAATTTTGATTGTGGTTAAAATCATCTCAAACATCCCTCTTATAAATTCAATATGTAAGATAAGTACAATTTTCAAAGTTTTATCATCTACATCAAATAAACCTATCCATATCAATCTACAAGTTTATCCAATTTCAAACAAACACATCTACAACAATCTAATCCAAACAGAACTCATCTAATACAAATAGATAAGATTCTTGATTCAAATTCAAATGAGATTCATTCCAAAGTAACTTAATCTTCTTGAACTCTATAAATTTCTTCATACTCCTATGAAAGAAAGGGGAGATTGGAGAGGCAAATATCATCATGAAGAGAGTGGGAAAGATTAAGGAATCAAAGGTTAGCAAAACTAAGAATACAACAAAAAAAATCAAGAACCGAACCAATCAAGTGAGAATTTGAGCTCTTATCTTTTATTCTCCTTTGATTTCTTCTTCGTGGCATGACTGCTGCTTGTATCTCACCTCCATAGCCTGACCTTTTTGTGGCTGAACCAATCGTGTTGAACTACTTGCCTGAACCACTCAGGGGAAAATCCCAACCTATATGTTGGAAGTTCCTCATCGGAGAAAAAAACACACCAACTTGCCCTACCACCAATCTACACAACTCTGCCTTAACTTGTTGCTAGCTTACCTTGCCCCCTTCTCATTGCTCCCCGGCGACCCATGCCGAAATCCTAGCATGCTGCCCATCCATCAATGCCTATGCCATCTTCCTCCACAGCTAGTCCAAGTCATCAACCTGCACCTCGCCGAGCCCCAAAGCTCCCTACCACCGATCTTGCCCATTGTGATGACTACCTCCAAGCGATCTCTACCCCTACCGAACTTGTCTATGGGCTGCCCAGCTGGAGTTGCGCCCTTGCTTCCACATCTGCCACCATGGCTACCTCTAGGAAGCTTACACCATAACTGTCACTATTCATGATCGGATCCAGCTCAGGTTTAAAGCTTCGGTGAAAAATACAAAGAGAAAGGGAGTCAAGCTTGAGATAGAAGAAGAAGAAAAAAAAATTTTAAAAAGGAAAAAAAAGTTGTTCATAAAAAGAAAAAGAATTTGGCCATTCTAAAAAAAGAGAAAGAGTTCTGCAGCAAAAGAAAAAGAGAACTTCAAAAAAAAAATTAGAAAGTGAATAAAAAAGGAGATTCAAAAGGAGCACGAACTGGTTGGCCCCCATGCTCATGGCCACCTGCAGCTTCGCTTGTCTCCCCCACATCCACTTCTGATGACCGTTATCTTTATACTCATGGCTGCCTTGTGCATCAGTGGACTCCATCACCATTGCGGCCACCAACAGCCTGACGTGTCAATAAATCATTGGACCAGGCTAGCCTTCAAGTCTATCAAAATAAGGCCAACTTTTGGGCATGCCAAAAATAGGTGAGCCTTTTGGCTCATCAAAATCAGGCTAACCTTCAACCCTACCAAAACCAGGCTAGCCTTTGGGCCTACTAAAATCAAGCCAACCTTCAGCTAGCCAAAACCAAGACAGCTTTCGAGTCCACTAAACTAAGACCAATCTTCGAGCCTGCCAAAATCAGGTTAGCCTTCAGGCTTACCAAAACTAGGTCAGCCTTCGAGCCTGCTGAAATAAGGCCAGTCTTTAAGCTTGCCAAAATCAGGTCAGCCTTCGAGACACCAAAACTAGACCAACCTTTAGTCTACCAAAATCGACATAAGCACAGGTCCATTGCAGGGGCAGACCTCTTTTAAAACTAGGCTAGTTATCAATCCTGTCAAAACAAGGCTAGCCTTTATACCTACCAAGATCAAGCCACCCGTTGAGCCTCTAGAAATTAGGCTAGCTTTTGGGCTTGCCAAAACTAAGCTAGCCTTTGAGCCTGCTAAAATCAGGCTAGCTTTTGGACCTACCAAAATTAAACCAGCCTTTCAGCCCACTGATCAAGCCAACCCTCAGACTCGCACCTAATTTAGTCTTCAGATTCATACTTTAAGCTAATATTTGAATTTGCACTTCTAAGCCAGCCTTCGAGTTCGTACTTCTCAAGCCAGTCTTCAGATTTGTACTTCTAATGTTAGCCTACAAGCTCACCCAAAGTTATCATAATGGTATGAGAGCTCTTGAATCAAATTTATCTCAATGAACAAAACTAAATTGACTCAAATAAACCTAAATTGGTCAACTACATGGACCAAAACTTAAGTTAAATTGGGCCCAAATCCAAATTGAGTTAATCCAAACTAAATTGATTCATACTAAGCCCAAATGGGTTCAAATTGAGTCAATCCCAAAGCAAATCAAGTTTAAATTAAATCCTAAATGGATCAAAACAAATTTGAACTAAATCTTAATTGGGTCAAACTAAAATTTGAATAAATACATAATTGAGTTAAGTCAAGTTCAAATTAAACCCTAATCGGGTCAGGTTGAACTCAAATTCAAACCAAATCTAGGTTAACCCTAAACCAAAACCTAGTTGAACCTAAATCATCTTGAACTTGAACCCAGGTTTGTTACAGTTCAAATCCAAACCCTATAAGGGTCAAACATTGATCAAACTCGAGCTTATTGGTGGGTTAAACCTAGGATCCAAGAAGAACCAATCAAGGGTTTGGATTCAAGATCCATTAAAGATCCATGAACAAATTGCTAAGGGTCCAACATGAGGTCAAGTCTGACCCAAATCAAATTAAATCATACTGGAATCTGAATATTGAATTAAATCAAATCAAAATTGATCCAAATTGAGTTTTGAACATCAAATCAAATCGAAACTAGACTTATGTCTAAATCAAGTTCTGAATACTAAGTTGAATCATATCAGACCTAAACCAAACCAAGTCTTAACTTTAGACCAAACCAAACTAAATGTGAGCTTGAACTCATTTAATCAGTCAGTCAGATGATGCATCCAAATAAAGTCAACCAACAATATGTTTAAAGCTATTGGCTACATTTCAACACTAAGTCAACCCAAAAGCAATGGCGATACTCCAAATTTAATCGACAATATCCATAGAGTCCGTCAATTATGAAATTAAACCAAACTAAGATAGGCTTAAACTCACTTAGTTAGTTAGCCATAACACCTTATTCAAATAAAGTCAACTGACAATAAGCTCACAACCATTGGTCACATTTCAAAACTAGTCAATTCTAGAAGTCATAGATGATGCATCTTTTGAGGGAAGCCAATCCAAAAGCATTGGTGATGCTCCAAATTTAATCGACAACATGTATTAGAGGTTGTTAATTATCAAATCCAACCAAACTAATGTAATCTTGAAGTCACTTAGGCAGTCAGCCAAAATGCCTTGTTCAAACAAAGTCAACTAATAATAAGCTCATACCTATTGGTCACATTTCGAAGTTAGTCAACCTCAAAAGCCATTGATGCTGCACCTTCCAAGCTAAGCCAATCCAAAAGTATTGGCAATGCTCCAAATTTAATTGATAACACGCCTTAAAGGTCGTCGATTATCAAATCCAATCAAACTAAGATAGGTTTGAACTCACTTAGTTGGTCAACTAAAATATTTTGTTCAAACAAAGTCAACCAATAATAAGCTCAAAGCCATTGGTCACACTTCGAAGCTAGTCAACCTCAGAAGTCATTGACGATGCACCTTCCGAGCTAAGACAAACTAAAAGCATTAGCAAATGCTCCAAATTTAATTGACAATATGCTCAAGAAGTCATCACACTTCGAAGCTAGTCAACCTCAGAAGTCATTGACGACGCACCTTCCAAGCTAAGCCAAACTAAAAGCATTAGCAAATGCTCCAAATTTAATTGACAATATGCTCAAGAAGTCATCAATTATTAAATTAGAAATGCTTAACAAGACCGCTAACTATTTTAACTTGAACTAAAGGCAAGCTTGAACTTGTTTAGTCAGTTAGCTAGACATCTTGTTCGATTGAAGTCAACCAATAATACACATAAGGCCGTCGACCATGCTTCGAGACTCTCCTACTTATCTTCTTTCACATCTCACCAGATTATGACATCAAACTAGTTCATCAGCATTCACTAGGGATCAAGTCAAGACCCATCTGAGTCAAATTTCATTCGGTCTAGCACACGGAGGCAGGGCAACAACAAACATAAATCTCTCCCCATTTCCTTTCTTATGTCATGTCATTTATGTATTCAAATACTTTAAATTATAAAGTAAGGGTATGTTCTTGCTTGAACCATATATCCCTTTCTCGAAATCAATCAAATGATGTTGTCTTTTTTTTGTATCTCTATTTTATTAGTTAGATTTCTCACTTTAGGAGATTCTTAATAATTATCGACATAATTAATAATAGGAGTTTATGATTGTTAGGAGACATATTTCAACAATACCTGATTATGCATTTAAACCACTACACAATTTGATTTGTTGCTTCAAAATTGCTCCTTGGGATCTTCCGCTATCCTGGATGGTCAGTTTTGATCCCACGTACATCTCTTCTAATATTTAAAGAATGTACAAGAAAAAAATCTTTACCAACCAAATGGTTCTCTGATATTGAAGGGTGTTCTCATAAAGCGAGACCAAATTGCTCTTCTACCCCAACCATGTCCACATGGGAATTATCTAGAATTGTCTATTTTCAAGTGTGTCACATCAAATACTACCACATGCTTGCCTTTTGATTGGGTCTATCATAGGATAAATGATTTTCTTTTCTAGAGGTGAAAATTCAAGCTTGAGGTACATGGACTAGCCCAACATGAGCTGCAATGGGTCATGCCTAATACTTCATGACTACTACAATAATTATATTGTGTAGGGCCTCCATAGCCAACGGACTATAATAGATAGTGGCATAAATCGGTTAGGCACAACACAACACAAAGATTGACATGGCCAACCTACGAAAAATCTTTCAATTTCCCAATTCCAATCCCTGATTTTCTTCCTCTCCCTCTTCTTCATTTGAGAATTTGACCATGGCTTCCTACCATTTTTTTTATTTTTTAATTTAAAAAATTGTTAAATGCTAGTTGCACCATTTTTAATTTAAATTTATATTTAAAAACTATAAAATTATAGCTAATATGTGCAATAAAAAAAAAGTATCTATGCAAAAATTTTCAAAAAATACTCCTCTTAAAAAACTTTTTAGCGGTATTTTAGATATTTATTCACTACAAATTTTTTATAAATACCCCGTAGTATCCCATTTTGTCATATCACAATCTACTTTCATAGTCTTAATTCTTCAAACTCCAGTTCAACCTCCAACTTTATCTCGACTTTTTAGTAGTTCAGCTCTTCACCTTTTTCTCCATCTCTCTTCTAGTTCTTGTTGCCCTTTGGATTTTGATAATGATCAAACTAATTAAGATTATCAATGATTATCATAGGTCAAGAAAGATTGAGTCTCAAGATAAAACTCATTGGATGATGACTAGAAGATAAAAGCGATGATATTTTGAAGATGTGCCTTGAAGATCAAGATAAAAGCTCAAAGATACTTAAAGTGGAAGATCAACTCTAAGCTCATAGGTTTAGCTTTTCATTTTTTTTGAGTTGAGGATTTAATTATTATTTTATTTAAGCTTTTTTTTAATACTCTAAAGTAACCTGGAATGCCTTCATTGGCTTATTTATTATCAACATGAGCTAAAGTTACAATTAAGCTAGTACAAATTTTCTTGTAAGCTTCGAATGCCCCAATCTTAGGGTTCGAATGCTTGAACATTGTAGAAAGTTGTTGGGTACTCCTAACAACTTTAGACATTCAAACCTATGGTTTGGATGATTGAAGTTCTAAAACTGTAATTTTAGACTTTGTTTCTCTAGAATATCGATTGCCCGCTCTTCACTTCGGTTGTTCGTAATGGAGAATTTGGATACCCAAACCTATTGTTTGGATGCCTAAACCAATTACATCATCTCTTAATGGCTAGATTCTTTCGACAATTAGAGATGTTCGAATATCTGAACCTGAAAGATTGGACACCTGAACACAGTAGAAAATGACTAGTTTTTTCCCTAATGGTTATGGATTAAGACTTATTTGCTAAACAAGTGAATAACTTTCAATATCTTTAGAGTAATATTCAAATTTTTTAAGCGATCTAGCCCCAACAAAAGATCAAATAGGTTTTAACTTTTATATCCTCATTGTCCTTGTATTTTTAATTTTTGAGAGACTCTTGTTGTGAGACTTTTTATCTTTATTTTTTATTTTATATACTTGTAACTCTCCTAGGTTACTATGAGATGGTTGAGTGATATTCTAGATGTTGGAAGAGTGTGAGAGAGTTAGCTCTAGTGGGGAGTGATACTTGCTTGGTTGGAGTAGGGGTTTCTAAAGGTTTGGCTTCACCTTAAGAAGTAACATCACTAGTGGAGTGATTGAAATTCTCATGATTGAGATAAGAGCCATGAAGTAGGCACAGTTGGCTACTGAATTATGTATATCAGTTTGTACTCTCTCTGCCTTTTTACTTATATTTTATATTCTTCCATTATTGTGATTTCTTGTGGTTTGAATTGGTTTTAATTTGCTCAAAAAATGAAGATTTATTATAAAACATAATTCACACTCTCCTTTTAGGTTACCCATTTGGGGCCTTTAGTTCTTGCTCAAATGATCTTCCACCAAGATTTAGAGGGCCATCGATCGAACTATTAGTCAAGCCATTGAGGTATTTGAAATTGAGTTTATATTAATTTTTCTAACAATTTTCTTAATAACGGTAGACTCTTCTTTCAATCCTCATTTTCTTTCGAGGATGAGTCTCAAATTTTGGATTTTTATGTTGAAGTTGAGGTCATGTTGGCCAACCTTCTGTGGACAAATCTCAACCTCATTGAAATTCTGAAAAGAAAAAGAACTAGTGATATTTGGGAGAACTATGATAAAGTAGTGGTTGGAGGTGTCTAAAGTCATATGCAAGAAATGTAAGAATAAGCTAGATATGCTAACTACATGTAGATACGGTTATCTTTAAATGCATGTTCAATTTCATTTGAAAAGGGAGCATGACTTTACTCAAAGACAATATTTTTTGCAAGTAATTTGCTTCTACTTCACTTGGCATTCATAATTTTTTTTAAAAAAAAAGCCCAAGAAAAATTAGTGAAATATATTATTTGGGATGAACAATAATTTTAGTCAAAAGTCTTAAGATGAATGAGCTACTGCAAGAATTAAATCCACTCTTCCAAAAAATATCCATAAATATTGTTAGGAGTGATGTGATAAACATATTCAACACAAGAAAAATAAATTAATTTTTTTTTGTAGACTACAAACAGAGAATTGCTCTTGTATCCAATTATTAGAGTACTAATATCGGTGCATCTTATATTTGTATTACTACACATTATATTGATGATACATAGATGTTGTATAAACATAATACTAATTTTAGATTTTGAGTATCCTCATAACACATCTAAAATGCTAATATTATTCTTTAAACTATTTTTTAGTAAAATATTCAAGAAAAATTATTTAGTATTACTTTAGTTAATGCTAGTAATCATGTTGTTATTGTTGATTTACTTAAACATCAATTATATATTTTATTGAATGAAAAATTATTTCATATTCATTACACATGTCATAGATTTAATTTAATTATTCAAGATGGATTTAAAATTGTTAATTTGACATATGAAATTAAAAAACTTAGAAATTTATGCAAATATATTATATTTATGTCTAGTTATGCTCAAGATTTTAAATTTTTGTATAAGCAATGTAAAGACTCACTTAAAAATTTTACTCTTAATATAAAAAAACAAATAGAATACTACTTATAAGTTAATGAAATCTTATTATAAATTATAAAGATGTGCTTACTCTTTTTTATTTTGGCATAATAGGTGGTTAGTTTTTGCTAATTGATATGGAAGGTTTGTTTTTTTTTGTATTGTTATTAAAATATTTTTATGTTGTAATTATAATTTATTTGTTATTAATGAAATTATACTTATTTTCGCTATTTTCAATAAATATAAATCACTACTTGATTTCATCGATGTTCTTTTTTCGATGGAAGAGAATTCTGAAAAGTATTTTGAAATTATCAATCTTATATTTTCTCTAGCTGTTATATTAGATTCACGAGCTGATATTTTAAGTTTTGAAATATTGGTTGAGCATTATAATAATATATATTTTTCAAAGTTTTAAGTTTTGGTCTAACTCGCAACATCTCATTTTGAAATTCGATTTCCAATTCAATAATATATTATATTTAATTTTATATGTTATTTTCATTTCACAATTTGAATTTAGAGAAGCTAGTTAAGGTTATTAGTCCAAGTCAAAGTGATCTGGGTTTGAACCTTTGCTTTTACTATTTTTAATATTTTAAGTAATTTTCTACCAAAAAAATTATTTATTTAATAATCTTAAAAGAATGTATCTATATAAATGTTTTTTTTTCATTTTTAAAATTTTTAATATTTTTAAATTTTAGGTCAAAGCATAGTCGAGGAAAATCAAAGAAATAATTTGACTGAAATCAAAATGTAATTAATTTTGACCCAAATTGCTGAAATGTGTTAGTTTCATGGGTGTCAAAACTGATCCCAAAACTAAAATATAAAATTTTGATTTTTTATGGATGAAGGACAATGTAAACTATATGTTAGATAATTTTTATATGAACATTATCAAAGTCAATATGCTGGTTTATCTCATTCTGGTTGATCAAAACATGTTATAGATAGGTTTAGAATAAAATCTTACATATTTTTTATTTTATAAAGAAAAATAGGAATTATTTTCTACATCTTCTTCGTTTAATGAATTAATTTTTATGAAGACCCAATTGTGAAGATTTTAGCTAAAGAAGATGCTAAAAATTTTGATATTCTATTATGGTGAAAAGTACATGGTAGTAGATATTTAGTGTTTTTTTGTCATAACTCATAATTTACTAACTATTATCTACAGTTATATCAAAATCTTATTTACTACATGTAAACAAGTCTTAAATGTTAAGAGAATTCTATTAAATTTAGAAATTTTAGAAGTATTTATTTGCATGAAAGACTTGTATGATATTCAAAAAATAATTAAATGACTTGTGAAAGTTCAACTGATGAAAATATTTAATAGATTGAACAAATTGATCATAGGAATTTCGAAGATTGAGTTTTAACAAAAAAGGGTTACAATAGTAAGTTTAGTATATTAAAAATATAAGTATGTATTATTATATTTTAAATACATTCTAAATTATTATTCATTGAACTAAATTATTAATTTGAATATCAGCGTGGGGTCATTGAGTGTAACCCCTCCCCTAGACAATTTTCTTTGTAACTTTTGAGACAATAATAGAGATTATAAGATATATATTTTAAATAAAATATATGTTTTAAGACATAATACTGATAAATCAATTTGGATGTGAACATTATATTTTTATTTTTATTTAAAATTTTTTATTATCTTGCATATTTTTAGATTTTTTGGTATATATTTTTGAATTTATGTCTCTTTTATATTTTTAATTTTTTTTTAAAAGAGCTACCAAGCTAGACATTACTCGACCCATAAGCCATGGATGTGGGTCATGCCTGATGCTAAAAAATTTTGGCGAACTATATTTGGCATAGCTTGTTACTATAGTTGGTTGTGCTCAACACGACCCGTAATAATTTCGACAACCCATTATAATGTCAGTTGTGCTAGTATTTGACACCACTACTCTTCTTCGTGTTTGATTTGGTGTTCAAAATATTCTAAATTAACTATTTATAATTTTAATAAAATTTATTATTCTGGAATAAGGAGAGAGAATTAGAGATGATATAAAATTTATTGACTTTTTTTCTCTAATTAATATCTAAATAACAAATGTATTTTTGTATACGAAGTTAATTTACGAGTTTAATGGATTTAATTTTTTGAACATCCAACCAAATATGTCCCTTAAGATTAAAAGAACTAGAAAAAGGAAACTCTATACAAATCTGATCTAGAAAAAAATTTGATCAAAAGACCACCGGTGCTATTTGTTTTCTTAAAAATCACAACGCCCATTTTGATAGAAGTCAACAGATTAGTTTTTCTGTCTACGACAGAAAACGATGTGCTTATAATTGATGCAAACATTAGAATAATTAATGCTTGTAAAATTTGTGATACCCATGCCAATCAAATTTTGATTCAAATTAAATTTATTAAAATATTATAGAGTTAGGGGAGGTAGGAAAAAAAGGAGAGAAGAAAAAGAGATAAAAAAAGATTTGAAGATTAAAAATATCAAAGAAATTTATTTTTAATTGGTAAAATAAAAGAAGGAGTTTTTTTTGTAATAATGGAGAAAATTTTAAAAATTATTTGAAAAATCAAGAAATATTATGATTTACATCTATTATGATTAGTTAAGCAATTGGTCCATTTGTCTTATATTAATTTAGGATTAATTGTATATATTAATGAGCTTGATTCGCCACCAATTTTAGTTTAAGAGACTTCTTGAGAATGTGATCCCTTAGGCCATTCTTCCTCTAATTTACAAGAAAAATACTATGATGAAAATCGTCAAAAACTCTTCGGCGGTCTCTCACACTTAACTCCAATCTACATATAATGATAAAGTGAATTTAGGAATCGTGCATTAACCCTTACTTCTTTATTAGCTCTGTTTTTTATAATGTACCTTTAGATCTAATGTATCAGAATCTCATGATTTTAGGTAACTATCTTCCCAAATTTATTGTACTAAGCAACTATTAATTTTGAATTCTTTGATATCATCTTCTTGGAATAATGGTGGATCAGATCTTATATTGACTGATGTTTGGTCATAACTCGATTGGGACATCTGAGCCTAATTATGGCTTAAGTAGGATTTCTTATGGTGCCATTGACTTATGCATGAATTCATCGATGGGTCGGGGTAGCCAAGCCTACTGCTTAAGTAGGTTTTTACCTTAGAAATATCAGCTCACCGACTGACCTTTGAGCCAACTCTCATTGACTTTGGACTCAGAGAATTTACTTCAGCTTGTGAGTTCAAGGATCGGACCTTGGTCACCTTGGTGGACGATTTTGGTCCTGGTTCACGTCAGCTAGGTTTGTCAAACCCTTGTGATTTGGTGCATCATCAGTGTCTCCTAACCCGAGACCCCGTCTCATGAGCTCGAGGGCTTTAGATTTTTATCTCTTTCATTGATGACCAATAGGATGGTTCAAACCTTGGATACCATGGCCCTGGTAATCTCAGTTCTATATCCAAAGATGTTGGATATTAGTTGCTACGTCACTTGGAGAATTGCGCCCTTTCTAGCATTAACATTTCCCAATGTGAGATGTCAACCAACTTGTCACTTGGAGAAGCAAGCTAGTGTTTCATCAAACCCCACACAATCATTAGGGTTTTGTCCATTCTTGAGGGTATAGTCTTGAGTTGCAAGTTTACCTACCAAAGCGATGTTTTGTATGCCTTATGGTGCTTATCTTCAAGCATTGTTCACTACCAGATGGTGGATACGTGTCTATGAGATCCCAACTAGGGTTTTGAAGCTCTTGCCTCTTGAATTTTGATGGTTCATATTGATTCACATGGAGGCAATCTGATGATGAGGCCAGACCTACATAAAGGATGTTGTGCACTTTACTTTTTACTTTAGCAAATTTGCGAACCTTCATTTTCTCTCTTTTGCATCGTCCTTCCTTGTTGGAAAATCTACTCTCTAATGGCATCATCCTTCTCTGCTCTTTCTGGCTCCAAAAAAGGCTCCTTCACCATAAAAAGGAAGGCATTTTGGGACAGTGGCCCGTACCTTGAAGAAGTCATCAACATCCCTTGTTGTCTCAGCTCCACCAACTAGGGGCCACAGTTATATGCCTTCATTGAAGGAGGTGAGTGGGGCCTCTGCTCATCAAACCTCTGCCCCACTTGCTTCAAGGTTGCCTCAGGAGTCAACTTTGGACCTGCATGTGGAGCCAAAACTAACCACCCATGATAGCAAAAAGCCTAAGAAGCAATCTCGAAATAATAAATTAAAAATGTGATAGTTTAAATATGCAATCAGGTATTATGAAAATATAACTTTTAGTAGGTGCAAGCCTTTATTGTTAATTATCTCATTAATTATCATAAACCTTCTAAAGTGAGAAACCTAACCAATAAAATAGAGACATAAAAGAAAAAAGAAAACATGATTTTAGTGATATGAAAGAAGAAATATATAACTTAAGCGAGAGAATACCCCTCACATTACAATTTAATAAATTTGAATGCATAAAAAACATGAAATAAGAAAGGAAAAATTGGAAAGGAAGTGGGAATGTCTTGATACTCACTGCTGACCTACTCCCATGTACTTGACCACTGGAGTCTGATTTGAACAAATGCTTAGTTTGATCATTAGTGGATGTTGATAACATAGCTTAATTTTAGTGTAAAGCTAACTATCTTATTTTATATCAATTGATTTCTTTTGATCTTTGATTTGAGCGAATGATTAGTGACTTTATCTCATACTAATTATTATTAATTTGATAATCGATGACCTTTTTGACTTATTGCTTATTAGGTTTGGAGCATCACCGACGACTTTAAGCTTGTGTTGGTTGAGCTTGAACTATGACCGATAGCTTTATTCATATTAATGGTTGACTTCATTCGAATGAGATGTTTGGCCAATTAAATGAGTTCAAGTCTCCCTTAGTTTAGTTCAAAATGGTTAGTAGTCTTGGCTTATATTGTTCATTTCTGATTTGATAATCAACGATCTCCTAGGTATATTGTCAATTTAAGTTTGAGACATTGCCAATGACTTTCAAGCATATGTTGACTTAGCTCAAAGTCTGGCCAACAACTTCAAGTATGTTGTCAGTTGACTTTATTCAAACATAGCCTCTAGCTAATTGACTAAGAAAGTTTAAGCCTATGTTTGGTTTGGTTTGGCTTGAAATTTAGACTTAGTTTAGTTTAAGTCTAATTTGATTCAATTTGATGTTTAAAACTTGATCTTGATTTGGATCTTATTTGATTTAGTTCAATGTTCAGAACCTTACTTCGATTCAAGTCTAATTTGATTCAATTTGATGCTCAAAATTTGATTTCAGTTTGAATCTAATTTAATTCAATTCAGATCAAGTTTGATCTTGTTTTGGACCCCTTATTAATTTCTTAATGGATTCCTAATAGACCTTGGATCTAAAATCTTAATAGATCCTTATTGAATTCTTAATAGATCTTGGATTTGATCCTTGATAGATTCCTAATGGATCCTTAATTGACTTATAGATATGATGAGCTCGAAGGCTGACATAATTTTGATAGGCCCAAAGTTGACCTATAGTTGCGATTGGTTCGAACATTGGCCTATAGATGTGGTGGGCTCAAAGGTTAGCTTATAGATACAATCAGACTCGAAGGCTGGCCTGGTTTCGATGAGCTTGAAAATTTGTCTGATTTTGATGGGTCTGAAAACTATCTTATAGTTGCGGTGGACTCAAAAGCTAGCCTATAGATGCAGCAGATCTAAAGGCTGGGTTGGTTTTGATGGGGCCTAAGGCTAGCCTTATTTTGACGGGCCTAAATATTGGTCTTATTTTTGCTGGCCTGAAGGCTAGATTGGTTTTAGTGGACTTAAAGACTAGCCTAATTTTGGTGAATTCAAAGACTGGACTTAGTTTTGGTAAACCCAAAGCTGGCCTAAAGTCTAATAATCCATCAATGTGCAAGGCCTTGAGTGGTCGTAATGGTAATGGAGTCCATCAATATGCAAGGAACCACGGGTGACTATAGTATTGATAACAGTCATACAGGAGTTGAAGTGATAGAGATGAGCGAAGTTGTGGGTGGTCGCGAGCATGAGAGTAAGCTAGTTCATCCTCCTTTTGGATTTTCTTTTTTCTTCACTCCCTGATTTTTTTTTTCTGAAATTCTTCTTTCTTTTTGTTTTAGAACTCTTTCTTCTCTTTTTGGAATGGCCGGATCTTTCTCTCTCATTTTTTGCTAATAATTTTTTTCTTTTTTTTATTTTTTCCTTTTATCTTCTATCTCAAGCCCAACCCTCTTTCTCTTTGGGTTTTCACCGAGGCTTCAAATCCAAGCTGGATCTAATCAGAACTTGGCTAAATCTGGCCATGGATGGCGGCAGAAGCTGCCTAGAGGTGGTCATGGCGGCGGATGTGGGAGCAAGGACGTGATGCACATGGACAACTTTGGCTAGCAGCCCCTGAAAGACGTGGGAGCCAAGGTGTGGTGTGTAGATAGCTCCGGCATGGCATGCACGAGCAGGATCGACACAGGTAGGACTGGTATGGCGACATATGCAGATCTAGCACAGGTTATGCGGGTACGTGGTGGACTGTGCAATGTCCTCTCCAGTAGGATGAGCTGCAGTGAGACGATGGTGCGATATGGGCATAGATGAGAGGTCCAGGCCGGTGGAGGAGCTCTGGTGATGGCTGCATTGGGGTGTAGGGAACAATGGGCATTGGTCCAGGATGGGCAGCGTAGGGAGCGAGAGGCAGCTCGGCAAGACCTCGCAAGGGTTGGTGAATGGGAAGGAAGCAAAGAAGAATAAAAAGAGAAACAAACAGCTAAGCAAATCTCTAACTTTTTTTCCCAAGGCTTGATGGTCTCATTCTCTTCTTGATCTTTTCCATCTCCTTCGTTGCCTACCTCTGATTCCTTTTTTCTTTTTGTTATTGACAAGGTTTATATAAAGCCTAAAGAGATCAAGTTGGACTGGATTTTAATCCTTTTATTTGAAATTTTGAATTTCAGAATATGGTTGTGGATGAATACAGAGGAGATTCTTTTGAAATTGGATAACTTCTAGATGAGTTTCTCTGTTGTAAATAAGAAAATTTAAAAATTATATGCACCATAGATATTAAATTTATGAGGGTGTTATTTGTAATTTTTTTTGGAAGATATGGATCAAATTGTAATTTTATAAAATTTAGGGGTCTTTTTTAAAAAATCTATTTATAGAATTTTGAAATCTTTAGGGTCCTTTTTTGAATAAAATTTGGATCTATTTGTAAATAAAATTTTGAGAGACTTATCTATAAAAAATGAAAATTTAGGGATTTATTTGTGAGTATAAAATTTTCGAAGGTTTATTTACAAATCTTAGATTTTGATAAGGATCAATTTGTAATTTTAGGATTTTATTGGACTTTTTCATAATTTTTTTATTCTAGAGACCTATTTAGAAGAAATATTTGGCCAAGAACCCTTTTGCAAGAATTTATTTGATTCACAGACCTATTTGTAAAATTTTTACATTTCTTTTCATTTTAGCTAGATTTTGGGTGAATTTTGGACTCAATTTTGATCCAACTATCTGGCCCACTTAGTCCAACTGAATTGGGCTTAACTTGAACCTGAATTTTTCAATAACTTGAATTGGAATCGAGCTCAATTCTAGGTCAAATTTGACCTTAATTTAGATCCAATTGAGACTTATACTTGAATCATAATATAGTGGCATGCAAGTTTTATTTTAATCATATTTCAATCAATTTTATTGTAGCAAAAATTATCTCAAACACTATGAAAGTATGTCCTTTAGAGACCACAACCATCCTACCATCGAGTTCAAGTAAGTTTTCATATGAATTTTTCCTTGTTTTGCTCTTAATGATCCTAGTACAAGTATTTTGTTAAGATTTTCAAAATGAGGGTCTGGATTTTTGAGTTTACCCTCCAAGAGAAAAATTTTGAATAGTTGGTTAGCATTGTTGGCTTCCCAAATGGGACTGAGTTAGATCTGTGGGGTTGAGAAGAAGATAGTAAAACCCATATGAATGAATTTGAGTTTGAGTTTATCACCTACTGAGAGATGTTTGAAAGTTGGCTGAGGTACCCAGTAGATACTTTTATTAGGGATGTCCTGAGTGATAGGGATCTAGCCCTGAACCAAATCATGCCCAATGCCATGAATTTTATTTTAGCCTTCCAAATCTTGTCCACCTCAAAAGGTTGTCCATCTACCATAAAAATGTTTGGAGACACCTTCAAGGGCTACCTAGTGTCTAATACTACGAACCGTTGGTATTTCATCCCCAAGAAGTGTAAACTTTTTACCTCAATCCTAACTCTATTCATTCTTGGAAGGACCATCTACTAAGGGTTTTCTCTAGGGTTGATTCAAGACTTCTTCGTGAGTGGGGCAATTCATTTTTCCATCAGGCTATCTTAGAAATTCCTTCCTATGTCCACCAACTCCTTGTATCCTGGGTCGAGGAGGTAGAGGAGATTAGGTCTACCTCCACATTGTCTAACAAAGCCTATTTGGAGCAATTATGGAATTTCAGTGGTGTGGAAGTAGCTTTCCCCTAGGCTGCTTCCTGGATGTCAATGCCCTTGTTGCTAGAGGCATGGCCAGAGAGCCTTCAGGTACACAGATAAGAAAAGGGCAGTGGAGCAAAATCTCAATGAAAGTATCACTGTTGATAGAGCTCAATTCACCGTTGCTTTGGTTCGAGAGGTCTTTGAGAATTTGATCCACTAGGCCACCCTTCCTCTAGTTTGCAACAAAAGGAAATCGTGATGAAGACCACTGGAAATTCTAACAACGTTCTTTCCGATGCTCAAGTCAAATCCACGTACATTGATATAGTGAAATTAGGAATCATGCATTAACCCTTACCTCTCTGCTAGCTTGACTTTTTATGATGCATCTTGAGATTTGGTGTATCAAAATCACATGATTTCAGTAACCATCTTGTCAAATTTCTTGTACTAGGTAGCTGTCAATCTCGTATTCTTCAAGTTCATCTTCTTGGAATAATGGTGGATCAAATCTTGCCATTATATGATGTTTGATCATGACTCCACTAGGACATCCATGCCTAATCATGACTTAAGTAGGATTTCTTTTGGTGTTGTTGACCTACACATGAATTCATAGATGTGTTGGGGTAGGCGAGCCTACTACTCAAGTAGGTTTTCACCTCAAAAATATCAACTCAACACTTGACCTTTGAGCCCAACTCTCATTGACTTTGGACTTAGAGAATTCACTTCGGTTGGTGAATTCGGGGATCAGGCATTGGTCACCTCAAAAATTGATTTTGGTCCTATTCAAGCCCGGCTGGATTTGCCAAACCAATCCTTGTGATCTGGTGCATCATCAATATATAACTCCTCACAATCTTTCAAAATTGCATATATCTCCTCACAATCTTCTTTATTATTACAAAAACTCCTCTAACTCTTTTACCAATTAATCTATAGCTAATTCGTTAATCCAATATGTGAAATTACTACTCTAACTCTTATCAAATTTAACCAAAACTCCTAACCATCGCTCCCTACCTAGCCCCCATTAATAAGGATATTCTTCTATATCGTGAGATGCTGGTTGTCCCCACCATCATGAGTGATGCCTATTCCCATTATCACATGTTGATGGCTGACCAAAAGTTTCTCACTGTCGAAAATGAACATTTGTCCCCCACTGTTGTCCTTTCCCCATCTGGTGATCCACCCATTCTTCATTTGCACAAGTCATCGGCAACCACATATTGGGAGCCATTGAGAAAGCATCATAAGTCACCAGCAATGACTGCCAATTCCCCACCATCCCTTGCCCTAAATACAAGGTATGAGCTTGATCCCTAATTTTTGTAAGAGCTAGGATTTGATGCATTTTGTAGGATTTTGCTAAAGTTTTAATAAGGAAAGCTTGGGCATAATTTAATAAGTGAATGATTTGTATTATCTTTAGGGTGTTGGTTGTCGGGGTATGTGATTTTGGGATGGACACAACAAAATTAGGACAAAGGTAGCAATTGAATAGTGTAGTTCAACTCATTGACTGCAAGATGTATGGGTAATTTCTTTATCTTATAAAATAAAATCCCTTTGATTATTTGTTTATTTTGATTAATTTGTCCAAAGCTCCTCTTGTTTCCCATCATAGAGATTCTTTATGTACATGTGTGCATGTGATTTTAGCAATGAATATTTTGATGAAACAAATCATTTTATTCAATTATAATATAGGTTTATAAGTTGTGTCCAACTTGTGGTTTGGGACAAATCAAGACACATTGTTTTCTCACGAACAACAAGAAAACATAGCTCATATGAGATATTCTTACACAATTTGTGAATTTTTTCTACAATAAGATCATGCTGATGTATATTGTCATTTAGCAAATGGACCAAGTGTGCTTCTCTCTTGCACTCAACTTGTTGTAATCAATTAGTGCACCTAAGCTATTGGGATACATTTCATTTCTGCTGGTATTAGGGCCTTATTTTTGTTGTTTTTGATCTTTTTGTGATTCTAGAAGTTGGGGTACTTACTTTCATTTAGAATGCATGAATAGACAACATTTTAATGTCGGATTATTTCTAGTTTAACAAACTTTTCTATTGTATGTGTTCTTTTGTTGCACTAAATATTGATGTCTATCACAATGCACAATATAGAAGAAAAAAAGAAAAGAAGAAAAAATAGCACACAAGAGATTTATATGGTTCGGTCCACAACCTATTCCATGGGTGAAAGCGATCTGGAGGATATTGTAGTGATGAGAAGGAAGAGGAGATTATAATGATGGAGACGAAACTCTAATATCTCCAACTCTCACAATAGACTAAGTAGCCTAGTGATCATAATATATTTTAAGAATTTTGATCTATGTCTCTCTATTGCACTGTACTAAAACCCTTAAATTAATAGGGTGTTTATAGAAGTGGGCTAACTGAGTTTGAGTTCAAGTAGGAGACTTACTCAAATAAGAATTTCACTAATGCAAGTCTTCTAGTAGGAGACAAATTTAAAGAAGGATTAGACTCACTAAATTGCTTCCTAATATGAATTCTAATTTAATTAAGACTCTCCGAAAAATTCAGATTCGAGACACAACTAAGTCAACAATCTCCACCTTGGCTCGAATCCTCTTCTTCTTTGAATTTGAATCTTCAACAGATACCTTTGCTATTACCTCATAAAGCAAGATCAATGACCTTGAGCATTGATCAAGTTCAAACAAAGCTTGAACTTGTCAATCAGAATCACCTTCGTTAACATATCTGCGAGATTTCCTGAAGTATGAATCTTTTGTAAAGAAATCTCATCATCTTCAATAATGTCCCGAATAAAGTGAAATCGAACATCTATGTACTTTGATCTGGTGTGGTACATTTGATTCTTCATAAGGTGTATGGCACTCTAACTGCTGTAAAAAATAGGAAGAACACATTGAGAAAAATCAACATCACTTGCTAATCCTTTTAAACATAGAGCTTCTTTGACTACTTCTGTAGCTGCTATATACTTAGACTCTATTGTAGATAATGTGACAGTTGACTACAAGGTATACCTCCAACTAATAGAATGACCACAAAGAGTGAAAAGATAACCAGTGAGAGATCATCATCGATTAAGGTCTCCAGCATAGTCTGAATCGATGTAGCCAATAATTTTAACTTCTTGAACTGTATTCATATCGAAACATAAGTCAATATTAAGAGTACCTTTAATATATCTTAATAACCATTTTATAGCTTGCCAATACTCTTTTCCTGAATTTGCCATGTAGCAACTAACGACGTTGACTGCTTATGCATTATCAGGTCTTATGCATACCATAGTATACATTAGACTTCCAACAATGCTTCAAAATGGGATGTTCTCTATGTATGCATACTCCTTATCTATAGAAGCACATTGTTGAGCTAAAAGCTTGAAGTGGGATGCCAAAGGAGTACTAACAGGTTTTGAATTCTGCATGCAAAATGAGAAATAATTTTCTCAAGATACTTTCTCTATTTGAGCCATAACTTGCTATGCTTTTGATCTCGATCAATCTCCATATCGAGAATCTTCCTTGTAACACCTAAATATTTTATCTCAAATTTCTTTTTCATTCTAAGCTTTAGATCATTAAGTAGAGATATGTCTTGAATAGAAATAAGCATATCATCAATATAAATAAGCAACATAATAAATGAATTATTGACATGCATTTTAAAATAGATACAACAATCATGTTTTTAATGGATAAAATTTTGTCCCAACATAAAACTATCAAACCATTTATACTATTATCTTGGAGACTATTTCAAACCATAAAGTGATTTGTTCAACTTATAGATATAATTTTTTCTTGTCTTCTTGGATGAACCCTTCAGAATGTTGCATAAAAATATACTCTTCTAATTCTCCATATAGAAAAGTGGTTTTGACATCAAAATTTTCTAACTCAATATTATGAAAAGTAATTAAAGAAACTAGAAAATGAATAGATGTGTGTTTAACCACAGGGGAGAAAATTTCATTAAAGTCAATACCCTCCTTTTGTAAATACCCTTTTGCAACTAAATGGATCTTGAATTTAATACCATCTATCTTAGAGAAATCCTCTTTCTTTCAAAATACCCACCTATAATCACTAGCTCTTTTACCTTCTGATAATTTCACCAAGTCCCAAATATGGTTCTTTTGAAGGAAATCTATCTCTTCATTCGTAGAAACTTGCCATTGAAAAAAATTCTTATCATGCACTACTTTTTTATAGGAAGAAGGATCACCATTATTAGTAAATAAAGTAAAAACTATCATATCTTCAAAATCATACCTTTTGGGTGGTTTTATGTTTCTTTGAGATCTTCAAAGTGGAGTCTTCTTAGAAATTTTAATTTGATTCTTAAAATTTTCTTGAGAGTTTGGCACACCTTGAATTTCTTCTTCTGAAGTAATTACAAGCTTTACCTCCACTTGCATTATATCATTGGGACCTTTCTGGAGAGATTTTAATATAACACTTTCATCAAACACTACATATCTCTTAATAATTACATTAGAATAAAAGGATCCCATAAATTATAACCCTTAATACCTTTGGCATAACTGAAAAAAAATACACTTTTTAGAATGTCCATCTAACTTATCCTGGACGACATGCGCATAAGTAGGACAACCAAAAATCTTTAAAGAAGAATAATTTGCAAGTTCACTAGTCCATACTTCTTCAAGAGTTTTGTAATCAGTGGCTATTTGAGGAGAGCAATTCACAATAAAATATATTGTATTGACTGCTTCTATTCAAAAATCCTTATCAACATTATCTATACGGAGCAGACTACGTGCTTTCGCTAACAAAGTTCTATTTATCCTTTCGACCACACCATTTTGTTGAGGTTCTCCTAGGATGGTAAAGTGAAATTCGATGCCTTTATCTTCACAAAATTTGAGAAACTCTATTGATTTGTACTCTCCACCATTATCAATTCTAAGGTATTTAATTTTTCTATCAGTCTTTTTATCAATTAAAGTCTTCCACCATTTGAAAATAGAAAATACTTTGGCTTCGTGGTGTAAAAAATATATCCACACTTTTCTAAAAAAATCATCAATAAAACTAATAAAATAATGAGCACTAGATTTTGATGGAATAGGAGAGCACCACACATCAATGAGCCTTTGGTAACCTTAAGAACTCCACTTTCAGTAGAATACTTATAACCAAGAGAATCTAAAGTACCCAAAGAGATCAAATTCTTTTCCAAATCAGGAATATATCTAATGTCAGTAAGAGTCTTAATAATATTATCAAATATCTTAATTTTAATTATTCCAATTCCAACAATTTTACATGAATTATTATTACCCATCAAAACTAAACCATCATTATAAGACTTGTAGTCTTCAAACCAATCCCTATTGGGACATATGTGGTAAGAATAACTAGAATCAAGAATCCAAGTATCATGGTAATGATCAAAATCAGAACTAACAAAGAGAATATTACCATAATCATCATCAGAACTCCCTTCAGCAATTGACACTTATTCTTTGGCTTGCTCTTTAGACTGAGATTCTCTATCTTTCTTTACTTTGAGCTTCCAACATTCTTTAATTATATGTCCCATCTTCTTATAATACCTACAATTTTTTCCTTTGGATTTGGATCTAGAACAACTTGTTTTGGATTTTTTTTTTTTGGTATGACCTCTAGCAATCAATGTTTCTAAGTGTGACACATCCCCTTCAATCTTTTTTTAAATATTTATTAGATAAAAGGGCAGTAGAAATATCATTAAATTTCAAACCCTTACCATACAGAAAGTAGTCTTCAGATTCTCAAGAAAAGGAGGTAGAGATGATAATAAAATAATTACCTTATTTTCATCTTCAATTTTAATATCAATGCTTAATAATTGAGAGACTAGTTTATTGAACGAATTAAGATGATCAACTATATTTATACCTTCTCTCATTCAAAAAGTAAAAATCTTCTGCTTTAAGTAAACTCAATTTTAGATAGACTTACTCATATATTATTTCTCCAACTTTTTCCATAACTCTGAGAGTAATGTTTTATCAAGAAATAGATAGAGTATCTCATCAGTGAGACTGACGATAATTGTGCTATATGCACCAGCCTTCTAATTTTTTTTAGGCACTTTTGGTGGCATCTTCAAGTTTAACATCCTCCAATGTATTTCTCTACCTTTGTTGAGTAAGAATTGCATAAACTCTTTCTTTCCAAATAGAAAATCCTTACTTTCCATTGAATTTCTCTATATCAAACTTTGTAGTGGACATATTGAACCAAACTTTGATACTAGTTTATTGTGTTAAATATTGATGTCCACCATAATTTATGATGTAAAAAAAAAAAGAAAAGAAGAAAAAGTAGCACACAAGAGATTTATGTGGTTAGGTCTATGACCTACTCCCCGGGCGAAGGTGATCCGGAGGATATTGTATTGATCAGAAGGAAGAGGATATTACAATAATGGTGGTAAAACTCTAATATCACCAAATCTCATAAAAGACTAAGTAGCCTAGCCATCATAAGATATATTGAGAGTTTTAATCTATGTTTCTCTATTTCACTGTACCGAAACCCTTAGATGAATAAGGTATTTATAGATGTGGTTTAATTGAGTTTGAGTCAAAGTAGGAGAATGACTTAAATAAGAATTTCACTAATTCAAGTCTTCTAGTAGGAGACAAATATAAAGAAAGATTAGACTCTATAAATTACTTTCTAATATAAATTCTAATTTAATTAGGACTCTCTGAAAATTCAGATTCGAAACACAACTAAGTCAATATTCCTTTTGATGCAAGAACATGTCTACATGTTTAAAGTATGACATAATCTTAAGGGATAGTAACCATTGAAAGAGAATTCCTATAACAAAGAAGTTCAAATATGAATATGGTATACAAAAAAAATTCACAATAGATATAGGAAATACAAGCTTATATGAGTTCAAGATGGATATTGAGAATCATTGTTGCACTCCTTTTGCACAAGACTTCAATTATCCTATGTTGTTCCTAATACAAAACCTAGAAAATATGCTTTGGTTAGATTTGTGGAAGAATATTTGAATATACTTTCTCTACATAGTAATGAGAAGAAAGTGGAGATGTATTCCACAAGGGTGGGTACACCTGCAGTGAATGTGATGCCACTACTAGGGCAACATCAATCAAGGCAAGGGTGAAGGAGAAAAAGAGGAGGTCGACAATGAGGAGAATGATGATGCATTGGAAGAATCTATGGAGGTAGATGATGAGGATGAAGGAGATGATGAGGCAAATGATTGTTATCCATAGGAGGGTTACTTTACGATATCTTCTTCAGATGCAGAGCCTAAGTAGGAGGTTGATAATATAGCGGATTATAAATGGGAGATGGTAGTTGATGATACTGAGAACAATATGGAGGAGAGAACAAAATATACAAGTGTGGAGGCATTCATAATAAGACTCGTAAATTATTGCATTAAAAATAACTTGAGTTTCATTTTAGAAAAAATGATCCTACTAGGGTTATAGCTACATGATGTAGTGAAGATTATTTGTGGCATTTGGATTCTCTGTTGAAGGTTTCAAGATTGGCTACAAGCCATTTTTAGGCATGATGTTTGTCACTTGAAAGAAAAATAATTGAGAATATTGTTATTTGTAGTTACTTTAGATGGAAACAACAACCTCTTTCCAATAGCTTTTGTTGTGGTTGAAAGTGAAAGTGGTAATTCTTGGAGTTGGTTTATTGAGTTGCTTGATAGGACATTGAACATGGACACATTAAAGCTTACAATAATGGGTAACATGGAAAAGGGACTAGTAGAGCCCTAACTATGCATATGACAAGTGCAGAACATTGGGTATGCATACAACATGTATATAAAAACTTCAAGAAGAATTGTCTTGGTGCTAACTTTGAAAGGATAGTTTGGAATGTTGCCCATCCTTATACAGAAGAGGGGTATGAGTTAGCAATGTATGAAATGAATGCAGTTTCACTTGAGGCAGCTATCAACTTGAAGAAGTCAAATGGAAAGTGGAGGAGAAGTCAATTTAGGGAGTCCTCAAAATTTCACTATTTGACTAATAACATGAGTGAATTGTTCAATGCTTGGGTGGTTGATGCAAAAATAAGACTTGTTGTTGATCTAGTGGGTAGCATCAAGGCTAAATGGATGAAGAAGACTATGCAAAGAAGATTTCTAGTATCATGTTGGAAGGGGAAACCAGTGCCATTGGTTCATAGATATTTAACTAATATCGCCAAAGATATTGCTAGCTATCAAGTCTTAAGGAGTTCTAACACAGAAGCTAAGATATAGTTGGTCTATGACAAATGTGAAATTAACTTAAGTTCTATGACTTGTAGTGCAAGATGTGGCAAATCACAAGATTGCCTTGCATTCATTTTGCAACAGTTATTGTCTCAATGAGAAATCTACCTATGGGATCAAAATTAATGACTCGGGATAGCAGAGGCCTTGGGACAAATCTAAAATCACAAATAAAAAATTATTTTAATTTTAAGTGCACTATCAGGTGTTGTGAGAACATGACTTCTAATAGATACAAACTTCTATTGTTAATTACCCTAACAATTATTAGGAGCCTCCTAAAGTGAAAAACCTAGCTAATAAAATAGAGACACAAAAGAAAGAAAAGAAGAAAGCATTATTTGATTGATTTAAGAATGATGGTACATGATTTAAGTAAGGATATACCCTCATTTTACAATAACTTTCAACATGAAATTATAAAAAAAATATGAAAGAAATGAAGAAAGAAAATGAGGGAGAAAAGGGATTGGAGAAGAAGCTTTGATATATGTTGTTGCCATGCTTCCCTATGCTAGACCACATGGTCTCTAACTTAAATTGACTCAGTCTTCAGTAGATGTTGATAGAATCATCTGATGGGACATGGAAGGGAATGGAAGAGGTTCAAAGTGTTTCCAATAGCTTTGAACATTGGTGATAACTTCATTTGGTTTTGGAGCATCACCAATGGCTTTATTGGGTTGGGCATAGCTTTGAAATCACATCATTAACTACTTTTGGGATTGACTAACTTGAGGGATACATTATCAACTTCTTCTAGGGTTGACTAGCTTGAGTAATATATCATCAACTACTTCTAGGGTTTACTAGCTTGAAAGGTGCATCATCAATTGCTTTTGAAGTTGGCTAGCTTGAAGGGTGCTTTATTAACTGCTTCAAGGGTTGATTACCTTGAGGTACTCATCGCCAACTACTTCTAGGGTTGACTAGCTTGAAGCATAGCCAATGACTTTGAGTGTGGTAACCAATGGCTTATGGGGTTGGATATGGCTTTGAAGTGTGGTCAACAGCTTGGAGCATGTTGATGATTCATTTTCTTTGTTTGGTAGTATCACTAACGACTTATGGAGTTGAATATAGCTTTAAAGTATTGCTAAAGGCTTTTGTTGCACATTCAGTGGGACTCAGTTTAACCTTATTTAGTTCTATTCCAACTAATTCTAGTTCAAGTTAGGATAGTAATATCACCCTTTGTTTATAGCTTTGGAGCATTGCCGAAGGTTCAGCACACTAAATAGGACTCTATTTAACTCTATTTAATTATGTTGGGACTAATAAAGTTCGGATCTGAATTTGATTTCATTTAGCTCGAGTTGAATTTGACCATAGGTTGGACTTTTATCGAGTTTGAGTTTGTATCGTAATGGACTTTAGTTCAAGTTCAAGTTAACTAAGTTTAACTTGGCTTCAGTTTAGGCTCAGCTTGACTTGGTTCTAGTTTGACTTTGAGTTTAACCTCTTAGTTTGGATTGATTTAACCTAATTAGGGTTTGATTTGAGCTTAGTTTAATTTAGATTAGATTTAATTTGAACTTAACTTGATTTTAAATTAACCCATCTCAAGTCGAATTAAAGTTGAGTCAGAGTTTATTTAGATTAGGTTAACTCAATTTAGATTTTAGGAGTCCAATACGATTTAGATTTTAGTTTAATTGTTTGATCAATTTAGGTCTATTTGGCCTTTATCCATTTATTGTGATTGAGTTTAATTTTAATGTAATTGAGTTACTCTTATTTGAGGGTCCTTAGCTGTTTATGACAATTTTAGGTGGATCCATGGCTCAGCTTTAAAAGTGCAAACCTTGAGGCTAGTTTAGTTTGCAAGCTTGAAAGCTAACTTAGAGGTGCAAGCCCGAGGGCTAATAGGGTGTGAGTCTGAAGATTGTCCAAGTGCGAGCTTGAAGGCTAACTGGGGTGTGAGCCCGAAGACTAAATGAGTGTGAGTTCGAAGGCTAGTGAAGTATCAGCCCAAAGGCTGGCAGAGTTTGAGCCTGAAAGCTGGCTAAGGTGCGAGGTTGAAGCTTGGTGAAGTATAAGCCTAAAGGCTAGCTAAATGCAAGCTTAAAGGTTGACCGAGTGCAAGCTAGAAGGCTGGTGAAGTACAAGCCTAAAGGCTAGCTAGATGTGAGCCTAAAGGCTGACTGAGTACTAGTCAGAAGGCTGGCTGAGTGCAAGTTTGAAGGCTAGCTAAGTGGCTAGCTAAGGTGCAAGCTTGAGGGCTCACTGGGTGTGAGCTCGAGGGTTGGCTGCATGAGAGCCTGATGGCTGGCTAAGTGTAAGCTCAAAGGCTAGCTTGGATGTGAGCCCAAAGGCTAACTAAGTGCAAGTCAGAAGGCAGGCTAAGTACAAGTCCAATGGCTGGCTAAGTGCGAGCTTGAAAGCTGGCTAGATATAAGCCCGAAGGCTAGCTAAGTACAAGCCTGATGGCTAGCTTTGATGTGAGCCCAATGGCTAGCTGAGTGTATGCCCAAAGGTTGGCTGAGTGCAAGATCAAAGACTGGCTAAGTGTGAGCCTAAAGGCTAGTTGAATATGATCTCAAAGACTGGCTGAGTGTGAGCCTAAAGGATGGCTAAGGTGTGAGTCTGAAGGCTAGTTGAATGCTAGCCCAAAGGCTAAATAGGTGTGAGCTTGAGGGCTAGCTTAGATGTGAGCTCGACGGTTGGTTGAGTGTGAGGCTGATGGCTAGCTGAGGTGAGAGCGTAAAGGCTAGCTGGGTGTAAGTTCGATGGTTGGTTGAGTGCAAGCTTAAAGGTTAGTTAAGAGCAAGCCCAAAGGCCGGCTAAATATGAGCCAGAAGGATAGCTGAGTATGAGCCCAAAGGCTCACTTGGAATGAGAGGGATTTGCCATCTTCAAGAGGGCCATAGGTGGCCATGAGTAGTATCGAGGGTTCGCCATTTTTGAGGGACTACGGGTGGTTACGAGTAGTGTTGAAGGTTTGCTATCTTCGAGGGGCCGTGAGCAGTGTTGAGGGTTCACTATTTTTGAGTGGCCACAAGTAGTATCTAAGGTTCACCATCTTTGAGGGACCGCAGGTGGCTGTGGTGTTGGTGGAGTTCTATTGTTCCACCAAGGACTATGGATGGTCGCGATGTTGATAAAGTTCCATCGAAAATCAAGATGAGAGAAGTTTTTTCTCCTTCTTTTTTTCCTTTTTTTTTGAACAAACTCTTCTTTTCTTTTTTCAATTTTTTTGGTGGAATTTTTATGCAACAACTTTTTTTATTTTTTATTTCTATTTCTTCTTCTTTCTCAAGCTTGAAACCCTTCTCCCATATTTTTGAGCCAGATTTTTTTTTTAACAACAACTTTATTGTTTCTAATTTTCTTTTTTCTTTTATTTCTTCATCTTCCTCACCTAAACCATACTAAACCCTTGCTTTCTTCTTTAAGACTGAGTTATGGCCGCCTGGCCTACTTTCCCATGCATCCAGCCATCTCTCGACCAAATCTAGCCATTCCTCCTGGCAATAAGATATAGTAGCATTGAAGGAGGTGGGGACAAAGCTTGGTTGGGCTAGTGGCAGAGGTGGCTCAGTGGGTTGGAGGTGGAGGCGGTGATGGCCGGCATAAGCAGCAACTCGTGGATGGTTGTGTGAAGGTATGATAGGGTTGATGCAGGGTTTGGAGGGGCCAAAAGGGATTGGAGTGGGCAGCACCATAGCGACGAGCTCATCATCCTGGTGGCGGAGAGTAGAGGTTCATTGCAGATGTGGCCGAGTAGGTGGGTGAGACCTAGGCATAGCCAAGCTTCGGCTGACGTGGTAGGGAAGAAGTGTGCAGGTGGAGGCAAAAGCCAGATGGGCTGTGGCAAGGTAGGAGGCTGGGCAAAGCTCATTAGAGGCAGAGGCCAAATGGGCTATGATGCAAGCAAAGGGTGCGTGGTGGATTGTTTAGGCTTGTTTGGTGAAGATAAGCCACAAGGCAGGTCTGACGAAGGCAACAATGGCAGCGTAGAGTGGAATTTCACTAGGTCTGGCAATGGCTTGGGCCGAGGTAAGGGCCGGAGGTTCTACAAGTATATTTTGGTGTTGCCTGAACTGTAGACTGACATTGTTTAACATGATGGAAATGGAAGACTAGAGCTATGACAATGAAGAAGAACCTATGAGTAAATCGAATAATCTCTATTTAAAATTTTAAATTAGAGACATGGATAATAATCTTTTGTTCGAATTTTGAATATAGATAAATAGATGTTGATGATATTTGTTTCTATTTTACTTTAGATGAGGATTTATTTGGATAAGAATTTGTTTGGATAGGGATTTATTTATATGAGAATTTATTTGGATGAGGATTTGTCTGAATAAGAATTTATTTAGATTAGAATTTATTTGGATAAGGAGGATAAGGATTTATTTAGATGAGGATTTGTTTGGATAAAGATTTATTTGGATAAGAATTTGTTTAGATGAGGATTTATTGAGATGAAAATTTATTTAGAAGAGGATTTATTTGGATAAGAATTTATTTGGATAAGAATTTGTTTAGATGAGGATTTATTTAGATGAAAATTTATTTAGAAGAGGAATTATTTGGATAAGGATTTATTTGGATAAGCGTTTATTTAAATAAAAATTTATTTAGATAAGCATTTATTTAGATGAAAATTTATTTAGTATTTGAATGAGAATTAGCTATGGATAATGATTTGCTATTCGAATTGGTTATGGATGGATATGGATGTCACTAGATGAGTGTTTATTTACTGTAGGTAATAATAATTTTAAAAATTATACTTATCTTAGATATTGAATCTATAAGGGACCTATTTACAAATTTTTTTAAAAAATTTAGACTAAATTATAATTTTATAAATATCAAGGATTTTTGGTAAGGACTTATTTATAAAAGTTTCAAACTTTCATGGTACTTTTTGAATAAGATTTAAACTTCTTCGTGAATAAAATTTTCTAGGAACTTATTTATGAAAAATTCAAATTCCAATATTTATTTGTGAATATAAAATTTTAAGAGATTTTTTCATAAATTCTAAATTTTGTTGGGACTAATTTGTAATTTTAAGGTTTTATATAAATTTGTCATAAATTTTTTATTTGAGAGACTTATTTGTAAAAAAAAATCCGGCCAAAGACTTATTTATGAAGATTTATTCTATCAAGTGATTTACTTATAAAATTCTTATATTTTTTCATTTTGGCTCAGATTTTAGATAGATTTTGAGCCCAATTTTAGTCCAAATATCCAACCTACTCAACCCATTTGAATTAGGCCTAACTTAAGCCTGAACTTTCCAATAATTCATGTTCAAATTGAGCTCAATTTTTTATTAAACTCGAACATAATTTAAGTTTGACTAAGACTCACATTTGAGACATAATTTAGTAACATATAGGTCTTAATTTTAATCATATTCCAATCAAATTTTATTGTAACAAAAATCTCCTCAAACACCACCATGGAAAAAATTTGTGGATGAATGCTTTACAATAGCAAAGTAAGTTTTATTACATTATATAGTGCATGAAACTAACTTATTAACCATATTTTTCACTTGACATGTTGTAGGTATAGGGCTGCTTATGCATTACCAATGCCCACATTGACAGATAAGAGAAGTTGAGTTAGACTAGACTTAGTATATGAAGTTTTGCTATCAAAGATATTGAGGCCTAGAGGATGACCAAAGAAGAAGTGTATTAAAGGCAAGGATGATAGAAAGAAAGCTAAGAAGATTCATATATGCAAGAGATGCTGAAAACCAATCACTGTAAGCAAACATGCAAGGCTTCTTTGGAGTAGGATGGTACTTCCTCTAGCAAGGGTATGCATAGAGGAAGGGGAAGTAGAGGAAGAGGGGAAGGGGAAGGAGTGGAGGAAGAAATTATCCAAGGGAGCCATCAGATATTCCATCAATTTTTTCAGGAAGGTTCAAACTTAGAGGCTCTAGGGTAATCTAAAATACAAACTTTGATATTTTTTAAAATATATCTCTATTCATGAAAAAAGGATATCACTAAATATCTATCTTTTGTATGTGTAGGACCCAACAATTTGAATTCCCTGTAGATCATTTGATCCCTCCACCTTTGTCTCAAACATTTATCTACATGGGTATGAAACATAATATCTTGTTCAGAATTAGATTTACTTTATGCACTACCTTATATTGTTAGCTTTTGTAGTTAAAGTTAGTATTCAACACATAGTGCTTATTTTGCAATTTTATGATGTCTCAATAGGATGCCAAGCTTTGACTTATTTAGAGAGCCAATAATCCTTGCAATTTCTTCTCAAACTTCTCTAGTTGATGCAAGAAGGTAAGGAATAGTTTTAGTTATATCATTTTAGTCTTAATTTAATTTTATGTTTCATTTATCCCTCCAACTTTTAATTACCTATGGATAGGGTACCTCATATACTTGGAAATGCCAACAAGATTTTTCCTAGAAGAGGTAGACTTCTATGAGGTTTGTTAAGAACAATTGGATCCTCATTTGATAGGAGAACTTCACAAGGAGGTCAAGAAGAAAGCAGTTTAAAGAAAACTTACAACTTTGACCCATTTGAATGATGCCTTTGTGCCATTTGCAAAAAAACCACGCTAAAGTTCATTGTTGGATGAATGTTTTTGTGACATGTTTTTAGACTATGAAAGAAATATATTTGCTATAGTTTGAATTGGTTTGTAGTAATGCTTAACATGTCAATGTAATTCTGAATTATTGATCAATATTTAGTTTATTTAATGTCTATAATACTTAATAGGTTTCCTGTGTCTGCAAAGTTCGATCAACCAAAAGTTAGTTTGGGCATCTGAACTTCAAAAAGAAATAATTAGTTCTCTCTTTGCAAAGTTTGTCACCAAAACTAAGGTTCAGTTGTCCAAACAAAGGGTTCAATCACCCAAAACTTTTTGTTTGGTCATTCAACCTTAATAGACAAAGAGTATTCTCTGTTTGCAGAGTTTGAATGGTTGAACCTCTGATTTAGTCATCTAAAACAAAGTGTTTGGTCATCTAAACAAATTGAGGTTTGGTTGTTTGAATCTAATAAACAAAGAGTTTCTTCTCTATCTGTAGAGTTTAAATGACTGAACTAGTGGTCTAGTTGTTTGAACAAAGAGTTTAGTCACCCGGAACCTATGGTTCAATCATCTATACCTAACAAATAGAGAGTTCATTCTCTATCTTCAAAGTTCAGATGATCAAATTGTTTGGTCGCCTTGAATTGAGATTTGATTGTACGAACTCTACAAACAGAAAGTTAGTTTGGTCACCTTGAATTGAGGTTTGGTCATCTAAACTTAATATGCAAATAGTTTTTTCTTATTTTGCAAAGTTCAGAGACCGAATCAATGGTTTGGTCATATATATACTGTTTAGTCACCTAGAGCCTATGGTTCAGTCATTCAGACATAATAGATAGAGATTTTATTCTTTATCTATAGGGTTCAGATAAGCGAACAAATAGAGGAATCTGTTCTCTATTTGTACAACTTGGTCGACTGAAATTGAAGTTCAATCCTTGAATAGAGGTGCGGTTGTTCAAACTTAGTAGACAAAGAGAGTCTATTTTCTATCTATAAAGTTCAGACAATTGAACCTCATTTTCAGATGACCAAATGGTGCCCATAGAGAACAAACTCTCTATATGTCTATGCACATAGCAAAAAATAACAATCTAAAATGTTTCTCAATCATTTACAAACTCCAATCTCTTGATATTATACAAATTTCAATTTGCAGTTTCAATTTGTTGTATATGCTATATTTTCAATATCACTTTCAATATAATAATTAGCATTATACAAAATCCCATTATCCTAAACCATTGTAGAGCATCCAAGACACACTTGAGTATTTCAACCATTTTATCTACTCTCTTCAACTTCTCCAAAATTGTTTCCAACTTGTTATTTGCAATATTTAGCTTTTCCTTTATATATTATGTTCTTCTTTCTATTTTTTCATCAATATCTTGTAATTGATTTCGTATTTTGTTGTTGGATTATTCAAAATCCTCCGTCCATATGAACACTCCACACCTCTTATCAATCTCATTCTTATAATTTGCACATCCATAGAAATACATTCCTTTACTTTGTGAGTTGGTTGAATACCAATCTTTGCATATTTCACCATAGTAGCAATACATTTGCTCATAATTTAAAGAAAACTACTCCCACTCATAGGACCTATAGGAAATAATGGGTGTTAGTTTCATCAAAATAATGGGCCACCCAACTCACACATCCTCAAACAAGAGCTAAGGTCAGACGTGAGCTTTTTTCCGATGATGTGAGATTGTGTCTTCCGTAACAAATATCTAAAATTGGAAAACTAAAGAAGCCTTAATACTTGACGACACCAAGGGAGAACATGCGGCAGGATTTAGGCTCCAAGATGATAGTGACGTACATAGAGACAGTAGCGACAAGCTCGGAGATGGAGACTGGGCTTGAAGATAGCGGTGGTGGCCTCAGAGATGTAAACTGCGGGTTCAGAGAAGGCAGCAGTGAGCTCGAAGAAAGAGGCGATAGGCTCGGAGACAATGGCAACAGGCTAAGAGACGGCAATGATGGGATCCAATTCGGCGATAGCAGCGGTGAAACAGATCAACATAAGAGCAAAACAACTAATCCGGATACGATTTGGGTAAGATAAGGGTGCTGAATAAGTTAAGGACATAATAGTTATTTTATATAAAATTTAATACTATTAACAGAATATTTCTCTATTACTTAGTTATATATATTATATAACTAGGTAAGATAATGGTGCTGAGTAAGTTAAGGACATAATAGTTATTTTATATAAAATTTAATACTATTAACAGAATATTTCTCTATTACTAGTTATATATATTATATGTTCTAATTATGTTTTATTTTATGATTATATGATTTTGATGTATATATCTAATTTAATTTTGAGATTTAAATAGGAATTTAGTCAGCATTAAGGGATATAATAAAATGTACTTTGCTATCTAATTAGAAAGATCATATTTTAGTGAGATATTTGGCAAGAAACTACCTGCTTTATGTTAAATTTATGAAAAATTATCTATTTTATTATTAACAAAAAATCACTTGTTTTATACATAAATCTACAAAAAAATCACCTTAACTAAAATATTTGAGTAATATTCTATTTTAATTTAATTTATCAATTGAAATAATATAAAAAGATCAAATTGTCCCATTTGGTTTTGGTTTAGACAATTTATCAATAATCGCTAGACAATTAATTAGATAAATTCTTTTTTGAATTCCCAGTTTTATAATATTGGACAACTGCTTAGTCATAGAATTTGGGATTAGATGAATGATTTGTATATATTAATTTAATAGTTGTTCAAATTAAAATCAAATGAGAATAATTTTTTTTTATATTATTTTAAAATATTTTAATCGATGTGATTTTTTAATTTATAGTATAAGACGAGATTTTTTGTTAATACTGATTTTCTACTAATTCGCCATAGGATAAGTGATTTCTTGCCAAAAATTCTAAAATTATTTATACAAATTCATAAGTTTGTGAGTTGTTATTCTTGTATATAAATGTATATAGTGATCTTGTATATTTATAAAATATCGATCTCATAAATATAGGGCTTTGTCACATACTAACTCTTCAATTTTGGGTCCAGGCCATGAAAAAATTGCCTTTTGATTTTTATACAAATTTCGAAGTGAAATCAAACGCGAAAAAGTAGTTAAATTGGCATAATGTGCATTCCAATATTTTTATTCTAAAACAACAAAGTATTGAGGCAATTAAATTTTGTTTTTCCTACGTAAGATATTCAATTTGTTTAAAAATGACATTTTTAATTATTTTCAGAATTTAATTATTTTTTATCTCAATTCAGCTACTTTCGCCACTTCTACCCATCTATCTTTTTTTACCAAAATTTTATTTTCATGTCACAATCTGAATAACTTCATGATATTTTAACTTGGGAGTGCTTCCCACAGTTTCGCACCTTTTTTTTTTTCTTATTTTTCTTTTGCTGTGAGAAAGCTAAACGAGGTGGTGGTGACTCGCGGCTTCTGGCTTGCTTCCACCACAGGGAGCAAGAAAAGTAGCCGATTAAGTATAATTAGTGTGTTAATTATGATATTTAGTTCGACTAAGGAGTTGTATATTTGGATAGGATTAGCACTAATATGGCTAATATGGTATTTGAGTAGAGTTCCTTTTTTTTTTCTTTTTTTTTTTGAAGATGCATTGTCTCTATTTGATATGGAGTAGTGGTATAAGGGTATACATGTAATTTGATATTTAGGATAAAAATGTTTAGGCCGAGTAGGACTAGTGTCACACTCGTTGTGAGTGGTAGGTGCCGCCACAACGAGATTATATAACAGACCTCATGATCTCAAAGGCAATGGAGTGCCTCCAGCATATGTGTGCACGGACAGCACACATACGAGCAAACAACCAGCTGTGGTGGTCGATGCCACTACGAGGAGTATCATGCGTGGGAGCGCATGATCATGCGAGGCGACGGGCTGCCTCCAACATATGTGTGCGCGGGCAGCACACATAGCAGCAAGTGACGGAGTCATGACATGTTCGGATAGAGACCCGAACAGCCCAAACAGTCCTGCAGAGTGAGCAGCGGCACAAGTTGGCTAAAGTGAGCTGCAGGAGCATGTGAACAACCTGAACACTTGGTGTTGCAGGCTGAAGACACGTGGCTGCAGGCTGGAGAACCAGAGCTGTAACTGCCAGGAGAACATGGCCTTCAGCAATTGAACTGCAGGGAGCGGTTGAACTGCAGGGAGCGATTGAACTGCAGGGAGAACATTGTGGAACATGTTCTCCATGATCTCCAGCAGTTGCTTACAGCCAAATATGTGTACTATAAATAGACTAGGGGGTCTATTGAGTTCGATACACATACTGGTAGAGAGACTTGTAGTGTCATTCTGTGTTAACAGTTGTATTTCCTTTTATGTGAGCAATAAAAGGTTGGCAAGGTTGTTGTACTTCTCTTCTCCTCTATACTCTTGTGGGCTTGTGCGAGTTTGGCGGGCTGAAGTGGGTGAACCTTGGCGCCATCACGGGTGAAATTTCAGGGTAAAAATTTGCCGGTGTGACAAGTGGTATCAGAGCCTGATTTGGTGAGAAATCGGTTCAGAGGAAGCCAAGATCAACAAATGTCATGGTGACGCAAGTGGAGCTTCGGGATCGGTTGATTCGCATCGAGGAGATGCTGGGGAATCCTTCAACCGAAGATACAGGAAGCTTATGGGTGCCGTTGGCTTGGCAAGAGAGGTAAAATGCTGCTCTCTAGGAGGCCCTTGCGAGTGAGGTGAAAGATGCGGAGGAAAGGTATCTTGCGATCATGGACTCCATGAGATCAAGTCTAAAGTCCTTGGAGCAGGACTTGATGGTGGTGAAGAGAGCGGTGGCAAACTCCATTGTTGAAGGCGGAGCTCCTTCAAAGGTAAGAGTTCCATAACCCCATTCCTTTAATGGCTGCATGAATGCAAAGGAGTTGGAGAACTTCTTATGGGATATGGAGCAGTACTTCAAGGCTGCTCACATTCCGGAATGGGAGAAAGTCACCATCACCAGCATGTACTTGAGTGGAGATGCCAAATTATGGTGGCGTACCAGAGCATCGGAGAATGCTCAAGCTGGGAGAGCTCAGCTGGAGGATTAGGAGATCCTCAAGAAGGAACTAAAGGAGTAGTTCCTTCTGTGCAACACAAGGTGGGTTGCGCGAGAATCCCTGAAGAAGCTGCGACATTCGGGGACCATAAGGGAGTGTGAGGGAATTCAGCTCCCTCGTGCTCGACATCACCAACATGTCTGAGGAGGACAAGTTGTACAACTTTCTTTCTGGCTTGCAGCCGTGGGCTCAAGCTGAACTCTGACGGCAAGGAGTGAGGGATCTTTCTTCGGCCATTGCTTCTGCGGAAGGCTTGGTGGATTTCAAGCTGACGACAACCACCAAAATGGCCACGGAAGGAAGGAAGATGGGGCTTGCACATAAGGATGGCAAGAAGCCCGAGGAAAAGGGCAAGAAGGTTGCGAAACAGATCCAGTCCAAGTTGCAGCCCGCCAACAGAGAGCAGGGCTGTTTTATATGCAATGGTCCTCATTGGGCAAGGGAATGTCCAAGGAGGGAAAAGCTATCTGCTCTAACTCTCAGGGAATCTGAGGAAGAAGGACGTGGTGCGGCGGCAACACCACGCATGAATCCATTGCAGCTACTCAACTCAATGACGGCAGAAAGGCAGCCACCTTGCAAAGGGTTGATGTATGCATTGGTGCTATTAAATGGGTGACCTGTTTTGGCTATGCTGGACACAGGAGCGACCAGCAACTTCTTCTCCCATAAATTGGTAAGTGAATTTGGTTTGTAGGTACAACCAAGTTCATGGAAAGTGAAGGCGGTAAACTCTGGGCCAACTTCGATTCATGGAATGGCCAGCGCAACCCTCCAATTTGGAGCTTGGGAGGGAGAGATCGGTGTGACAGTCTCGGCACTCGACGAGTTTGAGTTTATCTTGGGGATAGACTTCTTCGTCCAAGTTAAGGCTGGCTTGGTACCTCACTTATCAGGTATGCTAATTTCTGTGGAGGAATCACCATACTTTATACAGGCAGCGTATGGAGGGAAAACTGCAGCAGCGGGTATGCAGTCTCCCCAACAGCTGAAAGCAGGTCTCAAGAGGGGCGAGACCACCTATGTTACAACACTGATCGAGATACAACCAGATCAGGTCGTGGAGGTACCTGATGATGTTGCAACTATCCTGGTGGATTATGCGGACGTGATGCCACCAAAACTGCCCAACGAACTTCCCCCTCGGCGGGAAGTTGACCACAAGATTGAGCTGGAGCCAGGTGCTAAACCTCCAACTCAGGCCCCTTATCGTTTAGCAAATGCGGAGCTTTTGGAGCTGAGGAAGCAGCTCAATGAACTATTGGATGTGAGACTGATCCAACCGTTGAAAGCCCCGTATGGTGCCCCGGTGTTGTTTCAGCGGAAACAAGATGGTTCACTCCGGATGTGCGTGGACTATCGAGTACTAAACAAGGTGACTATCAAAAATAAGTACCCGGTGCCAAGGCAACATACTTCACCAAGTTGGACTTGTGATCAGGGTATTGGCAAGTCCGGATTGTTGAGGGAGATGAGTCAAAGACGACATGTGTCACGAGGTATGGCTCATTTGATTTCCTAGTCATGCCTTTTGGATTGACAAATGCTCCAACAACCTTTTGCAACTTGATGAATGAAGTATTGTATGAGTTCTGGGATCAATTCGTGGTGGTGTACTTGGATGACATTGTCATCTACTCGGAGATGTTGGCAGACCACGTCGACCAACTCAGAAAGGTATTCTCTCGGCTTAGAGAATACTCTCTTCGTCAAGAAGGAGAAGTGCGAGTTCTGTCGGAAGGAAATCAGGTTCCTTGGGCACAGGGTGAGTAAGGGACAGATACAAATGGATGAGAGGAAGATTCAGGCAATCATCGATTGGGCGGCCCCAACAAAAGTATCAGATCTTCATTCTTTCCTCGGTTTGGCTAACTACTATAGAAGATTCATTCAGGGTTATTCAAGGAAAGTGAATCCCCTGACTGACTTGCTAAGGAAGGATCGAAAATGAGCATGGACGGACTCATGCCAAGCGGCGTTTGACCAGCTGAAGGCAGCTGTGTCAACAGAACCGGTGCTGCGATTGCCTAACTTCGAGCTTCCATTCGAGGTACATATGGATGCCTTAGATCATGCTCTTGGGGGAGTTCTTGTTCAGGAAGGACACCCAGTGGCATTTGAGAGTCGCAAGCTCAAGGATGCGGAGCAACGTTACACCACACATGAAAAGGAAATGACAGTAGTGGTGCACTTCTTGGACACCTGGAGGCATTATCTATTGGGAATGAAGTTCAGGGTTGTAATAGATAATGTTGTGAACACCTACTTCAAAACCCAAAAGAAATTGACCCCCAAACAAGCTCGGTGGCAGAATTTCTTGGCCGAGTTTGATTTCATGTGGGAGCACAAGCCTGGACGACAGAATCAAGTCGCGGATGCATTGAGCCGAAGGGAGGTGCAATGCGACGTAGCTGCGCTGTCCACAGTGCAGTCAACCCTGCTGGAGAGGGTTAAAGAGCAAGCTGACGCAGACTCAGAATACGTCCAACTCAGGGGAGAGGTACGTGAAGGGGTAATTAAGCGTTATTGGCTTGAAGATAATTTGTTGTATGCTAGAGGTAACAGGTTGTACATCCCGAAGGCAGGAGGGTTGAGGCGTGAACTGCTGTGAGAGACTCATGATCCTCAATGGGCAGGACATCCTGAAGGGCAAAGGATGATGGCACTCTTATCCAGGTCATACTATTGGCCAAAAATGGGGGAAGACGTTGAGATGTACATCAAGACTTGTCTTGTGTGCCAGCTTGACAAGACAGAGAGGAAGAAACAGGCAGGGTTGCTGCAACCCTTGCCTATTCCGGAGAAGCCGTGGCAGTCCATTTCCGTGGACTTTGTTTCAGGCTTTCCCAAAGTGGATGGGATGAGCTCAGTGCTAGTCATCGTCGACCGACTCTTGAAGTATGCGGTATTCATACCAACACCACATGCATGTCCAGCAGAGGTAGCAGCTGGGTTATTCTACAAGCATGTGGTGAAGCACTTCGGTGTCTCGAAAGATATTGTGAGTGATCGAGATGCTCGATTCACGGGCAGGTTCTGGACAACACTCTTCAACTTGATGGGTTCAGAATTGAAGTTCTTTATAGCTAATCACCTGCAGACGGATGGCCAAACGAAGCTCATCAATGCCTTGGTAGAGGAATACTTAAGGCATTATGTGACGGCCAGCCAGCTGAATTGGTTGGAGCTGTTGGACATAGTCCAATTTTGTTATAACATCCACAGGTCGTCGGCTACAGGAATGAGTCCTGCAAAGCTTGTCATGGGACAACAACCTCTCACTCCTCTCGAGTTGGCTCAATCGACGGACCAAGGAAAGTGCCCTGCTGCATATCGCTTCGCCAAGGAGAAGGAGGAGCTGATAGAACAAGCTCGGGACAGCTTGCGCAAGGTAGCAAAATGCATGAAGAGGTATGCGGATGAACGAAGGCATTCATTGGAGTTCCAGGTCGGGGACATGGTGCTGCTGAAATTCACTCCACAGATATGAAAGAAAATCAGCAGCAAGACCGTACATCGTGGGTTGGTATCAAGGTATGATGGCCCCTTCGAGGTGATGAAGAAAGTCGGGCAGGTTGCTTATCGGTTGAAGCTACCTGATAGGCTGAAGGTACACCCAACGTTCCATGTAAGTTTTCTCAAACCTTTCAACAGGGACTTGCAGTTCGACAAGGAGGTCGAAAAGATCCTTGCACACTGGACTATGGGGCAAAGCAAGAAAAATCGATGGACTGATTTTCTTGTGAAGTGGAAACGCGGCAGCGAGGCTGATGCCACGTGGGAGCGGGACTCTATACTATGGTAGTTCGAGAAACAAATCAAAGAGTACATGGACTCTACTCCGACGAGGACGTCGGACTCTCCTAGTGGGGGTGGTTTGTCACACCCGTTGTGAGTGGTAGGTGCCACCACAACAAGATCATGTAATGGACCTCATGATCTCAGAGGCAATGGAGTGCCTCCAGCATGTGTGTGCACGGGCAGCACACATATGAGCAAACAACCAGCTGTGGTGGTCGATGCCATTATGAGGAGTATCATGCGTGGGAGCACATGATCATGCGAGGTGACGGGCTGCCTCCAACATATGTGTGTGCGAGCAGCACACATAGCAGCAAGTGACGGAGTCACGACATGTTCGGATAGAGACCCGAACAGCCCAAACAGTCCTGCAGAGTGAGCAGCGACATAGGTTGGCTAAAGTGAGCTGCAGGAGCATGTGAACAGCCTGAACACTTGGCGTTGTAGGCTGAAGACACGTGGCTGCAGGCTGGAGAACTAGAGCTGTAACTGCCAGGAGAACATGGCCTTCAGCGGTTGAACTGCAGGGAGCGATTGAACTGCAGGGTGCGGTTGAACTGCAGGGAGAACATTGTGGAACATGTTCTCCATGATCTCCAGCAGTTGCTCACAGCCAAATATGTGTACTATAAATAGACTGGGGGGTCTATTGAGTTTGATACACACACTGGTAGAGAGACTTGTAGTGTCACTCCGTGTTAAGAGTTGTATTTCCTTTTATGTGAGCAATAAAAGGTTGACAAGGTTGCTGTACTTCTCTTCTCCTCTATACTCTTTTGAGCTTGTGCGAGTTTGGCGGGCTGAGGTGGGTGAACCTTGGCGCCATCACGGGTGAAATTTCAGGGTAGAAATTTGCCGGTGTGACAACTAGCACCATTTGAATGCAAGTTAACTCAAGGAAAAAATCAAACACATTCCTCGATCCTAATCCAAACGGGACTTAAAAACCTAACTATATATGCTTGAAGGCGGAAGTCATTGCCAAAATATCACACATAAGTCCCAAAATCATGTGTTCCTTTCTCTCTCAAGATTAGAATCTAAAACAAAATAATAAGAACAAAATTACAAACAAAGTACTTGATTGATAATTAGTGATTGTGTGTAAAAAATCAAAATTTTGAATTTTATTTAATTGCTAAAAAAAATAAGAACGAAGTCGAATCCATGAGCTATGGCTAAAACTTGCTATTCTTGCGTGAATATAGAAAAACAAGAAAAAAAAGAAGAAAAAAAAGCAGCTACATGCCTACATCTTCTTAGTCTACTTCACTATATAAAAAATACTAAGAATAAGAATGAACCTGGAGGAGAAACAAAGGAGATAAGAGTTCATTATTTGCTGATTAGAAGTAGCAATCATCCCAAGCCATTTGATAGATATAAAAAGAGGAAGAAATTTATTCTTCTCCATATTCTTTATCAAACTTCCCGTTGGGATTTAAACTAATAATTATCAACAAATCTCTTCTTATAATATATAAACAGTCACTTATGGCATAAAATTACTTTTTTATTTTTAAAAAATATGTAAGCTTCAAGTATATTTTTCATCTCCTTTTATAGGATTCAGATAGAAGTTTCAAAATACATTATGTCAAGGTAAGGTAATATGTTAAAATTGATTAAGATAATTGGTCAAATGTAATTATTATATTATTATGGTTGATTTTGAATAAAATAAATAATTATTTTATCATATTACTTTTTTTTTCTTTATATTTCCAACTTATAATAAACATAGATAAAAAATGGATAGTTTATATATATTGATAATATCATCTTTAAGAATAAAGTTTTAGTCATGTTATTCTCTGCTAATGGTGGTGGTTTTTCTTTACATATTATCAAGCAACTTGGGACAATTAGTCTTGTCTGCAAATTTTAGTCATGCAATGCTCTGCAAATGGAGGGAGTTGAATTAAGTTTTAAAAACTAATCCCAAATTTTAAATATTATTGCCCAAAAAATAATCCACAAGCCATGATATGATATAATCCCAAATAAACACCTACAATCAACTAATTCACAAATTAAATAATTAATAAAAAAGAGCATTAAGAGAGAGGACATTAATATTTTTTGGTTTGGTGTTAAACTATATCTACTTTTATGACTCTCACAGTGATCTTAATGACTTCAACTTGAAAGTATAAAAACCACCTAAGAGGAGAAGGGAGAGGGGCGAGGGTTTGGATGAATTAGATTTTTGAGAAACAATGATTCTTTTTGATAAATCAAAACCAAGTCAATTCACCAAAATGATTCAAAGTCAATATCAATCAGTTACAAGTGCAAATAAATAAATTAAGGAAAGAGAGGGTGCACTATGATATAACATGGTTTGGAGACTAACTATTCCTACTTTATGACCATTACCTCAATCTTGAGGACTTCAACTCTCTACTAGAGCATCACTTCATTAGCAAAGTCAACTCCTTATAGCTCTTCTTGTACCAACCATAGGTTAAATTTCTCAACCACTCCAAATAATATTGGAGCGGATAAAAAGTGAAATGATAGAATTAGATGATACAAATTTAGCTCACATAAAGTTCTCTCAAGAAAGAAGTAAAGGGCAATGAAAATTTACTTAAGATTGAAAAGTTTAGAGTAATTTGAAGGCTAGAGAGCTAAATAGAACTTAGTCTTATTTTTCACAAAGATTGAAAATTTATAAAAACTATTTAGAGAAACTCCTTCATCTCTATTTATACCTTTGGAGTCAAATCTAACCATTGGAGGTGAACTTGCAGCTAGGTTCACTCCAACTATCAAAAAACTAGTCGTTATTTGGATAGAAAATCCGAACTAGATGACTACTTCAGATAACTAGTCAACCAATTCTAGTTTATTAGAATTGGCCCATAGGCCAACTAGTAGTTTGGCTCGCAATCGATCATCCAATTCTATCAAAACTGGAATTTCAGCTAGACGTCCGATTACAAACCAAGCATCTGATTCTGGTTTATAAATCAAAACTTGAACCACTAGCTAGATGTCCAGTTCTTAATCAGTTGTCTGATCAGAAAAGCACTATTAAAAGCTTCCTGCAAAACTCTACGCGATGATGAACTCTAAATAATTAATCTTAAGAGAAATTTTTGACTTGACTGAAAATAAAATAAAAGCTAAATCTAGTTGATATCGAGATCTTAAGTTGTTTTGGCTTTGTCTATGACATCCATGAATTTTTAAGTTGTAGATACCTTTAAGCTACTTTATATCATCCTATAATCTCTTCAAGCTATACTTACCAATCCACCATCATGTTTCCTTTACTTTGAAGTTTTTGAATGTATGCTCGAGAGCTTTTAAGTCCTCTGGCTAAGCATAACTCAAATGATCATTAAATATGATTTGTTCATCATCAAAACTAGGAAGGGCAATAATCTCCTCTTTTTGATAATGACAAATCCCAAAAAAAACATGAAATTTAAGCACATGTAAATACACGAATGAGAGCATGATATGTATGAGAGTATAATGTATGTATGTATCATCAAATACAAACATGGAATATAAACATGGAATATAAATATCTATATGTCACCAAATACACATGTAATATAAACATTTGGTACTTCTCCCCCTTTTGACATAACAAAAATTGTTATACAACATTGGAAAAGAAATGGTTGGAGTATCCCCTACAAAATTAAAGATCCTAGCCTAGGTACAAGCTAAACTATTTAGATATAACTACATATAACCAAGATGGATAGCATATGAACACATGTATGGCAACAATCCACAACCTATATACAAGCTCTCCTTGAATTAAGGTATTTTAAGAGTATAGTGTCCAAGAGCTAACAAAATAAATTCATCGAAGAGGGAAACTAAAATTCATAAAGCCCATTCATATTTTTCATAAAGTAAACCAAATAGCATCCAGAACATCAACATCGTTTGAAATTTCACAATCAACAAAAATTAGAGGCCATCCAAACATAGACAAAAAGATCATAATTCACAAACTAAATCATAATCCAAAACACAAAAGCAATAAAGCTTGGAACTCCACTAAAAGCACAAAAAGTAGGAGAGGCAACTAGGGACTCAGTTTGGGAGTTGTGCGGTTCAGCAAAGTATGAATCATGTTAATCATCCCATCCAAGGAAGTGTAGCGCTAAATATCGATATCCACCACAATTCACGATGTAGAAGAAAAATAGTACACAAGAGATTTATGTGGCAAAGATGATTTGGAGGATATTATATTGATGAGAAAAAGAAGAGAAGATTACAATGATGGAGGCAAAATTCTAATATTATCAACTTTCACAAGAGACTAAGTAGCCTAGCCATCACAAGACATTTTGAGAGTATTGATCTATGTCTCTTTCTCTCACTCTATATAAAAATCCTTACATATATAGAGTATTTATAGATGTGACCTAATTGTGTTTGAGTCAAAGTAGAAGACTGACTCAAATAAGACTTTTACTAATTTAAGTCTTCTAGTAGAAGATAAATTTAGATAAATATTAGGCCCACTAAATTTCTTTCTAATATAATTAAGACTCTCTGAAAAATCCGGATTCGAGACACAATTAAGCCAACAATCTCTACCTTGGCTCAAATCCTCTTATTCTTTGAATTTGAATCTTCAATAGATGTGTTTGCCATTATCTCATGGAGTAGGATCAACGACCTTGAACATTGATCAAGCCCAAACAGATCTTGAACTTGTCAATTAGAATCACCTTCATCAATATATCTGTAGGATTTCTTGAAGTATGAATCTTTTGTAAAGAAATCTCGCCATCTTCAATAATGTCCCAAATAAAGTAAAATTGGACAACTATATGCTTTTGATCTAGCATGGTACATTTGGTTCTTCGAAAGGTGTATGATGCTCTGACTATTGCAAAAGATAGAAAGAATATTTTGAGAAAAACCAACTTCACTTGTCAATTCTTTTAGCCATAGAGCTTCTTTAACGACTTCTGTAGCTGTCATATACTCAGACTCTATTGTAGATAATGTCATAGTTGACTGTAAAGTACGCCTCCAACTAATAGGTCCTCTACAAAGAGTTAAAAGATAATCAGTGAAGGATCATCATCGATCAAGGTCTCCAATATAGTCTTAATCGACGTAGCTAATAATTTTGGCCTCTTGAATTGTATTCCTATCGAAACATAAGCCAATGTTATTGTAGACAAAATTTTTCTTGCCTTCTTGGATGAACCCTTCAGGCTCTTGTATTAAAATAAGCTCTTCTAATTCTCCATACATAAAGGTAGTTTTGACATCAAGTTGTTCTAACTCAAGATTATGAAAAGTAACTAAAGCAAGTGGAAAATGAATAGATGTGTGTTTAACCACAAGAGAGAAAATTTCACTAAACTCAACACCCTCCTTTTGTGAATACCCTTTTGTAACTAAACGGGACTTGAATTTAACACCATCTATCTCAGAGGAATCCTCTTTCTTTCAAAATATCCACTAGCAACCAATTTCTTTTTTACCTTCTAGTGATTTCACTGGATCCCAAGTATAGTTCTTTTGAAGGGAATCCATCTCTTCATTCATAGCAGCTTGCCATTGACAAGAATTCTTATCCTGCACCACTTCTTTATAGGAAGAAGGATCACCATTGTCAGTAACTAAGCAAAAGTTACCATATCTTTAAAACCATACCTTTCAGGTGGCTTTATGTTTCTTTGAGATCTTCGAAGTGGAATCTTCTCAGAAATTTGATTCTTAGAATTTTCTTGAGAGTTGGGCATGCTCTGAATATCTTCTTCTAAATGAACTACATGCTCCACCTCCACTTGTATTCTATCACCAAGACCTTTCTTGAGAGATTTTAACATAACACTTTCATCAAGTACTACGTCTCTCTCAATAATTACATTTGAAATAGTAGGATCCCACAAACGATAGCCTTTAACACCTTTGGCATAGTCTAAGAAAATACACTTTTTGGAACGTGCATCTAACTTATCCTTGACAACATGCACATAAGTAGGGCAAACAAAAATCTTTAAAGAAGAATAATTTGCAGACTGATTAGTTCATACCTTTTCAGGAGTCTTGTAATTAATGACTGTCTGAGGAGAGTGATTCACAATAAAACATGTTGTATTGACTGCTTCTGCCCAAAAGTCTTTGTCAAGATTAACTGTACTGAGCATATTACATGCTTTCTCTAACAAGGTTCTGTTCATCCTTTTAACCACACAATGTTGTTGAGGTTTTCCTAGGATGGTAAAGTGACATTCAATGCCTTCATTTTCAAAAAATTTGAGAAACTCTATAGATTTTTACTCTTCGCCATAATCACTTCTAAGGTATTCGATTTTTCTACCAGTCCTTTTTTCAACTAAAATTTTCCACCGTTTAAAAATAGAAAACACTTCTGTTTTGTGATGCAAAAGATAAATCCATACTTTTCTGAAAAAATCATCAATAAAATTGACAAAATAACGAGCACTAGATTTTGATGGAATAGGAGAGCACCACACATTAGAGTAAATATAATCAATTAAGTCTTTAGTATAATGACTACTGGTGTTTAACTTTACCTTGGACTCTTTACCATAAAGATAATACTCACAGAAATCCAATTTGCATGAGTTGAGGCCTTTCAGTAATTTTTTTTTATTGAGCTCACTTAAACCTTGCTCACTTATAAGACTGAGATGTATATGCTATAAGTGGGTCATATTAGAAGAAGAATCTTGAGAAATTACTGCTCCACCTTTAATGGTTTTTCCCACTAACTCATATAAATTTCCATGCTTTAGGCCCTTCATCACTATCAATAAGCCTTTAGCAACTTTAAGAACTCCACTTTCAGTAGAATACTTATAACCAGCAAAATCCAAAGCACCCAAAGAGAATAAATTCTTTTTCAAATCAGGAACATGTCTAACATCAGTAAGAGTTCTAATAATATTATCAAACATCTTAATTTTGATTGTTCCAATTCCAACAATTTTGCTTGGATTGTTATTACCCATCAAAACTAAACCACCATCATAAGACTTGTAGTCTTCAAACCAATCCTTATTAGGACACATGTGGTAAGAACAACCAGAATCAAGAATCCAAGTATCATGGTAATGATCAAAATTAGAACTAATAGAGAGAACATTACCATAATCATCATCGGAATTTTCTTCAACAATTGACACTTGTTCTTTTGCATGCTCTTTAGATTAAGATTCTCTTTCTTTCTTTGCTTTGAGCTTCCAACACTCTTTAATTACATGTCCCATCTTCTTATAATATCTGCAGTTTATTTCTTTGGATTTGGATCTAGAACGACCTGTCTTTGATCTTTCTTTGGTATGACCTCTGACAATCAATGCTTCTGAGTGTGACACATCCCCTTCAATCTTTTTTAAATATTCATTATATAGAAAGGCAACAGAAATATTATCAAATTTCAAATTCTTACCATACATGAGATTAGTCTTCAGATTCTCAAGAGAAGGAGGTAAAAATAATAATAAAATAATTATCTTGTCTTCATCTTCAATTTTAACATCAATGTTTAACAATTGAGAGACTATTTTATTGAAAGCATTAAGATGATCAATTGTATCCGTACCTTCTCTCATTTAAAAATTAAAGAGCTTCTACGTTAAGTAAACTTAATTTGAGATAGACTTACTCATATATTATTTCTCTAGCTTTTTCCATTACTCTGAAGGTGATGTTTATCAAGAAACGAATAGAGTACCTCATCGGTGAGATTGAGGATGATTGTGCTATGTGCCCTAGCCTTTTGGTTTTTTTAGACACTTTCAGTGACATCTTCAGGCTTGATGTCTTCCAATGTGTTTTTCAACCTTTGTTGAGTAAGAATTGCATGAACTCTTACTTGCCAAGACGATCACGATGTAGACATATTACAGTAGACATATTGAACTCTTACAGTAGACACATTAAATATTAATATTTAATTGCATGAACTCTTACTTACGCAATTCTTACACTTGTTCACGATGTAGATGAAGAACATAAAAGAAGAAAAATAGCACACAAGAGATTTTATGTGGTGAAGACGATCTGGAGGATATTGTATTGATGAGAAAAAGAAGAGAAGATTACAACGATGGAGGCGAAACTCCAATATCACCAACTCTTACAAGAGACTAAGTAGCCTAGCCATCATAAGATGTTTTGAGAGTACTGATATATGTCTCTCTCTCTCTCACTCTATATAGAAACCCTTACATGAATAGGGTATTTATAGATGTGGCCTAATTGTGTTTGAGTCAAAGTAGAAGACTGACTCAAATAAGACTTCTACTAATTTAAGTCTTCTAGTAGAAGATAAATTTAGATAAGGATTAGGCCCACTAAATTTCTTTCTAATATAATTAAGACTCTCCGAAAAATCCAGATTCGAGACACAATTAAGCCAACAAGGAAGAGCAAAACTCATCCACAAAACATTAGAGATGGGAACCTACTCAGCCATGCTCTGTGCCAAGTCCTCTAGATGAGCTAGCCTCTCCAAGAAGTCCAACTCAGAGCCTGGAGATGCAGCATGTGAAGGGCTAGTCCTAACATGTCCTACTCTTTGGCCTTTCTCAGCTGCATCAATCTCATCCTCCTTGCCCTGCTTATCATTATCTTCCTTGCAAATCTAAGATCCATCACATAAGAAAAAGATCATTTGAAAGAGAGTAAAGTGAGAGAAGGCATCAATAAGTATGTAGGAGTGGGATAGAGAGGAGTCACCTGAGGCGCAAAAGCACCAAAGTTCTAAAGAATGGAAGTGATGATGCCGGGAAAGCCAAGGGTGGCATGAGAGTATCGAATATAGTAGGCCATATGGTGGATAATGATATAAGATAAGCAAACCATTCACCCAGCTAGAAGATAATAAATGAGATATAATTCAATAAAGGACACCTTATCTCCATGTCCATCCTTTCAGAAGGAGGGTGCAAGCTAAAATCTAATAGATCACATACGCTTGAGGTGGAAGGAGGTTAGACTAAAGCTTACACATGGCGTCACCCCAATTTTCCTCAAAGATGATTTCAACAACTGACTGATATGAGGAAATTCAATTAGACTATTTTTGGATAATAATCATCTCTCCCTTGCTATAGGTATACTGAGTATAAAGCCTAGCACTACAAGGGTAAGACCATAAGAGGCATCAAAGGTTTTAGAATGTTCATCAAAGGTGGCATTTACATAAAAAACTCTGACATCATAATCATAAGTTTATGTCTGGTTATGAGAGATGTCCAGCATTGAGCATCAAATAATGATTTAAGATTCAAGGAGGGAAGATCATCAAAATCCACAGGATGAGGAACAACAATGTGGGAACTTGCAAACTTCATTTGAAAGAAAGTAAAGGATTCAAGTGATGGAAATTTGGGAGGGAAAGGGTTATTATCAAGGGAAGAGGAGGATCCTTCATCTTTTCTCTTCTTTGAGACAAGACTTTTGAATCTACGAGCCATCGGAAGAGAAGAAATCAAAATTAAGGTGGGGGAAGGAGAGAGATCAAAGGATAAAGGGCCTAAATGGAGTGAGAGGCCTTGGATTGCCTTAGAACCACTCTAGAGCACTTGGGGGATCATGGGAGGAAGCCACGCATGAAGAAGATATCAAAATAACCCGGTGGCTAGGGTTTTAAAGTTAAAATGGCTGATTTTGCACATATGAAATGTCCATTGATGAATAGGGCATCCAACTACAATTTGGCGTTTGAAAATTTTTCAAAACTGGATGTCCATTTCTCAAATGGGCATCTCACAATGAATATTGGTTGACCAAAAAACATTGAAGCAGATGTCCATTTATCAATTGAGTGCCTGATTCAGACAAAATTGCATACCCCTATAAAATTCAAAAATAAAACTAAAGACCCAATTACAAAAGCTCTTAGTAAATCTTGCAAGTTTTGAAACATCAATTACATTCTGGATTAAACAAAACCGCATCTCATCTCTAATTGCAAACCCCTATAAAGTTTAGAAATAAAACTAAAGACCCAATTACAAAAGCTCTTGGTAAATCTTGGAAGTTTTGAAACACCAATTGCATTCTAGATTAAATAAAATTGCATCTTATCCAAAGGTTTTGTGAAAATATTCGTGAGTTGATCGATTTCAATAAAAGTTAAAGGAATGTCCTTTTTCGAAACATGATCCCGAGAAAATGATGGCAAATATCAATATGTTTTGAACAAGAATGTAATACCAGATTTTTGGATAAATTAATAGCACTAGTATTATCGTAATAAATTGGTACATTTCAAAAAGCATAACCAAAATCTTGAAGTGTTTGCCTCATCCATAGGATTTGAATGCAACAACACTCTATGGCTACATATTTGACCTTGATTGTAGAAAGAGCCATTGAGTTTTGTTTCTTGGAACTCCATGAGACTATAGACTTTCCAAGAAACTGGCATATACCCTTTCTATCCATGCGACATTTGACATAACCTGCATCACAAAAACTCATTAAATCAAAACAATTACATCTTGGATGCCACAATCCTATGCTTAGTGTGCCCTTAAAATATCTAAGTATGTGTTTCATGGTAACTAGATGGGATTTCCTAGGGGATGCTTGAAATCTAACACATAAGTAAATACTAAACATAATATCGGGTCTACTTGCGGTAAGATATAATAAACTACCAATCATACCTCTATACCATTTTTTATCAATCATTTCACCATCTTCATCCTTGTCTAGTTTGGTTGAAGGGCTTATTGGAGTTCCTAGTGCTTTGGCTTCATCCATGTTGAACTTCTCAAGTAGCTTCTTAGTGTAATTAGCTCGCTGAATGAAAATCCCATTTTATACTTCCTGTAATTGGAGTCCAAGGAAGAAGTGTAATTCTCCCATCATGCTCATCTCAAAATCTTTCTTCATAGTGATTGTAAACATCTCACACAGGTTTTCATTAGTAGCACCGAATATAATATCATTAAAATAAATTTGTACTATTAATAGATCATTATGCATTTTCAAGAGAAATAATGTCGTGTCTATATAACCTTTTTGAAATCATTTGACATAAAAAAGGAAAGTCTCTCATACCAAGCTCTTTGAGCTTTCTTAAGACCATATGGTGCCTTCTACAATTTTAAAATATAGTTTGGAAAATTCAAATCCTCAAATCTAGGAGGTTGTTTAACATAAACATCTTCAGATAAAAGGCCATTTTAAAAGTACTTTTAACATCCATTTAAAATAGTTTGAAACTTTTATAGCATGCAAAAGCAAGTAAAATCCAAATAAATTCCAAATGCACAAATGGTTGTAAAAGTTTCTTCAAAATCAATACCTTTGATTTTGTTGAAACCCTTGGCCACTAATTTAGCCTTCTCTCTAACCATGATACCATTTTCATCTAGCTTGTTCCTATAGACCCATTTAGTACTAATAATTGAGTAGTCATTTGGTCTTTAAAAAAGCTCCCAAACTTAATTTTGCTCAAATTGATTTAGTTTTTCTTGCATAGTAAGAATCTAACTCTCATCCTTTTTAGCTTCCTAGAAGTTTCTAGGCTCAATATGAGAGAAAAAAAATGCAATATAGTTGAGACTATACTTGATATAATGATGAGTTTTTATCCCTTAATTAACATCACTTATGATTTGATCTATTGGATGATTTTTCTTGAATATTCACTCCTTGAGTAACTTCTTATCATTCTCTTGCTCCTTTGGTTTATCACCTCCATCATCAACATTCTTCTCATTTGACTCTTTGCTAGTCTCACCATCCTTTCTCTTGGATATTTGGAAATCATCCATCCTTTTGGAGATCTCTACATCATCAACAACTTTTTTCTCCCAACAAGGGTTAGATTCATTAAATTCAACATTGATAAACTCTTCAACAATCAAAGAGGACTTTTTGAAGACTCTAAATGCTCTAGAAATAGAAGAATAGCCAAGAAATATGTCTTCAAAAGTCTTGGAATCAAATTTTAATAAATAGTTATTTATATTCAAACTAAAATATTTGCATCTGAAAATATGAAAATATACAACATTTGGCTTTTTCCCCTTCCACAACTCAAATGGGGTTTTGTCAAGAATTTATCAGATAGAAACTCTATTTAAGATGTAGCAAGCCATGTTAATGGCCTCCACCCAAAAATACTTGGGTAGGGAGTACTTGTTAAGTGTGACCCTTGTTATCTCTTGAAGAGATCTATTCTTACTCTTAACAACTCCATTTAGTTGTGGAGTACGAGGAGCTAAAAAACTATGCTCGATGGCATTTTCAATGCAAAACTCTTCAAACTGATTTTTTAAAATTCTCTTCCATGATCACTTCTAATTTTGGAAATTAAATAACCCTTTTTAATTTGAGCATATTTTCAAAACCAACAAATGTATCAAAAGCTTCACTTTTATTTGCAAAAAATAGAACCTATATATATCTAGAAAAAGTCATCAACAATTATAGAGACATAGTTTTTACCTTCTAGACTTGTAGTCTCAATGGGTCCAAATAATTCTAGGTGAAGAAGTTGAAGTAGCCTTATAGCTGATACCACCTTCTTAGGTTTGTGGGAGGACTTCACTTGCTTTCCTATTTTGCATGTGTCACTTATTTGATCTTTGATGAACTTGCCTTTGGCTAGTCCTTTCGCAAGCTACTTCCGGTTGACTTTGGCAATTTTATCCATGCATGTGTATCCAAAGTGTCTATGCTACATTCATAGTTTTCATGGACTATAAAATACTTTTTAACATTAAGGTCATTTTGATCAATAGCATAAATATTTCCTTCATGATGACCCATAAAAGTAATATTACTGCTATAATTATATGTAACTATGTAATAATTAGATTTAAACAAGGCATACAAATTTTTATCACATAATTAACTAATACACAACAAATTATGCTTAAATTTCTCGACTAAGAATATACTTTTAATAAGAGAGGAATCAATAGAAATATTACCTTTACCATTATCTCCAAATGTAACAAATCCTTCATCTTTACTTACCAACTCATTGAACATTAATGCATTTTTCATCACGTGTCTTGAATATCCACTATCGAGGAACCATTTCCCATTCTTCTTCTTGGAGTAAAGGCACAACTAACACATCAAAATTGAGTTAGTCCCCATTCTCAATTATGGGTCCTCAAGATTAGAAAAATGAGTATGCAAATAAATACAAATAATTATGCAAGAAATATGAGATGAAATTACTTACCTATACTGTATTAGCTAGAGAATGACCATAAAATATAGCTAGTAAAAGCTCATGGGTCATCCCTATCTACTCCAACAATAATTATGTTAGAGAGGTGTTAGGAACCCAAATTAGCTTGGATTCCTTAGCTTCTAAGATTATCCCCTCAGGTACTCATATTTTTTTAAGAAAAAGATTTCTCTTAATTGGATAACTAATATAACATGTCCCCTTCTACAACAATAAGTGCAAGTCAATTGAGAATGAGTTGCTTTTGAAGCCTTTACAAAAGTAGTTTTAGTACCTTTGAACTTAGAAGTTGAAATAAAGCCTAAACTAGATTTATTCAAAACATTCCTTTCTCTTTTAAGAATCATGTTTAAGGTAGTATTTCCATTAGAGAAACTTTGTAAAGATTTTCTCAAATGGCTATTTTCATTTCTAAGAATTTCAAGATCATTTTGGCTCACAAGTAGTTTTAGAAGATTTTAAAATATCATATTCTACTTGGAGTGTATTATCCTCTTTGAACTTGCAAGTGTTTTTGGAAGATTTCAAAGTATCAAAATCATTCTCAAGTAAAATTAGTTTCTTTCTCAAAGAAGCATGCTTGGGACTCAATTTTTCATGCCATGAAAATAATTTTTCAAAAGCTTCTTATAATTCCTCAAAGGATAATTCTTGACATGAGGCATAAGTTCACAATTTTATTGTCGAATGAGACATCCTCACTCTCCTTTTAAAATTGATCCCATGTTGCCACCATTGCCTTTTTTCTTCTTGGCCTTGAATTTCTTTGTTTGGTTATTCAGAGGGCAATTGGCTTTCCGGTGGCCTGACTTCTTGCACTTGAAGCATGTTGGTATGTCTTCTTCTTCTTCCATGATTTGATTACTCCTCTTTTCTTGGCTTCTTTGGCATATGCTTCTTTTGAGAAATTTTTTGAACTTCCTTGTGAGAAGCACCATGTCTTTATCACTCTCCTCCTCTTCTTCTCCACTTGATTTCTTATCTTTGAAAGCAATACTCTTCTTCTTCTTGTCTTTATTGTCCTCTTGCATCCAGTCCTTCATTGTCATTTTGTGAGTAATTAGAGATCCTAGGAGCTCCTCCAAAGGTAGTGTATTAAGATCTTTAGTCTCTTGTATTATCCTTACTTTTGAATCCTAAGTTCTAGGCAAACATGTTAAAATCTTTCTCACTATCTCATCATTAGCATAAGCTTTACTAAGAGATTTAAGAGTGTTGATAATATCGGTAAAAAAAGTAAATATTTCAGTGATAGAATCATTTGGCTTCATCTTAAAGAGTTCATAATGGTTAACTAATATATTCACTTTAGATTTTCTCACTTGTCTTATACCCTTATGGGTAACCTCAAGACAGTATTATATGTCATGAGCCATTTCACAAATTCTAACAAGGTTAAATTTGGATGGATCAAGAGCACAATATAAAATATCCATCACTTTTACATTCAAATAATCATTTTTCTCATCAATCTCATTCCACTCATCCTTAGGTTTGGGAACGTTCACCCCATCAATTATTTTGGTGGGTGGAGTGTACCCTTCCTCTACCAACCACCACAGATCTAAAGATCTGAATTTGGGCTATCCAATAATTGAAATGAGTACTATTAAATAGAGGTGGATGAGGGGTAGATTGCCCATCTTAAAGAGATGGAGGAGCACTAAAATTTTCCATAAATATGGATGGAAAAACTCTAGATGGTTAACCAAAAACAAGAGCACCAACCTCTAATACCAATTAAAAGCACAAACACTACCAAAGAGGAGGGGGTTGAATTAGGTTTTTGAGAAACAATGACAAACTTTGATAAATCAAAGCCAAATCAATCCTCCAAAATGATTCAAAGCCAATCTCAATCAATCACAAGTGCAAATAAGTAAAGAGAGAGTGCATCATAATACAACACAGTTCAAAGACCAACCACTCCTATTCTATTGCCCTTGCCTCCATCTTTGTTGGGGAGTCACAAGAGCGTCAAATCAAATCCATATAGTGAGCCAGACACCAAACCATTCCAAAAGCTCGAGCTCATGGGATATGGGTCTTTTTCACTATATCTATTGGACTCTATCTATCCAATATCCGATGTGGGACTAGTTCATCACACCTGACATTATAACAATCTCCCCCTTCAGGTGTGATTTGACCACATCGATTTAACACTCTTAATCAAGAACTCTTTTATTCGACCACTTCCACCGTGTGACCCATGTCCTCGCACTGGCCTTTAGTGCCTGTGCCCTTGCGTCAGCTTCTGGCGCCCACACTTGTGTGCTCGCCATCCTAGCGCCAACGCATGTGCCCTCTCTCCGGCCTCAAGCCGGCCTCGCACGAGCGCTCGAGCTCTTGGGCCTGCACTCACACCTTTGCCGGCCTCGCGCTCGCGTCCTCTCGCTGGTCTTTGCCATGAGACTAACATGTGACTCAATTTAGTCGCATCATCGCGGTAATATTTGGTCTTAAGAGTTTGCATAGCTTTGAACCTGAAGCTCTGATACCACTTGTTGGGGAGTCGCAAGAGTGTCAAACCAAATCCATATAGCGAGCCGGACACCAAACCATCCCAAAAGCTCGAGCTCATGGGATATGGGTCTTTTTCACTATATCTATTGAACTCTATCTATCCAATATCCGATGTGGGACTAATTCATCACACCTGACATTATAACACATCTTAAGGACTTCAACTCTCCACTAGAGCATTACGTTATCGGTGAAGCCAACCCCTTATGACCCTTCTTATACCAACCAGCAAGATAAACTCCCAACCGGAGGTTAAATCTCTCAACCACTACAAACAATCTTGGAGTGGATTATAAGTGGGATGATAAAAACAGATGATATAATTTTAGGTCACATAAAGTTCTCTTAAGAAAGAGGTAAAGGGCAATGAAAATTTACTTGAAATTGAAAAGTTAGAACAATTTGAAGACTAAAGAACTCAAAGGGCTTTAATCTCTTTTCCACAAAGATTGGAAGTTGTAAAAACTATTTAGAGAAGCCCCTTCATCTCTATTTATACCTTTGGAGTCAAATCTAGCTGTTGGAGATGAAATCCTACAACTAGGTTCACTCCTATGGTAAAAAATCTATCCGTTATTCTCGTCTAAAATCTGAACCAGATGATAGCTTTAGATACCAATCGACCGATTATGGTATATTAGGACTCGCCCATGGCCCAACCGGTCATTTGGTTCAATTAGAATTGGAATACCAACCAAGCTTCCAATTACAAATTGGGCATTTGATTTTGGTTTATAAACTAGAACTTGAACCACAAGCCGGATGTCTTGTTCTCAACTGATCATCTAGTTTTGCATAGAACTAAATTTGAATTTTTAGTTTGACCCAAGATGTTATCATTTGGTTCTCAATCAGACATTTAGTTTAATCAGAAAAACTCTGTTAAGAGTTTTCTATAGAACTATACATGACAAAGAACTCTAAATAATTAATCTTAAGACACATTTTTTACTCGACTAAAAATAAAAGAAAAGCTAAACCTAGTTGATGTCAAGATCTTGAGTTACTTTGGCTTTATCTGTATTATTCATGAATCTTTAAGTTGTTATAGACACCTTTAAGTCACTTCATGTCATTCTATCATTCTATAATCTATTCAAGTCATGCTCGCCAATCTACCATTACACTTCCTTTACTTTGAAACTTTCAAACGTACCCTTAAGAGCTTTTAAGTCCTTTAGCTAAACACAACTCAAATGATCATTAAATATGGTTTGCTCATGATCAAAACTAGGAAGGGCAACACAACTCTCCATTAGTATGTCATTTCTTTCAGGTAAAGCCACACCCTTACAACTCATTGTAAATTGCAAGTGATGCTCCAAAACATAGAGTCAATTCTCTCACTCCTAACACCCTAAATTATGGGAATTAAAGTACAATACAATCTCACTATAAGAGTCTCTCAAAATTGAGCACAAGGGCAATATGAGGATTTGAAAGTGAAATGCCTTAAGATAAAAGCCAAATGAGTCTATCACCAAAAAATTTACAGGTTTTACTAACAATTATAATTGCTTTGATATCTATTGGTAAAATCTACTCTATTGCTGAGATGATAATAAACATTTGAGATGTCTTCCTAGGTTATATGATCCGAAGGTGATCGTTATTCAAGAAGACAATGATTTGAATGTTCTACCTTTGGATGAACTTATGGTATAGCTTGTCACCAATGAGATAATTATGAATGATCAGCTTCAAGAGGAAGGTGAGGACAAGGAAAAGAAAAGAATGCCTTCAAAGCAAAAGAAATAGTGATGAGAAAAATGATACTTCTCATAATAAATTCAAGTTCCTCAAAAGAAATAATATGCTAAGGAAGCCCCAGAAAGACAAGGAGGAATCAACTGAATAAAGCCTTATATGCTTCAAATGCAATCAACTGGATTGCCCAATTCTTGTCCAAATCAAGAAAGAAAGTTGAAATAAAAATAAAACATTCAAGACTACATAGAATGACTCCAATGAGAATAAAGAGGATGAATCATCAGAAGGAAAAATTCTCAATCTTTGCCTCATGGCTCTTAAGGATGAAATGACCAATTTATTGAATTATAAGCAACATTTGTAGATTTATTTTCTAAGTATGAAAAATTACTTTTGAAGTACAATGTTTTTAAAAAAAACGTTATGTTACTGAAAATAATATTGAAAAGACAAATATTCTAAAAGTTATATGCGATTCAAAAATTTTGAAAGGAAAATATTAATTTGAAAAAAGCTTTGGAAAACTAAAAATTTGAAAATGAAAGAGTTTCCAAAGTTGCATGTAATTGCAAGCATGATCTTGAGAAATTTCTAAGAGAGAATGATGATTTGAAAAATTCTTTGAAAATTTTATTTGATATTATCAATGCCTTGAATATGATCTTAAAGAGTCAAAGAAATGTCTTGAGTAAATCTGGATTTAACTTTATTTCATGTTCAAGATCCAAGGGAACTAAATCAGCTTTTGTGTCATCATATCTAGAATCATCATATTTGAAATATCATTATTATTACCAACATGGACATTGTCTAAGTGGTTTTTGGTAACCCAAACTCCAACTTTGAGTTTGACAAGAAATAGGGTTGAACTTTGAGCCTAATTCAGGGTGAGTGGGGGCCAATTTGAAGTGAAAAAGAGCTAAAAACTGGGGCCCAGATTGACCCACATTTAGATGCCCAAACCATAGAGGTTCAGGCATCTAAACCTCATAGACTAGGCATAATCTGAAAAAATAAAAACAATATCTCTCTGAATCCATCAAAGAGTGATGGAATTTTCAAAGAATGAGGGGTCTAATCTAGAAATATCAATCAAGGGTTTGAATATGAGGTTTATGGAAAGAATATATCTATCAAATCTCTAAATTAAATCAATCAAAGATCTAAATTGGAGATTCTCTCAATCCTATAAAAAGGGGGATAGAGCACACAAATTGAAGGGAGATTAATAGTCGATTCTTAGGTGAAATTTTGCATGAATTGAAGAAGGAGATCTAGTCATCAAGGAGGAGGCTGAGAGAGCATTGCCAAGGAGTTAAGAAAGATGTAAGTTCCCATGCTTCTACTTCTACCCCCCCCCCCACAACCACCACCACCACCACCCACACACACAAAAAACCCAACCTTCCCCTCCACTTCCAAGCCCATGGCCACCTAAATCCTCATTCTCATCAAGCCGCCATATGTTCATATGCAAATTGCATAGTTATTTAAGTTTGGATAACCAAACCTAGGAGACCATGTGCCCAAACCATGCCATGAATGCCCATCAACACCATGGCCACCTATGGTATCACTTCATAGCCACTTGGTTTTTCTTATTTGGAGGATGAAACCTTGATGGACCAGATGCCCGAACCATGCCACGAATACCTAGCAACATTGTGTCACCCTTAGTCTCACTTCAAGGGTCACTTGTTTCCCTGCATTTGGAAGATCAAACCTAAATAGACCGGACGCCCGAACCATTCCATGGATGTCTAGCAACACCATGGCCACCCACGGCCTTACTTCACAGGTCACTTGGTTCCCCATGTTCTAACAATCAAACCTAGAAGGATCAGATATCTAAAACTTCAAATCAGACATCTCTTCCACCACATCAATGTCATGGTCATCCACAGTCTTGCACATAGACAAAACATTACCACTGTTGTGGTCACCTATGGCCCCCTACCTCTACCACTATGTCATCAAGATTAAGCTTTGAAGCATATACTGGAAGACAATGAATAACATTAACAAAGGCTCCTTTGAACTTGAATAAGAATGAAGAGAACTAAAATAACTAAAACTCAAAGAACTAATCTAGCCTTCAAGCTCATAGAACTATGTTGGCCCTAAAGCTGGCCAAACTAAGCCAATCTTCTGGCGCGCTAAACTAAGTTACCCTTCAAGCTTGTAGAACCAAACCAGCCTTTAAGCTTGTCAGACTAAGCTAGTCTTTAGGCTTGTAAAACTAAGCCAACCATCAAGCTCGTAGAACTAAGCTAGCCTTCAAGCTCATAGAAACTAAGCCAATCTTTGAGCTCACAGAACTAAGTTAGTCTTCTGGCTCGCAAAAATAGGCCAGCCTTCGGTCTCATAGAATCAAGCTAGCCGTCGGGTCGCAGAATCAAGTCAGCCTTTGGGCTCACCAAACTAAGCCAATCTTTGAGTTTGCAAAACTAAGCTAGTATTTGAGCTCGTAGAAATAGGCCAGCCTTCAAGCTCGTAGAGATAAGCTAGCCTTTGAGTTTGTAGAAACTAAGCCAACCTTTGTGCTCGTAGAACTAACCTAGCCTTCAAGGTCATAGAAATAGGCCAACCTTCAAGCTCATAGAATCAAGCGAGCCATCGGGCTTGTAAAACCAAGCCAGCCTTTAGGCATGCCAAACTAAGCCAACCTTTAGACTTGCGAAACTAAGCCAACCTTTGGGCTCACAGAAATAAGAAACCTTTTGGCTTGTAAAACCAAGCTAGCTTTTGAGCTCGTATAACTAAGTCAACCTTGAGCTCCAAAACTAAGCCAGCCTTTAAGTTCACAAAAACAAGCCAATTTTAGGCTTGTAGAACTAAGACAATTTTTGGGCTCACAAAAATAGGCTAGCCTTTGAGCTCGCAGAACTAAGCCAGCTCTTACGCTCATAGAACCAAGCCAACCTTTGGGCCCATAGAATCAAGCCAACCTTTGGGCTAGAAGAATCAAGACAACCTTGGGCTTGCCAAACCAAGCCAACCCTTAGGCTCACTAAATCAAGCCAGCCTTTGAGCTTGTTAAATATTTATTAGCCAGCCTTTGGGTTTGCAATCAATTAGATTATAAGTTAGGTCTTAGGCTTGCCGAATATCTATAAGTTAGTCCTCAGGCTCGCAATCACTTGAACCATAGGCCAGCCTTCAGGTCCATCATAATGTCATCATGATAGATTGAGGGCTCCTAAATCAACCAAGACAACTCCTAATGGAAATAAAGTTCAGTTGAATTCCAATTGAGTCTAACAATATTCAAACTAAATCAAAATAGATTCATGAAAGCAAATATGGCAACCTAAGAGGAGAGATGAATTAGGTTTATAAACAATAGTTAATATGTTTGCAATTACAAACCAATGGAAAAAATCACAAGTCCACAAGTAATGAATTAATCATGAATGCTATACTGTAAATAGAGGAAAGTAAAGAAGGCATCATGATTTGTACATATGTCGAGGACCAACCACACCTACTCCACTACCCTTGCCTCGGTCTTGAGAACTTGGACTCTCCACTAGATTCATTATTTCTTGAGATGAAGCTAAGTATTTACACCAAACTCTAAATTGGAGTGTCACTTCATTCTACTAAAGCTACACCTGTACAACTATTGCTCCAACCAACAAGAATCAACCCCTACACTAGAGATTTGATCTCTCAAATACTTCAAAAACCCTTGGAGTGATTTACAAGTGGAAAGAATAAAGAATGTGCTATAATTATGCCTCTCTATAAAAGCCTCTCAAGATGAGTACAAGGGCAAAAGATATGAAAGTTGAAGATCAAAGTGTAGAGCAATTAGAGGCTAGAGGCATGGGAAAGCTTATTTCTTTTTCTCAAAAATAATCAGAGATGTAAAGTTTTCAACTAAACAAGTCCCAAGCCCTTAAATACCAGTTGGTGAGAGCACTAACAGTTGAGTTGTACTATGCATCATTCTAGTGTCTGAACCATAATAATTTGGGAGTCCAAAGCCTCCCATAGTCAGATTTTACTAGCTATTGAAGCTGATGTCATAGGTTTAGGTGTCCAATCACAAGGTCCAGATGTCTGAATAGTATAATTTCAGATGTCTAACCAATGCACCAAGCATCTGAACCCTGAATATGAAATTTCAGAAGTTATTAACTTCTAAATCTTCGGGTGTCCAATCTTGAGGTTTGGGCTTCCAAAGCTGTCAATAATTTTCAGAGCTATTTCCGCTATGTTAGGGCATCCAAATAGTTTAGTTTGGGCATCCAAAGTTGACAAACAAAATAGCTTTTGTTTTACTGTAACTTCAGATTTTATATTTGATATCTTCTCAAGCTAACCTTGAATCAATAATCAGCCATTGAAGGCATTCTAAAGTAAATTGAGTGTTAACTAAATCTCTAAACTAAGTATTCAAAAAGCATATCTCTAACTTAAACAACAAATAGAAATTCTAAACTTATTGAGCCAACTTTGATGATCTCTTAAACCTTCTTCAAGCCATCTTCAATTCTTCAAGTTTTCTCCGTTGATCCACTACATGCCTCATCTTAAATAATATCTTTATATTCATCCACACTTGAGGCTTTTGAATGGACTTGATCCTCATTTCGTACTCAGCTTGATTATTTGTTATGCAAAACTCAAGAAATTAACCAAATACAAAGTTCTTACATCATCAAAACTATAAAGGGCAAACTCTAATTAAGTCAAGCTACAACAAATTTAACTGAGTCCCACTAGGTGTGGTAAATCTCTAGTGGCACTCCAAAGCTATGCCCAAATACATGAGCAGTGAGTAATGCTACCATCTTGACCTAAACTAGAACTAGTTGAGTAGAAGTAAACTAGGTCAAACTGAGTTCCACTAAGTATGCTACAAAAGCCTTTGGTATCACTCTAATACTATGCCCAACTCCATAAACAGTAGGTAATACACACTTCAAATTAACAAATTTATTACCTACACCTCATTGACTATGGAAATACTTCAAAATCAACAAAGTTATTGCCTATGCCTAATTGGCTATTGGAAATATTTTAAAATTAATGAAGTTAATGTCAATATCTCATTGACTATGGAAATACTTTAAAATAATAAAGTTATTACCTACGTCTTTGGAAACACATCAAAATCAACGAAGTTATTACCTATGTCTCATTGGCTATGAAAATACTTCAAAATCAATGAAGCTATCGACTATGCCTCATTGGAGATGAAAATACTTTAAAATCAACAAAGTTATCACCTATGCCTCATTGGCTATGGAAATACTTTGAATTAACGAAGTTATTGCCTACACCTCATTGGCTATGAAAATACTTCAAAGCCAACAAAATTATTTTCTATGCCTTATTAGATATGAAAATACTTTAAAATTAACAAAGTTATTGCCTATGCCTCATTAGCTATGGAAATACTTCAAATCAATAAAGTTGTTGCTTATATCTCATTGGCTATAGAAACACTTCAAAAAAATTTCACCTACACCTCATTGGCTATGTTAATTCTTCAAATTCATGGACTTATCTCCAATGTCTTATTATATAATGGAAGTATTCTAACTCAAATGAAATTATTTCTAATATTTTATTAGCTAATGAAAATACTTCAAACTCATGGAATTATCACCAACGCCTTATTGGCTAATAGAAATATTTCAACTCAATGAAGTTATCTCCAACTAGGGCCTATAAATGACTTTCAACTCCCTATAATCAATCATCCCTTATTGGCTAATAGAAATAGTTCAAACTCATAGAGTTATTGCCAATGCCTTATTGGGTAATGAAAATACTCCAATCCAATAAAATTACCTTCAACGCCTTATTGGCTAATGAAAATACTTTAAAATTCATGGACTTGTCGTCAGCACCTTATTAGCTAATAAAAATACTCCAACCCAATAAAGTTATTGCTTATGCCTCATTGGCTATGGGAACACTTCAACCAAATGAGGTCATTGTTTGTGCCTCATTGACTATGAAAATACTTTAACTCAAGAAGTTATTGCCAAAGCTCAAAGCTATCAAAAACACTTCAAGCTAATCACAAAAAGCTGCCAGTAACAACATTTAACAAAGTTATTGCCAAAGCTCAAAACTATTAGAAATACTTTAAACTTCTCTTATCTCCTCCCATGCCCCACTAGATGACACCATCAACATCTACTAAGGATCTCATAAAATTCTATCAATATCAAACACCACATGGTCTAGCAAAGATAGCAGTTTTGCAATGCCTATTAGAGCTTCTTTTCCACTCCTCCCTTTTTTATTATCATATTTTTTATAATTTCATGTTGAAATTTATTGTAAAGTGAAGGTATATTCTTACTTAAGTCATATATCATTTCGCATATTAATCAAGCTATGCTTTTCTTTTTTTTGTGTGTCTCTATTTTATTAGCTAAGTTTCTTACTTTAAGAGGTTTTTGACAATCGTTGGGTAATTAACAATAGGGGCTTGTGTGTGTTGAAAGTCAATGTTCCTATAACACCTGATTGTGCACTCAAATTAAGCAAACTTTGATTTGTGCATCAAGATCGTTCCCCAAAGTCTCCACCATCCCAGGCCGCCCATTTCAATCCCATAGACACATTTTCACTATTTGCACAATTAGATAGGATAAGTCTTTTAAAGCAATTTGGGTACCTAGGGAAATGGTTTCAAAATTTTAAAGATCCATAAAAATTTGGTTTTCAAAAGTTTTTTCATACTTGAATAATTGAGATTAACTTAGAGGTGAGCAATGTACTTCAAAATATGTTCAATTTTATGGCCATTGTCTAGCTAAAATAATTCAGGTAAATATTTATTGCATAGTTTTTTGTTCTCAGGTAAAATATTTTTCGCTTCTTTATTTTTTACAATATTGCATGTCTCTAAGAGAAGTTTTGTTGTTTGAACAAGATGGTTCAAATGACCTAACATGTCCCATAAGTAGAGGAGTAGAAATCTACTATCTAACAAGTTGTGGACCTATAATACAAGTGGGTACTAGATTTTTAATGTTTATATCTTAGGTTTGCTCCCATTCCAACAATTAAAATGAAAATTAGTTCCATCAACTCTTCTTTAATTAATAATGTTTTTCTTGTTGAAGGATTTAATTATAACTTACTTTCAATTAGTCAATTATTTGATAAAAGATTTTATGTTTTTTATAAATCAAATCTATGCATAGTTAGACATAATGATAGTAATATTGTTATTTTTATTGGTCATTGTAATGCAAATGTTTATACTATTAATCAAAATAACCTCAAGAATGACATATGTATTATACCATATGATAGCAATGAATAGGTATGATAGAATATTAGCGCATGCAAGCATGGACTCAATTGTCAAAGTTAACCAAAAGGAGCTTGTGGGGGGTCTACCTAGCAGCAAAGTCACCAAGAATCAAATTTGTCCATACCAAATGAAAAGGTACGTCAAAGCCTCTCATAAAGCTAAAAACATGATGATGATAACAAAACCACTGCAACTTATACACTTAGACTTGTTTGGACCAATTGTAATTATAAGTCTAGGAGGTAAAAATTATACTTTTATTACTATAGCCCCTTGCTTTATAAGGATTTTTTTTCCTTGATCATAAAAATGATTCTTTTGATGTATTCACTAGATTTTGTAAAAGACATCAAATGAAAAAATTTACATAATTTCAAAATTTATAGTGATCATGGATGTGATTTAAAAATCATCCATTTGAAAACTATGAAAATCATTTGAGCATAATTTTTTGGCACCTTGCACACCACAAAAAAATGATGTAGTTCAGAGGAAGAATAGTTATTATCAAGAAATGACAAATAACATGCTTAACAAGTATTCCTTTCCCAAGTAATTTTGGGTTGAGGCCATTAACATAGCTTGTTACATCTTGAATAGGATTATTGTCATACCATTTGAGTTGTGGCATGGAAAAAAAAAAGTCAAATATTGTATATTTTCATATTTTTCGATACAAGTGTTTCTTAAAATATGCATTCTTAAAAATGTCAATAGATGGTTCCAACTCTTGGGACTGGCTGAACACCAAGAACTGGCCAAAGTGCACATGGCACTAAGGGCTAATTGGTTAATGGTTAGTTTATATCCTATGAAGGCCTCCCTAATGAATCCTTAAACTAGGAATCTAAGTCCCATATGAGGAATGATCCAATAAGTGTTGTGAGAGCACCTAAACTCCTTAAACAAACTCTTGAAGTCTTCTTGGTTGCCAAAATATTCTATTTGTGTGCTAGAGGGGAACTTAAACACCAAGACAAGGTGTTCCACAAGATTCTCCCATAGAATGCTCTCAGATAAACAAAGTTGGAGGCCAATCTCTAGACAACTTCAAGTTATCCACCAAGTCATCATCAAAGATGAAGTTCATGGAGTGAAATGAACAATGGATAGTCACCACTAGAGCAAGATCATTGGGGCACAAAGTCATCGTGAAAACCTAAGATGAAATGAGGTTATTGTTAGGGAAGAAGAATAAGGGGCGTTATATACCAAACCTCCAATGGTGCAAATTAGCCAAGCTGTGCCCTTCCGATTCACACCAATCTTGGCAAGAACATGGGAGTGTTTCACAAATTCAAACCATTAGAGACAAGTGGTACAATCCTATCCATCCTCGGATTGTGCCCCATCTGAGAATTGACATGCCATTTGAACTTGATCAATCCAAGACACGCTGAGGGGACTAAGATCCCATGATACTAATGTCCTATGCCTTGGATGATGTAGTCCATATTCAAGCCTATGTGCCGAGTTGTAGAGATTTCAAGTCAAATAAGCTTGGGGGCCAATAATGTGTACATAAAGCTTGGCTCATAAAAACCAAGCCCCAAGACTAAGACTACTCAAACTGAGTTCCAAGAAATGATTTCAATCTCAAACCTAAAAATGATCCCTTGCAAGCCCTCATAACACAACATCCCATTCTAGTTTTAGGAAGAGGGCCTGAGCTACTACTTGGTGCCACAAGAAGCAAATTGAGCTCCCATTGCTTAGTCAAAACTCCAAGAGCCCAAATTTATGAGCACACCAACTGCCCCATGAACTCAAGAGCCCAATCAAGCTCTTGAACCTCAACCCAAACTTCAGAGCTTGAATGATGAGATACATGGGCTTCCTCATAGCCTGCTCATCTTACTAGCATCACAGTTAGCTAGGTTGGGGACCTAGACCCTTGTCAGGCCTCTAAAGCCTGGCCAAGTCTCTAAGCATGGCAAAGCCTCCAGAGCTTGGATCATAAAGCACCTCAACTACTCCCACAACACCAAGGTCTTGGCCATAGCCATATGATGTGGCCTCAAGAGCCCAAATAATGGCCTCCTACTCCACCTTCCACAAAATGACAATGAGAGAATCTTCCCTTATATGAGAACAAGAGTGAAAAGTCAAGCTTACCTCTGTGTCTATTTAGAATTACCATTCCATACCTATATATAAAAGCCACGAGGTGAGACCATTTCAAGGGATTCTTCTCATCTTCCATTCATTCTCTCTTACAAGAATACAGCTCTCATCATCAGAGCTTATCTCTAGACCCCCTTACTAACTTAAGCATCAGAGTAGGTGCTGCCGAAACTCACTCAATAGGCAACTTATCATTTATATAGCAAGTTCATATTATTCCCAGTGTTTGGAGGGACCTCATCTGGTTGGAAATAACTCCTTCAAGGCTTTCCTAGAGCTCATATACACATTAATAAATATCCTAAGTAGAGAAATATGACTTTACTACTTTTGTGGTTATTCAAGTAATTTGGTGCAATGCAACTCTTTCCTTTGTCCAAGATCTCAGTGATCTCTTGCATTATCCTCTTGGAAACATAACGAGCACACTCAAAGGCATCTTGTTTGCATGCAATCTTAAAAAAATGCTATTATATTTGGGACACAATGCATTAAATCTATTAGAAATTGCAATCTTGGTATCATACACAATGTGATGTGCTGCAAAACCAGAACTCAAACCATGTCTTGCATCTTTCCTCTATTGCCATATTATGTACTTATTCAAGATGTTTTTAAGTTCATGTAATCAAGAACATTTATAGTGTAACAACAAAAGATGTTCAAATTTGAATTTCTTGCAATTGCATTTGATGTTATCCTCCATTTTGTTGTACCTCATAAAATGTATCATTTATTGAAGATCATCTATAACCTTGTAGGTTACATTGTCTATAGATCAGCAACACAGGATGGCTAAAGGATCCTGAGAAACAACTTCAAAATAACAAATAAATTAACATTGAGTTCTAGTGGGTTTTTAGGTCATTATGGATTCATGACTTCCAATAAGAGCAAACACTTATTGTTGAATACTTTGACAAAAGTTAGAAATCTCCTAAAGTAAGAAACCTAGCTAACACAAACAAAGACAAGAGATAGAAGATGTGATTTTATTTAATGACTTTTGGATTACATAATTTAAGTAAGGGCATACCCTCACTTTACAATTTAAGAAATTGATATTCATGGTGTAAAATAAAATAAGGGACCTAGAAGGCTTCATGCTCACCTACTGTTTCTGTGTGCTTGGTTGAATATGATATAGTAGACAAACTCCCTAAAACTTGACTTGATTGGACTTCATTGGACGCTTGATTAGATCTTGGAAGGATGCTAATAATGTCCTTTTGGTTTTAGGGTATTGTTGATTGCTTTGGTTGTTTTAGTTAATCCCATTCGGTTTTAAAGTGTCGCCTATGACTTTCTAATTATCATTGGTAGACTTCATTTGATTTTGATTCAAACTTGGCATCTAGTTGATGGATTGGCTTAGTGCAAGTATGCCTAAGTTTAGTTTGACTTAAAAGAATGATTAATGACTCTGGTTCATGCTAACCATCCTTGACTTAATAATCAATGGCTTTCTTAGTTTATTGTCGATTGAGTTTGAAGTATTATTGATGGCTTTCTACTTGTTGTCAATGAACTTACTTTGAACACAATGTTTGGCTAACTAACTGACTGAGTGCAAGTCTATCTTAGTTTAGTTTAACTTAAAAACATAGTTAATAGCTTTGGCTTATGTTGACCATCATTATTTGGACTTGATTTAATTTAAAGATAATTGATGACCTTGGCTTGATGTCGATTTACCTTAACTAACATCAAGTTAGATTGTCTTGGCTTAAGGTAACCCAAGTTATTTGGCTTTGGTTTTGGTTAGGATTACTTGGTTGCTTATAGTTTAGTCTAAGATAATTTGATTTGACTAGTCTTGATTGAGTTGCATTGTGTTTGAATTTGGCTTGAATCAGTTTAGCTTCTATCCTGGCTAGATTCAAGTTGACTTGATTTGATTTAAACGTCATTTAGGTCTTTGATTTTGACCTCATTTAGGTCTTTGATTTTGGTTTAGACTTGGTCATGGTTTGACTTTTATTTAGTTCAGTCTTGGTTCAATTCAAACTTGATTTTGGCTCAAGTCTAGTTTTGGTTTGAAATCCAATTCAAACTTGATTTTGGTTCAAGTCTTACTTGGTTGAAATATGGTTTGTTTTTATACTTGATCTTGGTTCAAGTTTGGTTCTAGTTTGAATGTGATTTGATTCAAACTTAATTCTAGTTCAAGTTTGGTTCTAGCTCAAACTTGGTTTGGTTAAGACTTAATTTTATGTTTAAGTATAGTTTTGGTTCAAACTTGATTCAGTTTAGACTTGGTTTCAATCTACTTTGGGGATTGGGTTTGAAACTTGATTAGACCCAATTAGTGTTTGCATTTTATCCTTGTTGGAACATGATTGGATTTGGGCTCGACCCTTGTTAGATCCTAATTCTTATTGGATTCAGGTTTGACCTTTATTAGGTTTGGGTTGTGGACCTTTTATTGGATCTTTATTGGATCCAAGTTTTAACTCTTCTTGAATCCTTATTGGCTCAAAGGTTTGACCCTAGGGTTTGAGTTAGACCCTTATTAGGTTTGTCTTCAACCCCTTATTGGATTTTTATTGTGCTTGGGTTTGACCCCTTATTAGGCTTGGGTTAAACCAATTATTGGATCCTTATTAGGTCAAGGTTTGACACTTTATTAGGTCAAACCCAAACCATAGATGGGTTCAACCCAATTAGACCACCTATAGGTTTGGTTTGGACTTGTTTAGGGGGTTTAGGTTAAACGTAATTAGATCCCCTCTAGATTGGGGTTGGAGTTGTTTAGGTTTGGTTCAACCTGATTGAACCCACTCTAAGATTAGGTTGGAACCATTTTGGATTTAGATTAGACCCAATCAGACCAACTTTGGGCTTGGGTTAGACCCATTTAAGATTTTAGTTTGACCCAATTGGACCCGCTTTATGTTAGGGTCAAACTTAGCTAGACATAGCTAGGGTTTGGTTTGACCCAATTAGGCCTTGAACACAATTTGGACCCATTTTGGTGATTGGGTTAAAACTTTAATTCAACCCATTTTGGGTTTGGTTCAAACTCAATTTTTTGGGATTGATTTTGATAGCCTAGGATAACAAAGACCCTAGGAGCAATCTCAAATCACAAATCAAAATTTATTTTGATTTGAAGTGCACTATCAGGTGTTGTAGAAACATTGACTTCCAATAGGGGTAAGCCCCTATTGTTAATTACTCTGATAATTATTAGAAACCTAGTAAAACAAGAAATATAGCTAATAAAATAAAGACACAAAAAAGAAAAGAAGAAAGTGTTTGATTGATTTTAAGAGATGATACAGGACTTAAGTAAGGGTATACCCTCACTTTATAATGAATTTTAATATAAAATTATAGAAAATATGAAAGAAATAAAGAAGGAGACATGGTCAACTACTTTTGAGGTTAACTGGCATAAGGAGCATGTCATCAACTGCTTCTGGGGTTGTCTAGCTTGAGGAGCATATCATCAACTGCTTCTAGGGTTAACTAGCTTGAGAGGGAGTATCATCAATGATTTCTAGGGTTGACTAGCTTAAAGGGTACATCATCAATTGCTTATGGGGCTGACTATCTTGAAAGGGCATGTCGCCAACTACTTCTAGGGTTGACTACCTTGAGGAGCACATTGTCAATTACTTCTTGGGTTGACTAGCTTGAAAGGGGGCATCATCAATGGCTTCTAAGATTGACTAGCTTAAAGGGCACATTGTTAATTGCTTATGAGGTTGACTAATATAAAGGGTGGCCAATGGCTTTAAATGTCTTGCTGGTTGACTTCATTTGAACAAGGCATTATGGCTAACTAATTAAATAAGTTTGAGCCTACCTTAGTTCGGTTTGAATTGACGCATTGCCAATGCTTTTGGGTTAGCATAGCTTTGAAGTGTGACCGATGCCTTCTGTAGCACATCCAACAAGGTTCAGTTTGACTTTATTTAGTTCTATTTGAACTAATTTTGGTTTGAGTCAAGATAGTAATATTACCCTTTGTTCATAGCCTTAAAGTATTACTAAAGGTTTAGCACACCCTACAGGAATCAGTTTGACCCTATTTAGTTCCATTGGGACCAATATAATTCGAGTCCAAGTTTGATTTAGAATCAGTTTAAGTCTAAAATTGATTCAACTTGACATTAAAACTTGATTGAATTGTGATTTACTAACTTCCTTTTGGAAGATAATGATGTGTTCTGAACCCTTGGTGATTAAGTTCACATTGACTCTTTTAGCATAACTAGGGGAACTATGTGAATCATCAAGATCATTGAGTGTTTAGTAATGAATTCAATCCACCAAGCCTAGCACTGATCTTCAAATGAACATTTGTCAGACACTGATCATTGACTCCAATTAGAGTAGTGCAGATTTTAATTCAAGCCTGATCTAACTTAGTTTAATGTTTAGGGCATGATTTTGATTTGATTTTGAGTTTATTTGGTTCAGGTCGAGTTTGACCTTGTGTTGGCTTAATGTTTAGGACTTGGTTTTGATTTGAGTTTGATTTTATTTGGTTCAAGCTGAGTTCGACCTTGTGTTGAACCTTTATTGAGTTCTGATTTGCATCTTGATGAACTTCGGTTCAAGTTCAAGTTAATTTAGTTTAACTTGTTTTTAGTTTAGGCTCAACCTAACCTGGTTCTGGTTTGACTTTGAGTTTGCCCTTTTAGTTTGAACTTGATTTAACTTAATTAGGGTTTTATGTGAGCTTAATTCAATTAAAATCAAGTCTAGCTCAATTTGAATTTTAGTCCATTTGTTTGATCAATTTAGATCCATTTGAGTTAACTTAACCTTTGTCCACTTGTTGTGATTGAGTTTCATTCCAATGTGATTGGATTACTTCATATTAAGTAGTTTGATTTGAGGGTCCCTGACTATTTATGATAGGTTTAGGTAGACCCATGGCTCAGATTTAAATGTGTGAATCCAACAACTGGCCTACATGTGAACCTGAAGGACAGTTGAAAGCGAGCCCAAAGGCTGGTTGAGTGCAAGCCTGAAGGTTGGCTAAGATGCAAGCCTGAAGGCTGGTTAAGCTGTGAGCCTGAAGGCTAGTTGAAGTGCGTGCTCGAAGGAGCCTTCAGGCTAGTTGAGTGCAAGCCTGAAAGCTAGCTAAATGCGAGCCTGAAGGCTAGCTTAGATGTGAGCCCAAAGGCTAGCTAAGTTCGAGCCAGAAGGCTGGCTGAGTGCGAGCCCGAAGGTTGACTGAGTGTGAGCCTGAAGGTTGACTGGGTGCAAGCTTGAAGGCTTGCTGAATGTAACGTTGAAGGCTACTTGATTGCAAGCCCAAAGGTTGGCTAAGGTATGAGCCTGAAGGCTAGCTAAATGCAAGCCTAAAGGCTAGCTAAGTACAAGCCCAAAAGCTAAGTAAACATGAGCCCAAAGGTTGGCTGAGTGTGAGCCAGAAGACTAGCTTGGATGTGAGTCCAAAGGCTCACTAAGTGCAAGCCTAAAGGTTGGCTAAAGTGCGAGCCCGAGGCTGAATTAGTATGAGCTTGAAGGATAGCTAAGTGCAAGCCCAAAGGCTAGCTATGTGTGAGGGTTTACTATCTTCAAGGGGCCACAGGTGGCTACAATAATGTCAAGAGTCCACCATCTTTGAGGGGTCATGGGTGGCCGTGATGTTGGTAGAGCTCCATTGCTGCACCAAGGATCGTGGGTGGCCACAATGTTAATGAAGTTTTGCCTAAAAATAAGATGAGAGAAGTCTTTTCTCTTTTTTTTCTTTTTTTTTGAGCAAACTCTTTTTTCATGAATTTTCCTTTTCCATTTTTTACCTAGCAACCCTTTTTTTATTTTTCTTTATTTTTTCTATTTCTTCTTCTTCCTCATCAAGACCTGTGCCCTAACCTTTTCTTCCTAATTTCTTCACTGAAGCAAGGCTGCACCTTGCTCCCTTGAAATCAGGCCAAATCTAGTTGGATCTAGTTGCTTCTCCAGCAATGGCAGGCTCAAGCAGCACCACAAGCAAAAGAGGTGTGCAGGCAGTGCTTTGAGGTCTTGTCGCATAAGCAGAGCAAAGGATCCAAGCTAGTGAGCTCCGATGAGTCTGTCTCAAGCACATAGGTGGTGAAGCAGGACTAGAGTGGGGCCGAGAAGGCTAGAAATGGTGGGCACGGTGCAAGGAGGAGTGTGATGGCGTGAGTCGCTCAAGCCTGCTCTAGTGTGGCGAGGACCGATGGGATAAGTGGTTGGGCGCTCAGGCACAGACAGCGAGGGTGGAGCTCATCAAAGGTGGAGGTTGGATAGATGCTGGACTTCAGGCAATCAGAATCATTGTCTGACTCTCTAGTGATGGGAACAAGAAAGAGATCAAAGAGAAAGAAACAAAAATAGAAAAAAGAAAAGGTTCACCTGATCTCTTAATTTCTATTGTTCTTCCCTTTAAAGTAGTGGCCTTTGTTTTAATCTCCATCTCTCTCGTTCTTGTCTCCGATCTCTATTTTTCTTGTTCTCTATTATTTTGATCTCTCATTGTCTTTCCCTGTGCAGGTTTTTGACTCTTTTTATAAGTGTTGAAGAGGATCAAGATCAAATTCTTGATTAGCTCGATTTGAAATAATGTTGAATCCCAATTTGTAATGAGATTGTATTTGATTGTATTTTCAAAATAGCATGATTGGCTTGTTTTGGAATGTTGTGATTTGTGATGGATTGTATTTCCATCTTTGTGAATGGCATGTAATCCATTATTTGGAATTTATTTTCCTGATGAAAAATTCAAATTTTGTACCAGTTCTGGATACTGAATTTTCAGAAGGGGTTATTTGCAAATTTTTTGAAAAATCTTACCTAAAGTATAATTTTTTAAGTTCTAGAGTTTTCTTGTACAGAGGACATATTGGTAAAAAATTTAAAATTTTCAGGGACCTTTCTAAATAAACTTTGGACTTATTTGTAAATAAAAATTTATGGAGACTTGTTTACAAAAATTAAAAATTTCAGGGGTTTATTTGTGAATATAAAATTTTGAGGGATTTATTCACAAATCTTTTATTTTGTGGGAAATTAATTTAAGATTTTAGGATTCTCAAGGACTTTTTTGTAAAATTTTCATTTCAGGGGCTTATTCATAAGAAAAGTCTTGTTAGGGACCCATTTATAAAAATATATTTGACTCGGGGGCCTATTTGCAAAAATTTTATAATTTTTATTCTGGTTCAGATATTTGATGAATTTTGAACCTGATTTTAATACAAATATCTAGCTCAATTGGCTCTCTTTAGTCTACTATGTGAAAGTAAACTTAGATTGCCATATGAAAGTGGATTTGATTTGTCACGTGAAACTTTGATTCACCAAGTGGAAGTGGATTTATTTGCCATTTGGAAGTGGACTTAGGTTTTCACATGGAAATGGACTTAATTCGCCACGTGACAATGGACTTAGATGGTGGCATGGATTTAATTATCATATAAATTGGGCAGGATTTTGTGTCCATGTTTTGTCTCAAGAAACATGGATTGCATGTTTGACTGGACATTCCCTTTTGAAAAAATTGAACATTCCATTATAGACAAAACATTGATACTTTTGGTTGTTATTGTTGTTGCCCCCATGGCTTAAGCATAGTACCTTTTGAGAAATCGGCCATTGATTGGTGGCTTGGGAATTTCTCCTTTATCATCAATTAGTTAGTAGGACTCCCATTCAAATGTCCTTTTGACGATATAAGGGTCTTTTCAATTAAGCTCAAACTTATCTTTTTTGTTTTGATTTAGGATTATAGGTCTTCTCATAACTAAAATCATTTCTCCCTTTTGGATGGTCCTAAGCAAAGTCGTCTTGTTGTAATCCCTGAACATTTGTGCTTGATACATTTTCATGTTTTATTGGGCCATGAACCTTATTTCATCCAAGGTGAGATAAATATTTTCTTTTCTTGTGATTTATTCTCGCAAGGCAATCCTTACAAAGGGGATTTGCACTTCTAGTGGCAAGACTGTCTTAATCTCAAACACCAATGTATATGGCATTGATTAAGTAGGGATTTGATATGTGGTGCAATAGGCCCATAGTGCCTTAGCAAGCTTTTAGTGCTATTCTTTCTTATTTCTAATAATAACCAATTTCAAGATCTTGGAAAGGGCATTGTTAAATGCCTCAACAAGCCCGTTGGCTCTCATATTGTAAATTGATGAATATCTTTAATCTATCTTGTGATGATGCGCAAATTGTACTACCTTAAAAATTTTGAAGGATGGTTCATTATCGAAAATGATCCTTCCAAGGACATCGAATTGGTACAAGATATTTTCTTGAAAGAAGCAAATAATAGTATTTGCTTTCACCTCTTTCAATAGACTCACTTCAGCCCACCAAGAGAAATAATCGATTACTACTAGTATGGAGTGGTAGCCTCTAGAAGAAGATGGTTTGATTTGGCCAATAATGTCTGTACCCCATACCTCGAATGGCAATGAGGACACTATTGGATGTAGATGATTTGGCTGTTGATGGACGAAGTCACCAAGAGTTTGGCAAAGGTGACATCTTCTCACATATTCGATGTAATCTCCTATGATCATGGGCTAATAGTAACTCATACACTTAATCTTTATCATTATTTTTGGGTCCGATTGATAAACCCCACAAACCCCAAAATGTACCTCATATATAACTTTTTTGGCCTTTTTGTTTGAGAGACAACATAGAAGTAGTTGATCAAATAACCTTCTATAAAGAGTGTCATTCATAAGCACAAAGCATGTGGCCCTCTTTTTGAGTTGTGTTCATGCGGATTTATCTTCTAGAAGTTCTCCACTTTTAAAGTAGTTGGTGAATGGTGTTCTCCAATCTATGGCCTCTTTCACTAGTTTAGATTCAGCCCTCTCATGCTTGATACTAAAGACTAAGCTCATCACTTATTTACTATGGATTGTGATTATAATTTTTTTTTTATCAGGGTCAGCCAGTGCCTTGATTAGTTTGGCTAAGAAGTCAGTTTTTGCATTGATGGACAAAGGAACCTTAGTTATTTAAACATGTAGGATTTGCCTTATGAGCTCTTGAACCATTTCATGATATTTCAAGAGCTCAAATTTGTGGAAAAATATTTGCCTTGGACTTGGCTAATAACCAGTTATGAATCACTGAAAATATGTAGGTGTGATATTTCTATATTGAGGCTCATTTCTAATCTTTCAATTAGAGCTTTGTATTCAGCTTTATTATCTATACATGGTTTTGAGAGGGAATAGGAGTATCATAAAATGCCCTCATTCGGAGTGACATAAATGAGCCTAATGCTTGCTTTGATTTGTCAAAGCTTTGGTCTGATCCCTGGTTTGATGGATGATATTCCATCAAAGTATAGCTTCCAGTAAAGTTCCCCTTCTTTAACCAAAAGTATTTCTTTGTCAGGGAGCTTGCACTCAGAGGAGAATTGTTTGGTACTAGATGAGCTATGAGAAAATCAGCGAAGACTAGCCATTTGATTGCCTTTTAGGGAGTAAATTTTATATCATATTTCATGAGGATTAATGCCCATTTTGCTAGCCTTCCAATGAGTATAGGCCTAGTCATTAGGTAATTTATGGGATCAATCTTTGATATTAAAATGACTTAATGAAAAATAAATAATACCTCAGCTTCTTGACCACAAATATGAGCACTAGATAATGCTTTTCGATGGGGGAGCAGTTACTTTCTGCCCCCACCAGTATTCTACTCAAATAGTAGAGTATATCTTCTTTACCCTCTTTATTATTATGGATAAGAAGTGCCCCTAAGAATCCTTCCATTGCTGCCATGTAGAGGATAAGGGATTTATCAGGTAAAGGTGCTACCAGAACTGGTGGCTTTAGGAGATGCTGCTTTATCTCTTCAAAGGCTTGTTGGCAATATTGATCCTAAATAAATGGATTATCCTTCTTCATCAACCTAAAAAAAGGCATATATTTTCCAAAGAGGTTAGAAATAAATCTCCCATGGAATGACCTCAATTGCCTTAAATTACTAGGTGATGGCATATCCAAGATAGCTTTGATCTTAGATGGATCGATTTCAATCCCTTGATGTTTGACAACAAAGTCGAGGAATATTCTCGATGATATCCCAAAAGCACACTTCATAGGATTTATCTTTAAGTTATATTTTCTAAAATGATCGAATACCACTCTTAGGTCCTAAACGTGCTTGTCTTTGGACTTAGTTTTGACCACCAAGTCATTCACATAATATTCCACTAACTAGTGTATCAGGTCATCAAAGATTTGAGTCATGACTCTTTGATAAGTGGAGCCTACATTTTTGAGCCCGAAGGGCATCACCTTGTAGTAGTAAATGCAAATTGGTATCCTGAAGGCTATATGTCTCTCATCATTAAGATGCATCTTGATTTGGTTATAACCTGAAAAACCATCCATGTCTCGAAGTTGTCCATGTTGTCAATCATGATTCCCATTATTGGCAATAGGAAATAATCTTTTGGACATGTATTATTCAAGTCCTAGTCCACACAAATGCAAATTTGGTCGTTCTTTTACTTGACAAGCAAGACACTTGCCACCCAATCTAGGTATTTTTCCACTTTGATAAAGCCTATTTCAATTAGTATTTTGCTTTACTTCATTGATGGAAGTAGACCCCTTACCAACGTCTGATCTCTAATAGTATTTTGCATCATTATAATGTACCACATGAACAGCAAAATGGATTTTTACTATCCTCCATCAATTCAGTATTTTTCACCATCCTCAAAGTATTTGAGGCATTAATGTCAAGTTGATAACACTGCTTTGTTTTCATATAGCCACAGCCTTCGTAGTGGTGCTTTATATGATGCATTAATATTGATTACATAAAACTTAGCGTATGTCATCATCTTGCTTATTTTCAGAGAATTAGTTATGTCTCTCAAGCTCTTTGGATATTCCGATTAAACTCTTGTATGATTATAATCTCAAATGATAGGTGATACACATCCAAAGTTAGAGCTCTTCGAGTTCAGAGAGTCATCAAATTGACTAAGGAACATGGGCCAATCAGGATGCGATTGATCTTAATCCCATCGTTGTTCCCTATGACATACAATAGTTTGTTATGGTCGGTTATTCCAAATAGCAAATCATCATTTGTGAAGATAATGGTGGGAGTTTGGCACACACAGAAAGACTCTTTCGTCTGCTCTTCAACAAAGTATGTTTGGTAGTTAGCCAAATTCTGTAAGATGTGAACTAGTGTATCTCTTAGTTCTTGTGACATCATCAAAACATCAAAAACACTTGGCATGGTAGAGATTATCTTGAGGTGGACTGCTATGTTGTATTCAACCTTTTTGGGTGTAGGTTTAACTTGCAAGGGCTCGATGTCCTCACTTATATGAATTTCATTTTCTTATCCTTGGGTATATTCTAATCCCTAGAAATTGGAGCTTGTCTTGGAGGAAACACTTTTCCACCTTGAAATTGTACTTGATTTTCTCGCCTTAGTTAAAATCTAGTATCACGAGACCAATAGAGTTTATCTTTAGAATCACTTTTGAGGCTAATCATGCGACAAGAGGTAGTGGACCCCTGCCCCTATTTAGTAGTTCCTTGAATGTCCTTGGAGGATGTAACTAACTGATAATCATCCCATTCAATATCAAAATTAGGCACATGGAGTTTTCTCATAGAGAGGTCTTTAGAGACTTTTTGGATGAATTCCATTATTTTATCTGCAGACATAACCTTCTTCAAGACTTTGTATTTAGGATATTTCTTCTATGAATATTCAAATTGACTTGACGTAGGGGTAGAATGAGCCCTAACATTAGCTTGTTTGATCCTCTCCCGAAATGCCTACTCCTTCCTTTGTCGCTTGCTAGTATAGAGCCTCCTGAAGTAGTCATAAAGTTACACTTAGTTAGATATGGAGTCATATTCATCATTCGTGTCTTGTATGCATAATTTCTCTGACATTGACAAAGTGCATCCTTCCATAGGTTCTAGGATTAGGACCTTACCAAACCTATTGGGTTGAGTATTTGTTGCTAGATTGCCTGATGGAGGCAGGGATAGCTATTCACTAGCATTTACCTTAGATGTATGAGTCACCATACAACAAGATGTCATAGACTTAGATAGCTCTCTTTGATAGTGCCTAGCTTTTTTAACCCATCTCTAGAGTAAGTGGCACGAGTGATCATTCTAATCCCGAGGAGAGTCGGTAAGTAGTGTCTCACCACCTCTATGAGGTCTTTTGTATGACTTTGTCTTTTCTGCCATTACCTTATCTACTTTCTCGGCTTCCTTACAAAGCATGGTAGTTATATTTGTCACACTTTCTATATGGATAGCCATAGCCTTCAAATGCTTGTTCAGCATTTGCATTTGTCCCCTAACAAACCTCAAGTTAGTTGTAGCTAGTTCTTTCATAGTATCTAACTGTAGTTTAAGCATGTCATGGTCATACTCATGGGCAAACCACTCTCTAAGATGGTCATCTTGGGAGCAATCCTCAAGGAGACCGGTGGGATTTCTTATTTCATCAATTATATTTCTAGTGAATCTATTCGTTTCTTCTCGCCTTGTATCCTGAATTTCCTCATTATTGAAGCGATTGGGTAGAGATCAACTTGGTCGTAAACCTCTGACAGTAAATATAGCAAGCATGTTACCACTGAGAGTTCACTTTCTTCATTTCTCACATCAAAGTCCTCTAGTAAAGCTTTGCGTTTGTTAGGAAAAATTCTTCAAGAGTTACTTGGCTTCTTTCTCTCTAAACATACTCATCTAGAGCATTAATATATTCCTGGATGACGGATTTCTTGACATTGTATTCATCTGCCCAAACCATGTTCTTCTTTTTGCTTTTGTTCTTTCTCTTCTTGATGTTTTGAGCAAAGCAGTTTGCACTGATGTGGCTTTCTTCATCACCATCCCAAACTCTTCAGAGTTTCTAGTCATCTTCTTCATCAAATTTTTTAGCCTTTTTGAATATTAGATGTTCATTAGTATCCTTGTTCGGGGATACATTGTGCTTCTTTCCCAAAGAGAATTTTGGCAAGTGGTTCATGGTCCTTGAACACAGAAATATGATTAATATATTCAGTAGGTATTTTGAATAGGACTACCTTCAAGAGAGTTAGCTTGCCTTCTTGGTACTGCTTCTCAACCCAATTCTTAAACACATAGTAATCTTTAATGGTATGTCCCAAAATTTTATGATAAAGATAATAATTTGGGTGATTTGTTTTATTGGCCTTGCCTAGCCTCTTGGATTCTAGCAATTGGAGGTTTAACTTCAAGGCATCCTGAAAGATTTTATTTACTCTTTCTCTTTTGAAAGAATATTTCTTTTTGAGCCTTTGTTGGAAATCATTGGATCATTCCACTTCTCCATCTTCTCCAAGAGTTGGTGTCTTCTAAGAATTACCCTTGTTCATGATGGGGTTCAGAGGTTTCTTTTGCTCAGTTGCTATGAATACAATGCTCATATTTTTGGAAAGCTCTCCATACTTTATCTTATCTTTTCTTGGCTTGAAACTTTGTGAACTAGATAAGATTGGTAGGCCAATCCTTTATAGCTTGTTGACTTTCATAATGAGATCTTGGAAGGTATGGATAGAAGAGACACTCATATAAGGTTCCATCCATTCTCCTCTTATGTTGTTGAGTACTAGGTTCACTACTTCAAATTAGCTCATAGGTTGTTCACACTTGATGCTGAGATTTCTAATCCAAAATTGATTCATTGTCATGTTTTGATATTGAAACAAGGTCTACAATGGTCATTTTATCACTGACTTCTCCGAACATGATTTGCAAAGTCTCTTTCATTTGTGCCCAAGTTTGTATGGATTCCAATTGCAAGCTAGCATACCACCGAATACTACTTCTATCAAGCTTGCTGAAAATTAGCAAAGTAACAATGAGGGTCTATTACCTGAATCTCCATACATAATTATAAATTGAGCTAGGTGGTACTCATGATTGCTCATGCCATTAAACTATTTGAAACTTGCACTGTATAGCCTATGGGATATGATACTCGGTCATGATAATTAGGGTATCATTTGTTAGCATTATTAACCCTACCTGTCTCACTTCCTTGCCTCAACTGTGTAGCTATCATTTGTTGTATCTACTATTGTATGTATGCTGGGAGTTTCATATTATCAAAGATCCCTAAAATTGGAGATTGGGCATCCCTTACTGAATGAGGTGCTTGAGAAGGACCTATATTTTCGTGGATCTCATCTATGGGAGATGCACCTTCTATCTTCTCTACTACTTGGGATGGCTGTTGAGATCATTCCAACATATTGAGCTTTTGGGTCATTTATAACATCATCTCCATCAACTCCATGATCTTCTTTTGAGCTTCAAATTTTTCCTTTTCTTGTTGTCTCAACTATTCTTGTAGTAATTCTATGGTCACTTCTTAATTGGAGCTTTCAGTTATGACCAAGACTTCTATCAAAACATGATCATCCATATTTTGAGAATCAGGTCTTGGCCTTGGGCTGAGGCTAACTTCTCCTATCTATCGAGTTATCTCATTCAAGAGTCTATTCATAAAATGGGTCACCACACCTTTTCTTTAGTGTGGTAGCAAGGAATGGTCCACAAGAGCCCTCTCCTCTTGCATTTCTTGATCAATAAGCCTTACTCGGATAGCCTTCTTTTTGCATTTGGTCGGCTGGAGTGTAGGCTCGTGGCCCCTCTCAGAATCACGACAAGAAATGACTCTGATAGTGTGGGTGGTCTCCCTTTGTGAACCCTCATGCTGGATTGAGGTCTTATGATAGGTTTTGTTATTTTGTTTGGTAATTTGCCCCTTCGCACTAGATCTAACAATCTGGAAACTCATGAAGGAAGAACGTGCATTATGTTCAGTATGCCGATGACATGCTATTTCTATCAAAAGTGGAGTCGAGTCTGAAGTCGTATACTAGAAATGGATGAGGTTCTTTCAAAAAGCATTGAATGACCTCCAGCTCAAAGTCAAAGCAACTTCCTACCCTTTTGACTGTTACCATATCCAAAAGGGCCAAAAAAAGCCTCTACTCATTTTAGGCTTCCCACTTACAATTAGAAAGACTAGGTTGCTGGAAATGAGACCTCCCTTCAAGAAATGGAAAAAGAAACTCACTTTAGATCACATACTGAGGAAACTGGATAAAGAGCACAACCTTTCCACCTTCTGAAGAGCACTTTTTTCCTCAATTTGATCCCTCTCTCTTGTGGTCTTAAGGCAAGACTATATTCCTTGTGATTTGCTCCTACCCTTCTTTATATTTCTTAATAGAGCAATGGAGTTCGAGATAGGAATGGTAATGACTGACTTCATTTGAGGGGTAGGTTTTCTAAGCCGATTGAAAACTCCAATAGCTTTTCCTTTACTTGTGATAGTCAGTATGAATTCTTCTTCATCGATGTCTATGTCTGAATTTGCTTTTAATTGCCCCTTGTGAGGAGTTGGGTGAAGGCAGCCAAAAACTAAGCTTCGTTTCGATCCTAACCTCTGGAAGACTGATGTCCTTTTTGGTTGAGGTATGGCTTCTAGCTGTTTATCCAAACAATTCTTCTCATTAGAAATGATGATATTGGGCCTCCTTCCCCTTGATGGAAAGTGAGAAATAGGCTAGTTTTGCATGAGGGCAACCTCAATCAATGCAGTAGTAGGTGCCTTCTTGAATTAGATTACCTCAAAGATGGTCCCGAACTTGATTTAAACTTCAGCTACTTCTGTAGCAACCATTGCTTGAGGTAAATGCATAGTTGATCTTGCCCCAAGATGATGGTGTATCTTGGGGCAAAGATATTCTTCGTTGTTACCATTTAATTTTTTTTGCAAAAGAGAACATCATTGATCAGTCTTCAATCATAATTCTATTTTATCAGTGTCTCTATAGTATTAACTAGATATCTACACTTAGAGGAGAAGTCATATCTCATCAGGCATGTCGGAGTTTATGGGATAAATTTTAGTGGCCCAAGATAACGGAGACGCCAGGTGCGACCTCAAATTACAAATCAAAATTTTTTTTGATTTGAAGTACGCTATCAAGTTTTATGGGAATATTGACTTTCAACAGAAACAACCTCCAATTGTTAATTACCCTGATAATTATCAAGAATCTCCTAAAGTAAGAAACTAAGTTAATAAAATAGAGACACAAAAAAGAAAAGTGGAAAGAATTTCATTGATTTTAAGAAATAATACATGGCTTAACTAAAGGTATAACCTCACTTTACAATAAATTTCTGTTGCGGAAAATATCGATGTCCACCACAATTCACGATATAGAGGAAGAACAGAAAAGGAGAAAAGATAGCACACAAGAGATATATGTGGGGAAGACGATCCAGAGGATATTGTATTAATGAGAAGAGAAAGAGAAGATTACAACGATGGAGACGAAACTCCAATATCACCAATTCTCACAAAAGACTAAGTAGCTTTACCGTCACAAGACGTATTGAGAGTATTAATCTATATCTCTCTCTCACTCTATATTGAAACCCTTACATCAATGGTGTACTTATAGATGTGGTCTAATGATGTTTGAGTCAAAGTAGAAGACTGACTCAAATAAGACTTCTACTAATTTAAGTCTTCTAGTAGAAGATAAATCTAGATAAAGTTTAGGCCAACTAAATAACTTCCTAATATAATTAAGACTATCCGGAAAATCCAGATTCGAGACACCATAAAGCCAACAATCTCCACCTTGGCTCGAATCATCATATTCTCTGAATTTGAATCTTCAATAGATGTCTTTGCCATTTCCTCCTGGAATAGGATCAATAATCTTGAATATTGATCAAGTCCAAACTGAGCTTGAACTTGTCAATCAGAATCACCTTCATCAACATATCTGCAGGATTTCTTGAAGTATGAATCTTTTGTAAAGAAATCTCGCTGTCTTCAATAATGTCCCGAATAAAATGAAATCGGACATCTATATGCTTTGATATGGCGTGATACATTTGGTTCTTTGCAAGGTGTATGGCACTCTGACTATCGCAAAAAATAGGAAGAACATGTTGAGAAAAACCAATTTCACTTGCCAAACCTTTTAGCCATAGAGCTTCTTTAACAGCTTCTGTAGTTGCCATGTACTCAGACTCTATTGTAGATAATGCTACAGTTGATTGTAAGGTACACCTCCAACTAATAGGTCCTCCACAAAGAGTGAAAAGATAACTAGTGAGGGATCGGCGTCGATCAAGGTCTCCAGCATAGTCTGAATCGACGTAGCCAATAATTTTGGCCTCTTGCACTGTGCTCCTATCGAAACATAAACCAATATTAAGAGTACCTTTGATATATCTTAATAGCCATTTCACGGCCAACCAATGCTCTTTTCCTGGATTTGTCATGTAACAACTAACAACGTTGACTGCTTGTGCAATATCAGGTCTTGTGCATACCATAGCATACATTAGACTTCCAACAGCACTTGAAAATGGGATGTTCTCCATGTATGCATGCTCTTCATCTGTAGAAGGACATTGTTGAGCTGAAAGCTTGAAGTGAGATGCCAAAGGAGTACTGACGGGTTTTGAATTCTGCATGTGAAAATGAGAAATAATCTTCTCGAAATACTTGCTCTGTTTGAGCCATAATTTTCCATGCTTTCGATCTCGATCAATCTCCATACCGAGAATCTTCCTTGCAGCACCTAAATCTTTCATCTCAAATTTCTTTTTCATTTTAAACTTTAAATCATTCAGTAGAGATATGTCTTGAGTAGCGATAAGCATATCATCAATATAAAGAAGTAATATAATAAACGAGTTATTGGCATGCATCTTAAAATAAACACAGCAATCATATTTGCAGTGGATGAAATCTTGTCCCAGCATAAAACTGTCAAACCTTTTATACCATTACCTTGGAGACTATTTCAAATCATAAAGTGATTTATTCAACTTGCAGACAAAATTTTCCTTGCCTTCTTGGATGAATCCTTCAGGCTGTTGCATAAAAATTTATTCTTCTAATTCTCCATGCAGAAAGGCAATTTTGACATCAAGCTGCTCTAACTCAAGATTATGAAAAGCAACTAAAGCAAGTAGAAAATGAATAGATGTGTGTTTAACCACAGGAGAGAAAATTTCATTAAAGTCAACACCCTCCTTTTGTGAATACCCTTTTGCAACTAAACGAGCCTTGAATTTAACACCATCTATCTCAGAGAAATCCTCTTTCTTTCGAAATACCCACTTGCAACCAATTACTCTTTTACCTTCTAGTAATTTCACCAGATCCCAAGTATGGTTCTTTTGAAGGGAATCCATCTATTCATTCATAGCAGCTTTCTACTGAGAAGAATTCTTATCCTGCACTGCTTCTTTATAGGAAGAATGATCACCATTGTCAGTAACTAAAGCAAAAGCTACCATATCTTCAAAATCATACCTCTCAGATGGCTTTATTTTTCTTTGAGATCTTCGAAATGGAGACTTTTTAGAAACTTGATTCTTAGAATTTTCTTGAGAGTTGGGCATATCCTGAATATCTTCTTCTGAAGGAACTACATGCTCCACCTCCACTTGCATTATATCATTGGGATCTTTCTTGAGAGATTTTAGCATAACACTTTCATCAAATACTATGTCTCTCTCAATAATTACATTTGAAATAGTAGGATTCCACAAATGATAGCCTTTGACGCCTTTGGCATAACCCAGGAAAATACACTTTTTGGAACGTGCATCTAACTTATCCTTGACAACATGCACATAAGCAGGCAACCAAAAATCTTTAAAGAAGAATAATTTGCAGGATGACCAGTCCATACCTCTTCAGGAGTCTTGCAATTAATGGCTATTTGAGGAGAGCGATTCACAATGAAGCATGCTGTATTGATTGCTTCTGCCCAAAAATCTTTATCAAGATTAGCTGTACTGAGCATACTACGTGCTTTCTCCAACAAGTTTCTGTTCATCCTTTCAGCCACACTATTTTGTTGAGGTTTTCCTGGGATGGTAAAGTGGCGTTTGATGCCTTCATCTTCACAGAATTTGAAAAATTCTGTTGATTTGTACTCTCCGCCATTTTCACTTTTGAGGTATTTGATTTTTCTACCAGTCATTTTTTCAACTGAAGTTTTTCACTGTTTGAAAACAGAAAACACTTCGGTTTTGTGATGCAAAAAATAAATCCACACTTTTCTAAAAAAGTCATCAATAAAACTGACAAAATAACGAGCACCAAATTTTGATGGAATAGGAGAGCACCACACATCAGAATGAATATAATCAATTAAGCCTTTAGTGCAATGAATACTGCTGTTAAACTTTACCTTGGACTGTTTACCATAGAGACAATGCTCGCAGAAATCTAATTTGTATGAGTTGAGGTCTTTCAGTAATTTTCTTTTGTTGAGCTCACTTAAACTTTGCTCATTCATATGACCGAGATGCATATGCCATAAGTGGGTCATATCAAAAGAAGAGGCCTGAGAAATTGCTGCTCCACTTGCAACGGTTTTTCCTACTAACTCATACAAATTTTCATGCTTTAGGTCCTTCATCACTATCAATGAGCTTTTAGCAACCTTAAGAACTCCACCTTCAACAGAATACTTATAACCAGCAGAATCCAAAGCACCCAAAGAGATCAAATTCTTTTTCAAATCAGGAACATGTCTAACATCAATAAGAGTTCTAATAATATTATCAAACATCTTAATTTTGATTGTTCCAATTCTAATAGTTTTGCATGGATTGTTATTACCCATCAAAACCAAACCACCATCATAGGACTTATAGTCTTCAAACCAATCCTTATTAGGACACATGTGGTAAGAACAACCAGAATCAAGAATCCAAATATCATGGTAACGATCAAAATTAGAACTAATAGAGAGAACGTTACCCAAATTATCATCAGAACTTCCTTCAACAACTGACACTTGTTCTTTGGCTTGCTCTTTAAATTGAGATTCTCTTTCTTTCTTTGCTTTGAGCTTCCAACCATCTTTAATTGCATGTCTCATCTTCTTACAATACTTACAATTTATTTCTTTGGATTTGGATCTAGAATGACCTGTCCTTGATCTTTCTTTAGTACGACCTCTAACAATTAATGCTTCTGAGTATGACACATCCCCTCCAATCTTTTTCAAATATTCATTAGATAGAAGGACAACAGAAATATCGTCAAATTTCAAATTCATCCCATACATGAGAGTAGTTTTAAGATTCTCAAGAGAAGGAGGTAAAGACGATAATAAAATAATTACCTTGTCTTCATCTTCAATTTTAACATCAATGCTTAATAATTGAGAGACAAGTTTATCGAAAGTATTAAGATGATTAACTATATTCATACATTCTATCATTCAAAAATTGAAGAGCTTCTACTTTAAATAAACTCAATTTGAGATAGACTTACTCATATACTGTTTCTCCAATTTTTTCCATAACTCTAAAGGTGATGTTTCATCAAGAAATGGATAGAGTACCTCATCGGTGAGACTGAGGATGATTGTGCTATGTGCACTAGCCTTCTGGTTTTTCCAGACACTTTCAGCGACATTTTCAGGCTTGGCGTCCTCCAATGTATTTCTCAATTGTTGTTGAGTAAGAATTGCACGAACTCTTGCTTGCCAAATAAGGAATCCTTGCTTTCCATTGAATTTCTCTATTCTGGGTTTGACCAGCTTGAGGAGCATGTCGTCAACTGCTTCTAAGGTTGACTAGTTTTAGAAGGAGCATTATCAATGGCTTCTAGGGTTGACTAACTTAAAGGATGCATCATCAAACTACTTATAGGATTGACTAGCTTGAAAGAGCGTGTCACCAACTACTTCTGAGGTTAACTAGCTTGAGAAACATATCATCAATTGTTTCTAAAGTTGACTAGCTTGAGAGAGGGCTTCATCAAAGGCTTATAGGGCTGACTAGTTTAAAGAACGCATCGTCAACTGCTTATGGGGTTGACTAGCATAAAGGGTGGCCAATGGCTTTGAACATGTTGTTGATTGACTTCATTTGAACAAGGCATTGTGGCTAACTGATTAAGCAAGTTTGAGTCTATCTTAATTAAGTTTGAATTGAAGCATTGTCAATGCTTTTAGGTTGGCTTAGCTTTGAATTGTAGCCGACGGCTTCTATAGCACATCCAACGAAGCTAAGTTTGATCTTATTTAATTCTATTTGAATTAATTTTGGTTCGAGTCAGGATAGTAATCTCACCCTTTGTTCATAGCATCGGAGTATTATTGAAGGTTCAATACGCCCAATGGGACTCAGTTTGACCTTATTTAGTTCTGTTGGGACAAATATAGTTTGGGTTCGAGTTCTATTCAAAATCAATTTTTAAGTCTAAAATTGATTCAACTTGATATTAGAACTTGATTGAATTATAATACACTAACTTATTTTTTGAAATAGTGATGTGTTCTGAACCCTTGGCGATTAGGTTTGCACTGATGCTTTTAGTATAACCAAGAAAACTATGTAAATCATCAAAGTCACCGAATGTTTAGTAATGAATTTAATCCACCAAACCTAACATTGATCTCAAGAAACATTTGTCAAGCACTACTCATTGACTTTAGTTGGAGCAGTGCTAATTTTGATTCGAGCCTGATCTGACTTAGTTCAATGTTCAAGACTCAATTTTGATTCGAGTTTGATTTTATTTGGTTCGGGTCAAGTTTAACATTGTGTTGGACCCTTATCTAGTTCTGGTTTTCATCTTGATAGACTTCGATTCAAGTTCAAGTTAATTTAGTTCAACTTGGTTTTAATCTAAACTCGATCTGACTTGGTTCTAGTTTAACTTTGAGTTTGCCCTTATAGTTTAGACTTGATTTTACCTAATTAGATTTAATTTGAGCTTAGTTCAATTGAAATCAAGTCCAACTCAATTTAGATTTTAATCCATTTATTTGGTTAATTTATGTTCATTTAAGTTAATTTGACTTTTGTCCATTTATTATTCCAATGTGATTGAATTACTTCACATTAAGAAGTTTGATTTGAGAGTTCATAACTATTTATGATAATTTTAGGTAGACTCATGACTTAACTTTAAATGTATGAACCTGAAAGAAGTTCAGCTCATGAACTCGAAAGCTAGCTTAGAGGTGCAAGTTTGAAGATTCTTCTAAATGCGAACCCAAATCCTAGCTTAATGTGAATCCGAAGGTTACCTGAGTGCAAGTCAGAAAATTAGCTTAGACGAGATCCTGAAGGCTACTTGAGTGCAAGTGAGAATGCTAGGTTGGATGCAAGACCAAAACTGAGTGAGGTACGAGTCCGAAGGCTAGCTTGAATGCGAGCCTAAAGACTGACATAGTACAAGTCCGAAGACTGGATGAGGTATGAACCCTAAGATTGACCAAGTACGAGTCTAAAAGCTGACTAAGTGTGAATTCAAAGGCCAACTAAGTGCGAGCCTGAAGTCTAATTTGGATGCAAACCCGAAGACTGACAGAGTATGAACCTAAAGGTTGGCTAAAATGCAAATCCAAAGGCTGATTTAGTACAAGTTCGAAGGCTGGTTAGGCATGAGAATTTGCCATCTTTGAGGGATCGTGAATGGCCGTAGTGGTGTCGAGAGTTCACTACCTTCAAGAGACCACAGATGGCTATGGTGTTGGTGGAGCTATGTCATAACACCAAAAATCATAAGTGATCAGGATATTAATAAAGTTACACCGAAAATCAAAATGAGAAAAAAAAATTTCTCCTTTTTTTTATTTTTTTGTACAAACTCTTTTTTTGTTAATTTTTTTTTTAGACACCAACCTTTTTTGTTTTTATTTTTCTTTATCTTTTTTTATTTCTTCTTCGTCACCAAGACTCGTGCCCTAACCGTTTCTTCCTAATTTCTTCGCCGGAGCAAGGCCACACCTTGCTCGCTTGAAATCAGACCGGATCTGGCTGAAACATGGCCAGATCCAGCCGCTTCTCCGGCAATGGCGGGCTCGAGCAACACCACCGGCAAAAGAGGCATGCAGGCGGTGGTACTTTTAGGTTTTGTGGCACAGCCGGAGCGAAGGATCCAAGCCAGTGAGCTCTGGACGAGGCTAGCCTAAACACGCAGGCAGCAGAGCAGGGTTGGCATGGGGCCAAGGTAGGACGCGGGGAGGAGCGTGGTGGCGTGAGTGGCTCGACCTACACTAGTTCGGTGGGGACCAGTGGTGGGACAAGAGGTTGGGCGCTTAGGCACGGACGGCGAGGGCGGAGCTCATCGGAGGTGGAGGCCAGACGAGGCCTCAAGCGGTCGGAATCGGTGTGCGGGCTCTCGGCGAGGCGTCTTCGGTTGGCAAGGACAGGGGCAGGCTGATGGATGCGATGAGGGAAAGCAGCAAGTGCAGCAATTTGGAGACCGGAACAAGAAAGAGATCAAAGAGAAAGAAACAAAAATATTTTAAAAAATAAATAAATAAAATCACCTTATCTATTAATCTCTTTCGTTCTTCCCTCTATAATGGTCTTTGTTCTAATCTCCGTCTCTCTCGTTCTTGCCTCGGATCTCTGTTTTTCTTGATCTTTCCCATTCTGATCTCTCGCTATCTGTCTCTATCCAGGGTTTCGACGCCTTTTATAGACATTGAACAGGATCGAGATCAAATAACTGATTGGCCTGATTTAAAATAATATTAAATTTTAATTTATAATGAGATTGTATTTGATTGTATTTTCACAATCTCATGATTGATTTGTTTTAGAATATTGTTGTTTGTGATGGATTATATTTCCATTATTGTGAATGGTATGTAATCCATTAATCGGGATTTGTTATCCTAACCAAGAAATTTAAATTTTGTATCATTTCTAGATACTAAATTTTCAAGAGGGGTTGTTTGTAAATTTTGTGAAAAATCTGGATTAAAATGTAAATTTTAATTTAAGCTCATATTTTTCAATAGCTCAAGTCCAAATTAAACCTAATTTTCAATCAAAATTAATTTAAATAAGTTTAGACCCATCATTGTGATTGACTTCAAATTTAATCCAACCACTTGGGTTCGGATTCAAACTTAGTCTAACATTTTGGGTTTTGGGTTTGAACTTGGTTTAATTTTGGTTTAAATCTACTTTTGGTTTAGGTGAATCAAGTTTAGTCAATTTAATTTGGAATCAGCTAATTTATTTACCTCAATTAAGTTACTTCTTTGAACTATGTTGACATAGATTGACTGGTCAATTTAATTAACTAGATTGATTTGAGGAAAGCTCGAAGGTTGTCTTTTGAAATAGCATTCAGGGGAACCTGAAGGCAACCTTGATAGTTTAATTAACATCCCAGAAAACATGAAAGAGGCCCAGTTAGCTTAATAAGCATTTTGGGTAACCCAAAGATAGCCAATTAGCTTTATTAGCATCATGAAGAACCCTAAGTCGGTCTGATCAGCTTGATTAGAGTTTTGGGGAACCCGAAGCCAGCCTGGTCAACTTGATTATCATCCTGAGAGACGCGAAGGTAACCTAGTTAGCTTGATTAAAGTCCTAGAAAAACCAATAGAGGTCTGGTTAGCTTAATTATTATCGTAGGGAACCTAAAGATGACTTGGTTAGCTTGATTAGCAAGCTAAGAAACACAAAGATGGTCCGATTAGCTTGATTAGCATCTTGAGAAATCCAAAGGTGGCCCGATTGACTTGCTTAGCATCCTGAGGAACCCAAAGACAATCCGATTAGCTTGATTAGTGTCCAAGAAACTTGAAAATGATTTGATCAGCTTGATTGACATCCTGAAAAACTCAAAGGTGGTTTCATTCATTTGGTTAGTGTCGAGAGAACCAAAAGGTGGTTCAATCAGCTTGAGAAATATGACACCATAGGGAACCAGAATGTGGCTCGATTACCTGATTAGCATCCTAGAGAATTTGAAGGCAATCTAGTTAGCTTGATTAGCATCATTGGAAACTCAAAGGAAACCTATTTAGCTTTATTAGTGTCCTAGAAAACTCAAAGGTTACTCAATTTGCTTGATTAGTGTCCTAGAGAGCTTGAAGGTGACCCATTAGCTTGATTTGCATCATGGGAAACCCGAAGATAGTCTAATTAACCTAATTAGCATCCCAAAAATTTTGAAGGTGGTTCAATTAGCTTGTTTATCATTTCAAAGAACCCAAAGGTGGCCCAATTAGCTTGATTAGCATCTCAGAAAACTTGAGGATAGGCCAGTTAGCTTGATTAGTCTCACGAGAAATCTAAAGATGGTCCAATTAGCTTAATTAGTATTCCAAGAAATCTAAAGGGTAGTTGATTAGCTTGATTAGCATCCCTAGAAACTTGAAAGTGGCCTGATTACTCCTAAGGAACTCAAAGGCAGCCTGATTAGCTTGATTAACATTCCTAAAAAATCGAAAGTAATCTGGTTAGCTTAATTAACATTTTGTAGAACCCAAAGGCAATTTGGTTAGCTTGATTAGCATTAGGTGACCCAAGTAGCTTGATTAGCATTGTAGAGAACCCAAAGATGGTCTGTTTAGCTTGATTATCATCCCAAGAAACCCAAATATGATATGTTAGTTTGATTAGCATCCCGAGAAATTCTAAGGTAATCCAATTAGCTTGATTAGCATTTTGAGAAATCCGAAGGTGACTTGATTAGCTTGAGAAATATGACATACTGTGGAACCCAAAGGTGGCCTAATTAGCTTGATTAGCATCCTTGGAAATTTGAAAATAATATGGTTAGCTTGATTAGTATTCCGAGGAACCCAAAGGTGGCCTGATTATCTTGATCAGTATCCTGAGAAATCTAAAGGTGGCTTGGTTAGTTTCATTAGTGTTTCAGAGAACCTGAAGGAGACTCAGTTAGCTTGAGAAATATGACATCCCAAGGAACTCAAAGGTAGCCTAGTAAGCCATAGATATACAACATTTTGAAAATTTTGAAGGTGGTATGCTAAGCTAGAGAAATATGATTGAGAGAAATATGATTGATGTGCTTAGCCCAAAAATTGAAATAAAAAAGAATAATAAAGAAAGGGAGAGAAGAAAACTTTCTCTTCTTTTCCTCCCTTTCATTTTTATGATGGAAGCTCAATTGTGTTCTGGCCATTTTTTGGTAGTGATTTGACTGTGTTCAAATCATAATCCAGTAGTGTTTAAGCCATGTGTTGATCATATTTTGGTCATGTTCTATCATGATCTATCGTGTTCAAACTATGTTTCACCATGTTCTAGTCATGTTCTAGCTATGGTCAAACTATGTTATGGTTGGGGTAGTATGTGCATAGGGTGGTAGGCTATGCTACGAGCAAGGGGTAGCTACAGGTCCGACTAGAAGATAGCGGCTACAAGGGCATGAATGCAAAGATGGAGAGTTTGGAGGAAACCTTAGCGATATTCTAACCATATTTTGTCCATGTCCTAGCCATGTTCCACCATATCCTAATTGTGTTCAAGCTATGTTCAACTGTGTTCCAACTATATTATGGCTATGTTCTGACCATGTTCCGACCATATTTCAGCATTCCAACCAGAGTAGCAATCTAAAGTAATATGTGGGCAAGGCTACAGAGCAATAGGAGCCATCATGGTCCTAGACAAAAAAGAAGAGTAGAGGGGGAAAATAGAATGAAAACAAAAGAAATACAAAGAGTATAATTTTGAGTATCACCTTTTTTTGTGCCTTCAATCCATGCATCTTTCCTTTCTTCTCTTCTCCGTATGCTCCTTCATAGTCTCTAATCTCTTCTCTTTCCTCTTTTGTTCTACAAGTATTTCCACAAAGTATCAAAGGAGTTGAAAAATACACCCCAAACCAAGTCTCACAATCTAAGAAATATTATTCTAAACTACATGCTTTGCCCAACTAGCCTTCTCATCGACAAAAAAAAAAACTATGCTAACACAACCTATTTGAGATATTATAGACTGGCTCTATAGCCCAACTCTTGTTAACATGCCTATCTGACATTCTACAATGTGCACCCTTGAATGGTAATTACCTCCTACACCACTTCCTTCTCTAGCTCCCACTACAAGACAAAAGAAGAGAACAGGCCTATATGAAAACCTACATCTAACAATCACATGGTCTCCACTTCCACTCCTCTCAGTTCCATTTGTACTTTCTCAATCTCTTTGCTAATTTAAGCATTAGAGTATCCTCAACCAACACCACATCTAATAAGCAAATTTTTTATTATTTTGAAGGTTTGCAATTCATCGCTAGAGAGATGAGAAGTTCTTTGGTTGGAGTGTGACATCGGCATGCTCCTAGACCCCTATCTATTTGTGTCGGTAACACAAGCTTTATCGAGATCCAAACTCAAGCTTCTCTAATGAAATTCAACTTAGGGGAAGAAATGCCAATGGAGATTCACTCTTCTACTATCAGAGGATGGCATCTAACACCAACAAGTTATCCACCAAGGTCATCTAGTGGCAGTGCAGAAGATCCACTTGTAGGGACACCCCTATAAGCCACAACAGCCATACAACATCCTGTAGGAGGCTCCCCATTGGTAGTTCAACCTAAAGACCAAGTTGGACCATCCACCGAAGTCACTGGGCTAGCTCAAGTTACTCAACAAGACTTGGTACCTCAAGTCAAGTTCCACCAGCTCATGGTTGAGATGAACAACATAGGTCAAATTGTTCAAAACTAACAACACTTGCTAGAATCACTTTTGATGTCTTAACAACCATATCAACAAGCAAATGAAACTGATAGGTTTAGTTGAGGACCAAGAGAAGTCACCTAGTGGTCGAGCTACTAGAAATTTTGAAGACCCTTAAATCTAAGGTGCAACATCTTGGAGAAATGTGCAAGAAGGACACAAGCAACAAAAACAAATAAGTAATGCAGCTTGCCCAAATAGTTGTTTGCATGCGATGAATCGAAATACGAACCCATTAAACCTTCGACATCTACACAAGCATTGATACTAAACCTTAACGAAATAGAGAAGAAGATTGTTGAAATAGTGGAGCAGCAACTCAAAGGAACTATCGCAACTCAAGGAAACATTTGGAGAGGAATAAGCGCCCTAGCCCCATCTATCCTAGCTAAGCCTCTACAAAAAAAATTTATGCAACCCCCATGGGAGATATATGATGAAACAAGAGACCCAGTCAATGATGTCAATTCATTCAAGAACAATGTATTTCTTCATCGAGCCATAGAGATTACTATGTGCAAGGTGTTCCAAGCCACCTTACATAGCCTAGTTAGGACATGGTTCTCAAACTTACCCAAGGGGTCTGTGGCTAGTTTTGAAGATATTAAGCATATATTCATCAATTAGTTCATGTCATTAGTGCCATAGTGTTGTGATTCATCAACTTAGCTAGCAATTCAGTAGGAAGAAGGTGAGAGCTTGCAAAACTACTTAGCCCATTTTAATATCACAAGAATCCAAGTCAACAAATCGGATAGTTCAATAGTACTAGCAGTAGCCATGAATGGCTTATAAGCTAGCGTGGTTGCTTATGAGATGGCTCACAAGCCACCTTGTGGCTAGTAGAGTTCATGGACCAAATTCGAGAGCACATCAACACCAAAGAAATGATGGCAGCCCACAAAGAAACTGAGGGGCTAAGAACAAGAGAAGACCAAATAAAAGAGGCAAAGGACCAAACTCTGCAAGCACAAACTTGAGTACCCCACCTACACACCCCTCAATTGAAGTTATACCGAGGTCCTGGCACAAATTGAAAGGCTAGAATATCTATGGAGACCCTCTAAAAATGCGTCAAAATAGTCACAAAATGAACACCGCAAAGAATTCAAATGCCATCATGATTATGGTCACAGCACTAAAGATCGCAGAAATCTAAAGATTGTGATTGAGAGATTAATTAAGGAAGGACATCTTAAGCACTTTGTCAGGAAAATGGGGATGGGAAATAGCTAACAAAAGCTCCTGCTTTCCCCTTCTAGGGTCCAAGAGCAATAAAGCTACCGTCACCACTTAAGATCGAAAGCTCAGAAGGCCCACCATAGTTCATCAAGGGATATCTAGCAATAATCATGAATTACATATTGAAGATTGCAGGTCCCACTAACAACAAGCATTGTACGCCCACTAGGAATAGGAAGCTTACAAAAAGTAGTAGGACTATAGTGCCTCTGGTCCAACAAAAGTCGTACAAGATGGAGGCACCACAGTGATTCAATATGATGATGCTTTAGTGATCATAGTTGTATTGGATGGATACATGATGCATCGTGATAGACATCGATGTGTCAGCCAACATCTTGTTTGCAAAGGTTTATTATCAAATGAAGTGTGACCAGCCACTTAGACGTTACATGGGGTGCCTTATGGGCTATATTGGAGACTTGGTGATGCCTAAAGGAACTGTGAGACTTCTACTCATTGTAGGAGAAGGACAAAGGAGTTCTACCATGTTCACATATTTCTTGGTAGTACATGCAAAGTCACCATATAATGTTATACTTGAAAGACTAGCTCTAAATCAACTCCAAGTTACTATTCATATCATTTAGTGATGCAATTCTCAATGAAGTTTAGAATAGATAAAGCTCTGGGAGACAAAGAGCACACTCATCATTTCTATACTACTTACTAGGAAGGCAAAATACTTAAATGGAAGGAAAAAGTCAAAGAGAAAACTCAAAGGGGTCTAAAGGCCACAAAATGGCTAATAAGCATTGCATTAGACAAGTCAACAAGTCACAATCAAGGTTGAATCAACGCCCTCAAAAACTAGGGTTTGCGAATAAATCCTTCAAAATTTTATATTCGCAAAAAAATTCCTAAAATTTCTACTTTTTGGAAATAAGCCCTCAAAAGATTTTATTTGATAAATAAGTCCAAACTGTATTCAAAAAGGATCCTGAAAGTTTTAAAATTTTACAAATAAATTCTTTTGTAAAAAGGCCCTTGGAACTTGTGCAATTATATTTTGATCCAAAGTTTTCAAAAAATTTGCAAACAACTTTCCTAAAAATTATGCATCCAAGAATAGTACATATTTTGAATCTCTTCATCAAGGAAATAAATCTCAATCAATAGATTAAATGCCATTCACAAAATATGAAAATACAATCCAATCCAATCTAGCATGTTTGCAAAGTGAAATCAATCAAAGATATCAAGATCCACTCACAATCTTCTAGAGGCATATAAATTGATGAAAACCTACAGGAAAAAAAACACAAAGCAAGAGATGAAGAGAGGTCAGACCATCGTAGAGACCAATAGATATTCACACAGGCTCACTCGAAATAAATTTCAGAGTAAGGTCAGCTTGCGAGCTTACCAAATATCAATTCAAACTAAGGCCAACCCGCAAGCTTCTTGAATGTCTACTTTGACTTAGGCCAGCTTGGGAGCTCACTTTCAAATTAAGGCCAACTTGTAAACTCACCGAATATCAAGTGGGACTAAGTCCAACTTACAGGCTCACCAATGTCTATTCGAACTAAAGCTAACATGTGGGCTCACCAAATGTCTATTCAGACTAAGGCTAATTTGTGAGCTCACCGACTGTTTATTTAGACTAAGATCAGCTTGTGAGCTTGTCGAACACCTACTCAAACTAAGACTAGCTCGTGGCTCACCAAATGTCTACTAAGACTAAGGCTAACCCGTAGTCTCGGCGAATATCTACTCAGACTAAAGCCAACCCATGGGCTCACCAAATGTCTATTTCGACCAAGGCCAGCTTTCAAGCTCACCAAACATCTATTGGACTAAGGCTAGCTTGCAAGTTCACCAAACCACTATTTGGAGACTAAGGTAAGCCCACGGCTCGCCGAACATACTAAGTCCAACCCGTAGACTCATCGAACGTCTATTCGGACTAAGACCAACTTGTGAGCTCACCAAAATGTCTACTTAGACTAAGACCAGTCCACGAACTTGCTAAATGTCTATTCAGATTAAGGTCAACTTGCGAGCTCACTAAATTTCTATTTAAACCAAGGCTAGCTCGAGGGCTCAATGAACGTCTATTTGAACTATGGCCAGCTTGGGAAATCACTAAACATCTATTCGGACTAAGGTCAGCTTACAAACTCGTCGAATGTCAATTCGGACTAAGACAGTTTGTAGGCTCACTGAACCTCTATTTGGACTAAGGCCAACTTCTAATCTTGCCAAACATCTATTTGGACTAAGACCAGTCCACTGGTTTGTCGAATATCTATTTAGACTAAGGTCAGTTTATGGGCTCACTGAACATTTATCTGTACTAAGACTAATTTATGAGCTTGCAGAATATCTATTTAGACTATGGCCAGCCTGCAGCTTGCTGAATATCAATTTAGACTAAGGCCAATTTGTGAGCTCACCGAATATCTATTCAGACTAAGGCTGTCCTATGGTCATAGAACGTCTATTCGAGTAATGGCTAACTTACGCGCTCATTAAATATTTACTCAAACTAAGGCCAACCTACAAGCTTTCTAAATATTTATATAAACTTAGGTCAGCTTGCGAGTTCACTAAATATCTATTCGAACTAAGGCCAACTTGTATACTCACCGAAGATCTATTTGGACTAAGGTTATCTTGCGAGCTCACCGAATGTTTATTCAAACTAAGGCAGCTTGTGAGCTCACCGAATATCTATTCAAACTAAGGCTGGCATATGAGCACACCAAACATCTATTCGAAGTAAGGCCAGCCTATGAGATCACCAAAGTTTATCAATGATAGCTCGTGGGCTCTAGAACCAAATTGATTGATACAAATCAATTAAATTTAAGTAACTTAATTACATTGAACTCAACTAGAACAAATGAAATAGTAAATTGACTCAAGTAGACCACCAAAGGACCTAAATTGTTTAAAATCAAACTTGAGTTAATCGAAACCAAATCAGCTCATACTCAACCCTAATTAGATTCAAGTTGGGTTAATTCAAAATCAAGTCAAGTTCAAATCATATCCAATTTGACTCAAATTAAGCTTGAATAAAACCCTAAATTGGGTTAAATTAACTTCAAATTGAAAGCTAAATTGGGTTGAATCGAGTCCAAAATCAAATCAGAACTAGGTCAAACCTGAACTGAAATCAAACTGAACCAAATTGACTTGAACTTGAACCAAAAGTCCATTAAGATGCAAACAAGAACCCAGTGGAGGTCCAACATAGGCTGAACCCAAGTCCATTAATGGGTTGAGACAGAATTCAAACAAAATTCATGAAGGATTGGGTCTAACATATACTAAGGATCCAATAAGGACTCATTCAGGGTCAGACCCAAGAAGAATCCCCATCAAGAACTCATTCAGGATCAAATCCAAGAAAGATTCATCGAGAACTCATTAAGTAAGGGTTGAATCTAAGATCCATTAAAGGTCTAACATAAGGCTGAAATTGGCCCGATTCAAATGAAATCAAACTTGATTCAAAATAAAAGTCTAAATATTGAATTGAATTAAATCCAACTAGAGTCAAAGACAAGTCCTAAACATTGAACTAAATTAAACCGAACTTGATCCAAATTGAGTTTTGAACATCAAGTTGAATCAGTTTAGACTCAAATCAAATAAGATTCTGAGTGTTGAACTTAGTTCCAACTAAACTCAAGTCTAAACCAAAATTATTTCAAGTAGAACCAAACAGGTCGAACTGAATCCCATTGGGTGTGCTAAACCTTTGGAAACACTCCAAGGCTTTGAACATGGGTGATGTTGCCATCTTGACCCAAACTAGAGCCAATTCAAATAGAACTAGACTAGGTTAAACTAAATCCTACTAAGTGTGCTATAAGAGCCTTAAGCATCACTCAAGGGTTTCACTCAACTCCACAAGTTGTGGGTTATGCCACTTCTAAATAATAAAAAAAAATTAATCGCCAACACGCTCAAAACTATCAACCTCAGTTCAAAGCCGTACTTAACCCCATAGCAATTGGTGATGCTACTAAACCAAAGAAGTTAATCACCAACACACTTAAAACTATCAGTCACACTTAAAAACTTCACCCAACACCACAAACTGATGGTGATACTACCAAACCAAATAAGTTAATCACCAATACACTCAAAGCTATCAGCCATACTTCAAATCTCTACCCAACCCCATAAGCCGTTGGTGACGCTATCAAACCAAAGAATTTAATTGCTAACATACTCAAGGTTGTCGGCCACATTTCAAAGTTATACCCAATCCCGTAAGCTGTTGGTGATGCTACCAAACTAAAGTCAATCATCAATACACTCAAAGTTGTCATCCACACTTCAAAGATATACCTAACCCTATAAGCGATTGGTGATACTATCAAATCAAAGAAGTTAAATACCATCACACTCAAAGCCATTGGTCATACTTTAAAGCCAGTTAACCCTAGAAGTAATTGATGATACACCTCTCAAGCTAATCAACCTCAGAATCTGTTGACGATACACCCTTGAACTAGTCAACTCTAGAAGCAGTTGACGACATACTTCTTAAGCTAGTCAATCCTAGAAGTAGTTGATGACACACCCCTCGAGCTAGTCAATCCTAAAAGCAGTTGATGATGCACCCCCTAGCTAGTCAATCCTAGAAGCTGTTCGTGATACACCCCTCAAGCTAGTTAATCTAAGAAGTAGTTGATGATGCACCCTTCTAGCTAGGCAACCCCAAAAGTAGTTGATGACGCACCCCTCAAACTAGTGAATCCCAAAAATAGTTAACAATGCACCCTTTAAATTAATTAACCCCAAAAGTAATTGATGATGCACTCCTTCGAGCCAGTTAACCTAGAGCAATTGATGACACACCCCTCAAGCTAGTCAATCTCAAAAGCCATTGACAACTAACCCTTTTAAGCTATGCCAACACACACTCAAAGGCCGTTGGTGATGATCCAAATTTGATTAACAAAATGTCTAAAAGACGCTCAATTATTAGATTAGAAATGATTAGAATAAAGCTAAGGTCACTAATCATTATCCTAAATCAAATATCAAAAGAAGTCAACTAATAATAAGTAGAAAGTTATTAGTAATACTTCAATCCTAATAATGTTAACTAATATAAAACAAGGCAATCAGTCTCACCCATCTGCTATTATCAACATCTACCTAGTCAAGACCCGCTAAATCAAATGCCATGCGGCCCAGTGCAGGGAAGCAGGGCAATAACACACATCAGAGCCTCTTCTTCACTCTCTTCTTCCTTTATTTCTTTCATATTTTCTATAATTTTATGTTAAAATTTGTTGTAAAGGACATGCTCTTGCTCAAGCCATATACCTTTCTCAAATCAATCAATATCATTCTTTCTTCTTTTATTAGTTAGGTTTCTTATTTTAAGAAGTTTCTGACAATTATCGAGGTAATTAAAACACCTTTTGATTTGTACATCTAGGTCTCTCCCCAGAGTCTCCACTACTCTCAGGCCACCGAAATCAATCCTATAAATTCTGACACACTCGGTGTGACTCAAATGCACAATCGCCTAATTAGAAATACTACCAGAGATCCCATGCCAATAGAGAATCAAGTAAATTAAAAGATCCCTAGCATGGTCTTTGCTCCTCCTCACCTAGGAAGCAACTCTGACTCAAACTCTTCAAATAAAGAAGCCCCACAAGTCTTCTTGGGCAATTACACTTCTGATGATGGTAACGACTTTCTATATTCCTCCATGGTGTAAAGGAGAAAAGGAAATTATATTTTTATAAGATAATTTCTTGTGCCCCAAGCATACAAAAAATACTAGAAACTGATGATCCAGTAGATGTTGGTGACCATTAACTAATAGTCATGCCTAAATATTTCTTAGATCGGCTTCATCAGATAATCAACAAATCTGGCTATGGACATCTACAAAGAATTAGAGAGAAAGACATAGAGAGAGTCCTTTCTTCAAGAATCTATAAGATCCACCCCAAGAGCATGCTTACATTCCTAGAAGAGGAAGCAAGAACACTAAAGAATTGGGCTATATCACTAAATTCCCATACATACCTCATGGTTACCATTGGACCTCTCTCTGATACTCAGGATAACTAAACAATATCAACACCCCCTGATGCATGCACTGATGTAGCCATGACTCTCCAGACATTACAAGAAGATGACGTCCTTGGTGAAATTTCATCAAGACTAGAAGAAAGGGGGCATGATGCAATCAAAACACCCTTAAATGAACCTTTGCCAAATCTTACTCAACATGATGAACCACTTGGTGAAGAAGTAATCCTCGAATCAAAAAAAGCTCTACTAGAACTTTAGGAAGGGGGTAAGCCATAATTAATGAACTGATGGAGATTAACATAGGCTCAGAAGAGGACCCCAAAGTGACTTTCATCGGCACTCAACTCTCAGAGAAAAGCCAAACCCTAATCAAAGTAGTGCTTCAAGAGTACATTAACTGCTTTGCATGGAGCCATAAGGAGATGCCTGGACTAGATCATGAAGTTGTCGTCTATAAGTTAGCCACCAATTATGAGCTTCCACCTTCAAAGAAGCACCTAGGAAGATGAAACTTGACTAGAACAAAGGTGATAGAAGAAATGAAGAAACTAATCAATGCAGACTTCATCAGTGAGAAAAAATACCTAGATTGGGTGGCAAGTATCATGCCAGTCAAGAAGAAGAATGGCTAAATTTGCATTCACGTGGACTATATAGACTTGAATAAAATATGTCCAAAAGATAATTTTTCATTACTGATAATGGAAATCTCGATCGACAATATGGCTGACTTCGAAATATTCTCCTTCATGGATGGTTTTTCAAGTATAACTAAATCAAGATGCATCCACTTATCAAAGGGCCATAACCTAAATCTTTGATAACCTTGTAAACCAATTGGTGGAATATTATATGGATTACTTGGTGGTCAAGACTAAGTCCAAAGATAAGCACATCTAAGACCTAGGAGTAGTGTTCAATCACTTTAGGAAATATGACTTAAGGATGAATCCTATGGAGTGTGTTTTAGGGGTATTATTGAAAAAATTCCTTGGCTTTGTTGGCAAACATTGAGAGATTGAAATCGATCCATCTAAGATCAACTCTATCATGGATATACCATCACCTAGCAACTTAAAGCAATTGAGGTCGTTTCAAGGCTGATTCACATACGTAAAGAGATTCATTTCAAATCTCTCTAGAAAATATAACTCTTTTTCTAGATTGATGAAGAAATACACTCCATTCATTTTGAATCAAGAGTGTGAACAAGCGTTTGAAGAGATCAAGCAGTATCTCCTAAAACACCAGTCCTAATAGTGCCTCTACCTATAAACCCCTTATCCTTTACACGACTATAATAGAAGGATCACTGGAGGCACTTCTTGCCTAGAATAATGAGAGGGCAAAGAAAATGTACTCTACTATCTAAATAGAATACTAATGGGGGCATAAAGCAACTATTCCCCCATTGAAAGGCTTTGTCTAGTGCTCATATTCATAGTCAAGAAGCTGAGGCATTATTTACTTTCTCATCAAGTTATTTTACTATCAAAGGTCTATCCCATAAAGTACTTGATGACTAGGCTTGTACTCATTGAAAGGCTAGCAAAGTGGGCTTTAATCCTCATGGAATATGATATCAACTTCACTCCCCAAAAAGTGGTCAAAAGGTAAGTCCTTGTCAATTTTCTCATAACTCATCCAATACTAGACGATTCTCCACTAAGTTGTGAGTTCCCTAACAAAGAGATCCTTTTGGTTGAAGAAAGGGAACCTTACTAGAAGCTATACTTCAATGGAGTATCATCCATCAGACCAAGGATCATACCAAAACTTTTGCAAATCAAAGCAAGCATTGGAATTATTTATGCCACTTTGAATGAGGGCTTTTTACAATATTTCTATTCCCTCACAAAACCATGTACAAACAATGAATCTAAATACAAGGCTCTAATTGTAGGACTAGAAATGGCCCTCAATATGAAAATATCACACCTATATTTTTTCATTGACTCATAACTAGTTATCAGCCAAGTCCAAGGTGAATAGAAGGTCCATAAATCTGAGATCCTGAAATACATTGAAAAGGCTTGAGAACTCATGAGACAAATCTCACATGTTCAAATAACTAAAGTTTCCTGATCCATTAATGCGAAAGTTGATTCCTTAGCCAAATTAGGGAAGGCACTGGCAAATCCTAATCAAGGAGAAATTCAAATCATAGTATATAACAAACAAGTGATAAGCTCAGTCTTCAACATCCAACATAAGAAGACTAAATCTAAACCAATAGAAGAGGCCACATATTGGAGAATACCATTCACCAACTATTTCAAACGTCGAGAACTCCTAGAAGATAAATATGCATGGATACAACTCAAAAAGAGAACCATGTGCTTTCTGCTTATCAATAACACTCTTAAGGATAGGTTCTTTAATAAACTTCCTCTACACTATCTCTCAGATAAAGAAGCTAAAGAAGTTATGTATGAGATGCATTCTAGGGTTTGTGGGGCTCATTAATTAGACCCAAAAATGATGTTGAAGATTAAATATATGGGCTACTATTGGCCCATGATGTTGATGGATTGCATCAAAGAAGCGAGAAAATGTCATCCATGCCAAATACATAGTGGCTTCATTCATCAACACCCAAATTCTTTATATCCAATAGTGTCCTCATGGACATTCGAGGTATAGAGTACAAATATCATTGGCCTAATGGAACCATCTTCTTCTCAAGGCAACAACTTTATACTAACAGTGATTGAATATTTTTCTCGATGGGCTAAAGCAATTCCAATGAAAGAGGTAAAAGTAGATACTGTTATTCACTTCTTTTAAGAAAATATCCTCTACCAATTTGGTGCCCTTTGAAGGATCATTTCCAACAATGGATCATTCTTCAAAAGCTTTAATATAAGATGATTTGCTCATCATCCTAAGATAGATTGGAGATATTCATCTATCTATAATGCGAGAGCCAACGAGCTCGCTGAGGCATTCAACAAGACCCTTTTAAGATATTGAAGAAAGTCATCACCAAAAATAAGAGAGACTAGCACCAAAAGCTTTCTGAAGTATTGTGGGCTTATCGCATCACATATCAAACCCCTACGCAATCAACACTATATGCATTGGTGTTCAAGATTGAGGTAGTCTTGCCACTAGAAGTGCAAATCCCCTCTCTAAAAATTACTTTGGAAGAAAAAAAAATCATAAGAGAAGACAGTATTCATCTTCACCTTAACGAGCTAGACTCCTTAGATGAGACAAGACTCAAAACCTAGCAAAACCTAAAAATATATCAAGCATAAATGTTTAGGGCCTATAGCAAGATAGCCCAGGTCAAATCCTTCTAGAAGGGAGAGATAATTTTAGTTCTAAAAAGACCCATAATCCTAAATCAAAACAAGAAAGGCAAGTTCGAGCTTAATTGGGAAGGCTCTTATATTGTCGAAAGGATATTTGAAGAGGGCTCCTACCAACTAATTGATAACAAAAGGGAAAGGCCTATGCCGCCAGTCAATACTTGATTCCTCAAAAGGAATTAGGCCTAAGCCTCTAGGGGCAACAACAACTAAAAGTATTTATATTTTATTTATGGCAGAACATTTGACTTTCTCAAAAAAAAATGTTCAATTAAACATGTACTCTATGTTTCTCGAGGTAAAACATGGACACAAAATCCTATCCAATTTGTGTAACAATCAAGTCCACACTACTCAAAGTCCACTACCTGTGGCAATTCAAAGTCTACTAATCGTGGAAAATTAAATCTACTCATTGTGACAAATCAAGTCACTCCCTGTGATGACAAGTCCACTAATCGTGGCGAATTAAGTTCACTCATTGTGGCAAATCAAGTCCACTTTTTCTGGCAAATCAAGTTCACTCCTTATAGTAATTCAAGTCCACTCCGTGTAGTAAACCAAATATACTCATTGTGATAAAGTAAGACCCCTTTGTGGCAACTCAAGTCCACCCTTGATGATGACTGGAGTCCACTCCGTGTTGTAAATTGAGTCCATTCCTTGTGACAAATGAAATCCACTCTCACATAGCAATTCAAATCCATTTTACACAGCAATCAACCATGCATAAGACATGGCAAATCAAATCCATCCTCAAATGCCAAATATAGTTAATTCTTAGAATAATGACACAGGAGCCAGATACCTAAGAATTGTTGTATCCACTCCTCTCGCCGAAAAAACTTATAAAGCAAATGCGAAGGAGATATTTGTTTGAGTCAATTTTGGCAAAAATTAGATTTCATCTAAATTTACTTAAAATACAAATTTGAATGCCACTGAATTATGATTCAAATGTGAGTCTTAATTGGACCTAAATTACGATCAAATTTAACCAAAAAATATATTTAATTTGAACTTAAATTGTCAAAGAATTTGGGTTTAAATTAAAGAGAGATAATTGGGCTGAATATTTAGACTAAAATTAGGCCCAAAATTCATCAAATATTTGGACCAAAATGAAAAATATAAAATCTTTCTAAATAGGTCCCTAGACTAAATACATATTTATAAATGGGTCCCTGATTGAGCTTTTCTTACGAATAAGTCCCTGAAATAAAAATTTTATGAAAAAGCCCTTAAAAATCCTAAAATTTTGAATCAATCCCCCCGAAAATTAGGATTCATGAATAAACCCCTCAAAATTTTATATTCACAAATAAATTTCTAAAATTTTTAATTTTTATAGATAAGTCCTTGAAAGTTTTTATTTGACAAACAAGTCCAAACTTTATTAAAAAATGACCCTAAAAATTTTAAACTTTTATAAATAGGTCCTTTTTGTAAAAAGGTACTTGGAACTTGTGAAATTATATTTTTAGTCTAAATTTTTCAAAAAATTTGTAAATAACTCCCCTAAAAATTTAACATTCAGAAATAGTAAATATTTCGAATCTCTTCATCAGGTAAACAAATCCCAATCAATGGATTACATAACATTCGCAAAATATGGAAATAAAATCTAATCTAATTCAACATGTTTTCAAAATAAAACCAATTAGAGATATTAAGATCTAATCACAATCACACCACATTCCAAAATCAGCCAATCGAAGATTCGATTGCAGATCTCCTGGACGTCTATAAATTGATAAGAACCTACAGGCCAAAAAAAACATAGAGCAAGAGACAAAGAAGAGAGGTAAAACCATTGTAGAGAGAAAACAAGAGGAGGGAATTAGAAGGCCATTATTAAAGAATTCATCATGGTCAAAGACTAAAGAGGTGAAAATTGAAACTTAACTTTGTTCTTCTTTTTATTCTCTCTGTTTGCTCCCATTCTCTTCCATAGGATGATCAAACTACTCTACTCCCATTCCCGAGCTTTGCTGACCTTTGCTGACCTACCCTTAAGCACCACCCACCCCAACCTACTCCCCAACCTCCAAGCAACAGGAGAAGAGAAGCCCCATTGCCTGCTCTCATCATCTCCATCCAATCCCTTGATGGTGACACGACCATCAATGCACTCCTCTTGCTGCCATCTCATTGGGGAGAGGAAGGACTACATCTAGCCATGTTTAGTTGGACCTAGCTAGAAGATTCTGCCCAAACTTTTCTAGCACCCAATGTCGGCCCAACCCATTCAACCCAATGTTGAAGCCGCTAGAACTACCACCCCCTCACACTATCCAGCACTACCCCTCCACTGTTGAACTCGCTCTTGTCAGCCATCGCCTCTGCCAGAACTATGCCTGCAGCTCAACTAAGCTCCAATCCACCCACCCATGTCGAAGTAACCTCTCCCCATGCCTAGCTCTACTCTCAAGCTCCTCCCTATGCCTTCCTCGCCTATCTCATGGCTAAGTAGCCATCTCTCACCACCATGCCTTGTCTACTGTCAGCTCGCCTCTAGTTGTAGCCACCTTCGAGCAGCCTTTGTTGCAGTCTACCAGTGACCACAGTCGAATATGGCCATATCAGAGCCCTTTGTATAATGGAAAATCTCCATCACTATAACAGCCATTTGTGATACTACACATCAACGAAACTCCACCAACATCGCAGCCACCTATGCTCCTTTGATGGACTTTCTCCCTGCGAGCTCGCTCAAAAGTCAACTCCAGTTTAGGGCCAACTTGTGGGCTTGATCAAAACCAATTTTGGATTAAGGCCAGCTTGCTAAGTCACCAATTGTCTATTCGAACTGGCCAGCCCATGGACTCACTGAACATCTATTTAGACTAATACCAACCTATAGGCTTGCCGAACATCTATTCGGATTAAGCTTAGCCCGCAGGCTCACTTAATGTCTATTCAATCTAAGGCCAGTTTATGAGCTCCTTGAATATCTATTTAGACTAAGGCCATATTACAAGCTCACCAAACTACTATTTAGACTAAAGCTAGCTCACAGACTCACTGAATGTTTATTTAGACTAAGGTCAGTCTGTAAACTCGCCAAATATCTGTTTAGACTAAAACTAGCTTGTGAGCTTACTGAACATCTATATTTAGACTTAGGTCAGCTTGCGAGCTCACAAATGTCTATTCAAACTAAGGTTAGCACTCAAGATTACCAAACATCTATTCAAACTAAGACCAACCCGTGGGCTCCTGAACATCTATCAAACTTGGACTAGATTGCAAGCTCATAGAATATCTATTCGAACTAAGGCTAGTTTGTGAGCTAGCCAAATATCTATTCGATCTAAGGTCAATCCACAAACTCGCCGAATATCTATTCAAACTAAGGCCAATTTGTGATCCCATCGAATATCTATTTGGACTAAAGCCAGCTTGTGAGCTTGCTGAATGTCTATCTAGACTAAATCCAACCTAGAGGCTCACTAAATGTCTATTCAGGCTAAGGCAGCTTGCAAGCTCATCGAACATCTATGCGGATGAAGGCCATCTTGCAAGCTTGTCAAACATCTATTTGAACTAAGGTTGGCTTGTGAGCTCGCCAAACATCTATTTAAATTAAGGCCAGTCTGTAGGCTTGCTGAATATCTATTCAGACTAAAGCCAGCCTATAGGCTTGTCGAATGTCTATTCGAACTAAGTCCAGCTTACGAACTCGTCGAATGTTTATTCGAACTAAGACCAACCTACTGGCTCATCAAATATCTATTCGGATTAAGGTCAACTTATGAACTCATCGAATGTCTATTCAAACTAAGGCTAACCTATGGGCTCATCAAATGTCTATTCAAACTAAGGCCAGCTTGTGAGCTCACAGAACATCTATTTAGACTAAGGCCAACTTATGAGCTCACTGAACATCTATTTAAATTAAAGCCAGTTCGCAAGCTCGTCGAACATCTATTCAGACTATAGCTAGTCTACAGGCTTACCAAGTGTCTATCCAAACTAAGGCTAGTTTGCAAGCTAGCCAAACATTTATTTTCGACTATGGCCAACCCACGAGCTCACCAAATGTCTATTTGGACTAAAGCCAACTTCCAAGATTGCCGAATATCTATTCAGACTAAGGCCAACCTATGAGCTTGCCAAATGTCTATTCCGACTAAGGCCATCATGTGGGCTTGTCGAACATCTATTCAGATTATGGCTAGTGTGCAAATTCACTGAATGTCTATTTGGACTAAGCGTAGCTTGCAAGCTCACCAAATATTTATTCAAACTAAGGTCAACTTGCGAACTCATTGAATATCTATTCAGACTAAAGTCAGTTTGTGAGCTCACTGAACAACTATTCAGACAAAGGCTAGCTTTCAAGCTCGCTAAATGTCTATTTAGATCAAAGCCAACTTGGAGATTTGTCAACAGTCTATTCAAGCTAAGGCTAACCCACAGGCTCACCAAAGGTTGTCATGATAGTCCATGGGCTTTCAAACCTAATCAATTAACATAAATTGATTAAATTTAAGTGACTCAATTACATTAAACTTATATAGAACAAATGAACAATACTAAAGTGACTCAAATAGACCACCAAATGGACCTAAATTAATCAAGTAAATAGACTAAAACTCAAATTAAATTGGACCCAAAATTCAAATTGAGTTACTCTGAACCAAATCAGCTCAGTCTCAACCCTAATTGGATTCAAGTAGGGTTAATTAAAAATCAAGTCAAGTTCAAATCAAATCGAATTTGGATTGAACTAAGCTCAAATCAAACCCTAAATTAGGTTAAATTAAGTTCAAATCGAAAGCTAAATTGCATCAAATTGAGCCTAAAACCAAATCAGAACTAGGTCAAACCTAAGCTAAAACCAAGCTGAACCAAATTGACTTGAACTTGAACCAAAGTCCATTAAGATGCAAACATGAACCAAATGGAGATCCAAGATGGGTCGAACCCAAGTCCATCAATGGGTTGAGACAGGATCCAAATAATATTCATCAAGGATCTGGTCTAAAATCTAATGAGGATCCGATAAGGACCTGTTTAGGGCCAGACCTACGAAGAATCCATCTAGAACCTATTCAAGGTCGGATCTAAGAAAGATTTATTAAGAACCCATTAAGGGTTGGATCCAAGATCCATTAAAGGTCCAACAAAAGATCGAAATCAACCCAAATCGAATAAAACTAAACTGGAGTTAAAATCAAGTTCTAAATATTGAATTAAATTGGATCATACTCGAATCAAAATTGAGTCCTTAACATTGAACTAAATTAAACTAAATTTGATCCAAATCGAGTTTTGAACATCAAGTTGAATCAATTCAGACTCAAATCAAAATGAGATTCTAAGTGTTGAACTGAGTCCAAAACAAAATTAATTCAAGAAGAACTAAACGGGTTCAAACTCCATTCAAATATATGAGGGTTGACTCAATTAGAGTTTAAACATGATTCGGCTCAATTAGATTTTAATTCATATTTGTTTTGGGCTGAGTCAAATGTAGTTTCAATTTGAACTCATTTTGATTTAGTTTGAATGGTATCTGACTCAATTGGAATCTAACTTGAACCTTGTTTTCATCTCGGGTTAACTTCATTTAGTTTTGAATTGACCCAAGTTTGGACTGATCAAGACTTGACTTAATTCGGACTAAATGTAAACCCAAGTTATTAGTTTTCTAACTAAAGTGGACGACTAAATAGGGTATTGGTCGACTAACTATGAGCAGGTATTATTTCTAGTTTTATAGAACCAAATGACTAGTTTGGATATCGGACATCCGATAGGGTGAATTTCTGCTTGTTTGGGTTGGTTTCAGCCCATTGTTTTAATCTGATTGAGTTCATTTAATGCTTTGTTCAAGTAAATTTGGTCTTGTTCATTTATTTTGGCCACATTGGCTTGAGTTTGACATAATTGAGTCATTAAATCGATTTTGTATTCATCATTTTGGTTTGAAAGCCCTTAGGCTATCATAATGATATTATAACGAGCCCGCATGCTAGCTTATAGTTTGAATATATGTTCATGAGCCCGTAGGCTAATTTATAGATATTTGGTGAGTTTACAGGCTAGCTTATAGTCCAAAATGATTACGAGCCCATAGGTTGGTTTATAGACATTTGGTGAGCCCGCAAGCTAGCCTTAGTCTATATGGATGATTGGCGAGCCTATAGGTTGGCCTTAGTCCAAATAGATATTCAGCGAGCCTGCAAACTAGTCTTAGTTATCAAATAGACATTCGATGAGCCTGTATATTGTCTTGGTTCAAATAAATATTTGGCAAGCCCATAAGTTGGCCTTTATTTGAATAAATGATTGGCGAGCCCATCGGCTAGTCTTAGTCTAAATTGACAATCAATGAGCGCACATGTTGGCCTTACTTTGAATTTATGAGCTCGAAGGCTAACCCTAGATGATTATGAGTTTTTAGTTATTTTACTTCTCTTTGTTCTTGCTCAAGTTCAAGTTAGTCATCATCAATTGGCAAGCTTCAATGCTTGAGTTCTTCAGCAAAGGGGTATCGTGGTAGAGACAGGATTGTGGGTAGTCATGGTAGTAATGAAGGCTTGCCAATGTATGAGATTGTGGGTGGCCATGGTGATGACAGAGATCCCGCCAATGCACAAGGCTGCATGTGGCCACAGTAGCAATAGAAGTCCATTGATGCATGAGGCTATGGGTGATCATGGTATTGGTAGATGTTTGTTGATGCACAAGGCCACAGGTAGCCACGGTATTGGTGGAGGTTCATTGATGTGCACGACCACAGCGGCGATGGAAGCTCGTTGATGCTCGAGGTTGCAAGTGACTATGGGTGATAATGGAGACTCACGGACAAGCCACAAATGGCCACAATATTGGTAGAGAAACATTGATCCATGAGATCATAGGTGGTCGTAATTAGATGGAGTGAAGGGATGTTCACGGTGGGGTTTTGACACCCAATCCTTCTAGGTTCGATCGCCCAAACTCAGGTGACCAAGCATAATAGAACAACATCTTGAAGAGAAGCATGGCTATGAGTAACCATGAGCTTGGGAAAGGAGGAAGGGGGGCAGCAATAGCACAGGACAGCAGGGACCTCACAAAGGAGAGGAAGCAGTAAAACAAAAGAAAGACAAAGTGGAGATAGGGGCTTACATTTTTTTCTTGCTCCTTTAACAATGTTTTTTTGGGTTTTCTCTTTGATGACGAGATCTCTTATAAAATTTCTTCGAGAATTATCTCCAAATTCATTAGAAATTTGTTCGAGAATCGACTATGATTATTGTTAAATTCATGCGCCCTAATACTCTTTTATAGGACTAAGAAGATCTCCAATTTTTGTGATTAATTGATTTGATTTTGAGATTTAAGAGATATTTTCTTTCCATAATCCTCATATTTGGATTTTTGATTTATAGATTTTGAGATTATAATCTCCTTCACTGATAATTTCATCAATTATTGATGGATTCGAGGAAACCTATTTTCATTTATATAGATCGTGATCCGAACTGGACGAACGGTTGGGAACTGGTCAACCAATTGCAAACAATGACATGCCATACTTATTAGAATTGATCAACCGATTGAGAATCGGTCTATTGATATGACTTGATTCAACATTTGTGCCCAATTTTATAGTCTTTTTCTATTTCAAATTGGACCCCACTCATCACAAATTAGACTCAAAGTCCAACTTTAATTCTTACTAAACTCGAACTTGGAGTTGGATTGCAAAAATTTATTAAATATAGTTGGCTATGGTGGGGCTTCGCCTAAGGCCTTTTTTGCCTGAAGACGAGCATCTCCTGGGAAAGCTTGTTGTGTCATCATCTACTTCAATATGCCAGCCATTGCCTACTTCCCAAGGAGTTGTTGTGGTGGCATTGTTATCATTGACTACCCAGAGAAAGATTTTTCAGCAGGATATCTCAAATGTTGCGTCTGTCCAATTCCAAATTACCGTCACAATTGACCATTAGAAATACTATTTTAATATCAAAAACATTCATGATACTATTTAATATGAAACTTTATTAGTGTCTCTAATTAACACCACTAATAATTTTTCAGCACTAATTTATATTATAGTGGCACTCAATTAGTGCGAAGAATAGCTGTGATTATTGTATTATCACATGTTACTAAGATTTAGTTTATCTCACAATAAATATCCATATGTCTAGTCCCTATCTCTGGATTTAATATTGAAACAATTGTATCTTCGTTTTTTCAGCTATGCAATAAATCAAATTCAATTCCAAGCCTTAAATTAAGTACGTATGTATAAAACAATTGCATAACATAATTATTCCCAAAAAGCTCCGATGAGCAAAACCCTTGTAACCTCTTAGTAAGAATAAAAGTGTAAGTCTGTCAAAGTTTACTTTGTACCATCTTTATTAAAAACACAATTAACGTTTTTTAAAAAGTCTTTCATATTCCACTTACTATATTTCTTTCACATCCACCCAAATTTCCAGCACTCTTTATGGTTAAATTGATGAAATTTTCATAGTTCTATAGGCTAAGTTTAGTAATGCATTCATATTAAGAATTATTTAATTCACCTCATTCCTGATCCACCTTTAAAAGTTAAAAATAATTCAATTTTCATGTGTGATTAAACAAAAGAATATTTGAAAATTTTAACTTCAAAACTTAAAATCTTTATAACTGAGCAAATAAAAAAAATTAAGAACATTATAATATGTAAAATTTTAAGCATAATTATAATTCTAAATAAATTACACAGCATTATACCAATTTTTAAAAATTACTTCCGACCAAAAATATCATAGGATAGAAGTGAGATAAAAATAACTTCACTTTTAACCAATTTAAAACAATCAAATAAGACCTCACCAAACAACAACGTAAAACATAATTCATTAATTACTTTTAAATTTGAAGTGGCTAAAACTGAATTAATTATCTAAATCATTTCCATAACACCAAATAAAAAAATGGAAAAAAAAATTTATTTTCAACCACTTCCAAACAATCAAACAAACAATTCCTCACGGCAACTAAAATTTGAAACCAGCAGGAGCTGAGACTAACAACAGATAGAGAAGCATGAGAAACAAAACCATACCACAACCCGAATAAAAGAAATCCTTTCAGTAAATTACAACACAAACTCCCAGCTTAATGCATCTGGAAGATAATGAGGATCTGAGATGAATACAATACTCTGTTATTTTTCAGGACTCTCCAGGTAAGCATCCGCTCAGCATTTCTAGCAATAGGTGTACAGTCTATCAGAAAAAAGATTAGGGCAAAACAGTAAACCTCATCTTGCAACAGCAAGATCTGCCACACAAATGTGGCACAACCGCAAAGCCTCCCTGAGCTTAAGTAATCTCACCGGCCATATGGATGGTACCGATTTCCATAGCCCCGGCCAGTACCACCACTGTAACTGCCATATGCCCCACCATAACCGCCCGGGCCACTGTAACTGCTCCCAGTGCCATATCCACCACTTCCAGACATAGTCCCACCCAAACCACTGCCATAACAGGCACCATAGCCAGTCCCTGCTCCGTAGCTGTAACCCCTTCCATAGCCTCCACCTGCTCTGGAGCCATAGTAGAAACCTCCAGATTGATAACCAGTGCCATACCTGTAACTGCTGCCACTGCTGCCATAGAAACCGTACATATTTCCACTACCAGCACCATAAGCACCTCTATTGCTGAAACCTGAATCCCCAGGTTTTCTCGGTTCAGCCTTCTTGATTTCAACCTGCATCAATGGTTAAGCATTCAACATTAGGACTTCAAGGGTTAAGGAATCTAGTAAAATGCATTTTACACAGCATACAAAATTAATTCAAATTCAGAAAAATCTAAAAAAGGCAGCTTAAACTACTCAGCCATAGATATGAATGTCAATAAATTACACTTAAGAAACTGAGAACAGTTTTTGCCTGAACACTTGAAGGCATCAAGAACTATGATGAAATGAAAGTGTCAAAAAAAGGGCACAACCAGGTCTGCTTCACCAAGGAATCACGGCTAATAAAAGATCTCCCAGAAAGGGAACTTTTAGGTAGACAAAGAATACTCTAGTATCATATATAGGGTTTGGCATGTAACACCTTGCTAATATGGGCTTATTGTCAACTTATACCTGGTTTATAAGGTTGCAAATGACACCTTGCCATTACAGACCATCTAAATCTAGCGAGCAAAATTAAAGCCACAATGGTCAGTAAAACTGAATTCACATATTGAAGAATAAACTACAATAAAGGCTGAAGCTCAAATTGAAAAATTGTCAGAAGATGGAATATCCTGCGAATATTTTCGGCTCATCAACAACGACAAAGGGCCAAGCGTTTGCTTTCAAGGAGTCTCAGTAACAGGAGGTTGACATCGATAATGAAGAAAACTATATACACTGACATAGTGTCATACAAAAAGGGATCTAATTTTGCTTTGGCAATCAGCCCTAGGCTATTTGAAGTTGGGTTTTAAACTATCTTCTAATAAATCCAATTTCATAATTGTGAAATTTAGATTTACCTAAGAAATGATCCTTAACAGAAAAGTAAATATGCTTCACACAAGCTGCAATTGTTTTGTCTTTGACAGGAATAAGATTACCTGCTTCCCTCCAAGATCATGCATTCTCCCCTCTGAGATGATTTTCTCAACTGAATCCTCATTCTCAAAGGTCACAAAACCAAAACCTCTTGATCGGCCAGAGGCATGGTCCACCATTATCTGATGCTCAATCACTTTCCCATAGGAGGAGAAGTGCTCTTTGAACTGATCTGAAAGATTCCAAAGGTAGACCTATTAATAAGGACATGAAAGTACTAAAGGCTTTTGATGAACTTACTACCTTCAGTTAGAGAAGAAGGTATTCCACCAACAAAGATTTTCTTTGTCTTGGGACCCTCCTTGGATGTCATATCCTCTCTTGGAACTGTTCTCTTCACTTCTACCTAAGGACCCAGAGTTTGAAAAGTATCAGAGATAAAATTCTTTGAATGCATGCTAAGACATTGAACAAAAAAATAAAAATCTGTCCTACCATTCTCCCATCAATGACCTGTTCATCCTCCAAGACCTTGTCAATAACAGATGGGTCTTCAAATGTAACAAAACCAAATCCTCGTGGTCTTTTGGTATGTCTTTCCACCATTATTACCGAATCGATGATCTTTCCATACTTCTCAAAGTGTGCTCTGAAGGTATCTGAAAATGATCAAAACAGAGATCAGGGAAAATTGGAGGCAAAGGTTACAACATAGCAGCAAAACAGGCGAGCATACAGAAATTTTGAACTTCCCAAAAGTCCATGATGAGAAGGCCTAAAATATGCCCAGATCATCTGAGACAATAATATGAAATGCTCCTGTCCACACATACAAATGGGACACCATCATCCAACAACTATAGATTCACAAGAAGTCCTAAGTAGCACTTCCTACAGTGCAAGAAGTACACATAAATACTTGACCAAGATAAGGAAAATTACTTCCCAAAAAAAAAAAACTTCAGAAGCTTCTATGGAAATTCATTTATTCATTTCTCCTCGTACTTCACTTGCCTCAACAAACAGATATCTTATTCAATGATCCAATAATCCCTTCTCTATCACAAAACCACACTTAAGAAGACGATGCTTTAATACAAGGCCAGTCCACCTCTAACTATGTAATGCAAACCTATGAAGTACACAGCTTTTCCTAATAGCACATATCAAAGAAATACTTAAAAACCCAAACCAACACTTAAGGTAGCGAGTTTATTTGGACAATCAGAATATTTCGGTGGCAACGAATGTTATCTTGGAGTGAGTTCAATAACAATGAAAGGTTCCTGATTATATGTGCATTCTCTACTAATCAAAGCCAACCACAGCCAGTGTTCTTAATTCACCAACCTCCTTCCAGTTTACTCAGATCTTTCCTGGCACTTGCAATTGCACCAATGACTTCTAGACTACTCTCTTACAGTGCAAGTACCTGTATACCCAGCCCATCCACTTCTAAAAGAGTTCCCAGCCAAACATCTTTTTGACAGAACTGGATTGAACATCATAGAAGCACCTACAAGTAATGTTATATGCTTTCAAAAACAATTTATATGCACTATTAAATCAAACCCAACATAATGGAAGCGTCTATTATCCTAGGCATATACATCAGCAAAAAAAGCTTCTTCAACATATCTCTAAAGTCTTACATAACCTAGGCATACCCTATAGCTGATTTTTTTTTTCTATCACAAGAACTTGTAGATCCACATATAAAGCATCCATTTAGTAATTATAAAGCATTCAATCTTCAAGTCATAAGTCTAATTTTCAAAATGTACACCAACCATACTATTAAAAGCATCCAAAAACCAAAATCTGTAGGAATGCTTTTTTGTCTCTCCTATGCATACTAGTGCTAGTTACAGTCCAGAAGAGATGAGCATTCCCTGCAAGGTTAAACTAAAACAAACAGATTATTTTTCAGTCATCAAATCCTAAATATTCTCAATCTTGTGTGATCTCTTGTTCTCAAGGCTATGATCTGTGCCATCCTGTAACAGGTCTGGAACAAGTGCATGAACTAACCTGGTTAACCTCGTCATGCTTGAAAAACACACAATGTGACTATATCAAGGGGCATATTCAACTTTATTGTCCCAAAAGCACAGATTCCGTCAATAAAAATAAAAAAGCATCCGATCACACCCAATCTGCTTGCTTGGAAATTATGCACATCTAAGTCATTGAAGATGAGAACATAAAGTCAACTCCCGGTCCCGATCAAAACAAAAATAGCTTCAACAGACCAGTACAAGCTTGCATGCAAGTTGTTGCTAAACTCCAGTGCAGGCCCATGTATTAAGTTGCCTACTGATATTTCAGTGTTAAACAACTACAATGCAGGAATATTACAGTGATGATCTTCCAAGACCTATAGAAGGCTGCAAAAAGTTGGCTGGTTGTTTTGGAATAAAGAGTTGGACCATACTTATAAAATTGAACCAAATGAGGCATTGAAAATTCTAAAGTGCTTGGTAACATTCAGTATCCAGTACAAACATAAATGGGTTAATTTTTTAGAAAAAACATCAATACTCAGAGATGTCATTCACAGTGAACACGCAAAATAACCCTTAACCTGTATGCAATAAATAGTCTATGTTCCAAAAAGCTGAATACAGTTCACATAAAAACGTCATTTTCTCCCAAGTCATTGAGGCAAGACGTAATGACAGTGAGCAAAAACATATTTCCAGAACAAAAACAAAATATGCATTAAGAATTGGACAAACTTGAAGGGAGAACTGAAAATATGAGAGTTGGAAATGGACTGCAAAGTGAATACTGGGATAAATGAATAAGTGTCATTTTCATCAAATGAAATGGAAAAAGCAGAGATGAAGACATGTATAACTGGAAAAAGTTTAGTTTGAGATGCTAGGTATGCTCTTGCCTGCCCTTGTTTAGGTCTTCATTTTTTTTTCTCTTTTCATTATTGTTATCTGGTCAGTAAGGATAACATACACACGTCATGAGATGAGAGATCAAATACCAAGATATCTCAATGTTCCCTATAACCATTCCACATCATGACATGCTCTACCTTTAGCATGAGATATATGTGAAATTATGCATGTTAAGTCTTTTTGCATATTTCACAGATAAATTGGCTTTGGTTATAAATGAAAGGACATGAGTAATACTTTAGCCATTATAATAGGGATAAGAAAGAAAGGACAAAACAAATATCAAGACTTAACCCTAATACTTCATCTTTCATCAAAATCTCCTGATTGATTGACACATAGTACATGGAGCATTTCCACTTGAGGATTGGCTTCATTGTGGACAAAAATCTCTCAACCTGTGGCATATCTCTGAACAGAGTACCATTATTTTTTTCCATTTCTCCATGTGTGCATGTCAACTGCAGAAGAAAATGTCTAGATGGAGCTGAGAAGCAAGCATGGTAGTCAAAATACCTAGTGGAGCTAGGCGGCAACCTTCCAAACCACTTAGGTAGTTTTTTTTTATTATGGAATTGATATTTAGATATATCTAATATTCACAAAAAAAAAATTATCTGCACATCAAGGTGGCCACCTAGCAAGAAAGCAACAGCTAGGTGGCTAAGTAGAAACCGAGGCACTAGCTAAGGCAGCCAGGCAGCCGTCTAGCCTTTTATGCAATCAATGAGGATGCACCTAGGCAATCTACATCTATCAAGCATCGAAATGCCACTTTGACTACATTGCTGCAAAGGAAAGGAAAAATGCCATCTGGGAGATATCACCACCTAGTATGATGCTCATGCTAAACTAGACTGGTGAGAAGGTCTTATGCCAACTAGAACAAATAATACATTTTGTTGCTTAAACTACAAAAAATTTGAGTGATTGTTCTCCTTCAACTTTGCAAAATAACAAGTTTAATGAATTGAAAACCAATCAATAAAGTTATGTAAACACTACATTACAGTATGTTCGCACAATTTTCTAGCTGAAGAGACTAGATAACTCACAATGAGGTTAAACACTAACCAAGGTTCTACGTTTCGGCCAAAACGTTTTGATTCCAAACTAACCTGAAATGTTTCGATCTTAATTTTGGTTTCGAATTTTAGAAGTATATTATTTAATTTTATATTACATTCACAGCGCAAAGTCTCCCTAGCTTAGATGGTAAGATTTGAATCCCGAGTCAACAGTGACATAAGGTTCAAATCCTAACAATTGCAATTTTTTTCATATTTTAAATATTTTTTTTGTTAGAATTCGCAGCGGAAGATTCACGAATCACTTTATTCTCAAATAATACAAGAAACAAGAAATAATAGAAGATAAAAAAATAACAAGAAGAGACACAGCAATATACGTACTTCACCCAAAATCGGGTTACGTCCATAGGAGGAGTAAGAAATTCACTATTAAAAGACTTTATAAAAGTTTACGAGAAACACTGCACTCTTTCTTACTTAACTAAACTCCTTTACCAAATCTCGATAACGTCACCATCTTCAGAAAGAATTTCCAAAAGAACACCATGAGAAACCACAACAAGACACCACCGAAAAGCACTAGAAAGATTTACACACGAATACCGACAAACTCTCTTTTTCCTCTCTATTCTCTCTATTTCTCTCTATTTCTTTCTAATTCAGCCTCAACACTCTCCCCAGTAAACCCTATGTATTAGTAGAATATTTATAGGTTTTTATTAAGTCTGAGTTTTACTCTAATTATAATTCCTAATATTACAAATTAATCATAATTCTAAATTCAACTTTGTATTCTTAATTTAACTCAAACTCTAATCTGAATTCAAGACCCCCAAAACTCAATAATCTCCACCTTGGCTTAAACTTTGGTTTGTCATCATCACGAAACTTTAATCATCATCTCTCATCCAGCCCCTCCCCCTGAACTACTAGTTTAATCAACTAAACACAAGACGCGAGCTCGAACCAACCTCAAATTCGCTCTTCTTCGCTATCGTGGCGCTGCGCAAGTCTGATGTGCAGCCATTATCGCACCACCTTCCGATCGTTACGCCATCTACAAGCAACTCTCCGTCCTTGTCGCACAATTTTAACCATCTCACGACCTCGCTATGTCCCCCTATCTGCTGCAAGACTATCCCTAATTACAACCATATTGCTTCCCAACTCGCCAACCTGAGCTCCGCCTTCTGCGCACGCATGTATCCTATTCCCGCACTCGCCGGCCTTCACCTCCCAACTGCTTGGCCATACTTAACTCCCTGATACACCTCATCAAAGGTCACTCGCCACAGATCTGAGCCTCAGTCGCCATTGACTAAGAGCCCTATATGACTTTTCGTCGGCCTTTGCTATTCTGGCCTATCCACGCCGTGCGTGATCCTTTGCCAGTCTACTCTCGCGCTCCCTCCCGCGAGTGTAGTCGGTTTGTTCCTGCTCCTCACCTAACCTTCATCTTCTTTTGTCATAAGGCAAAATTTATCTTACCGTCAAACTTCTACACATCGAATAAAGGCTTTACCATCTTGGTTGTTTGCTCTTATTCTCTCTATTTCTCTTTATTTCAACCTCAGCACTATCCCTAATAAACCCTATGTATTATTAGAATATTTATAAATTCTTATTAAATCTGAATTTTACTCTAATTACAATTCCTAATATTATAAATCAATCGTAAGTTTAAATCTAACTTTGGATTCTTATTTTAACTCAAACTCTAATCCGAGTTCAAGATATGCAAAACTCAACATTATTTTACCCAAAAAAATTTTATTTGATAATTCTAAAAAAATATATGTATATAATTTTTTTAAAAAAATTTAAAATATTTTTAAATCTAAAGTTAAAGTTTAGTAAAAAAATTTAAAAATAATTTAACCAAAACCAAAACAAATTGATTTCGGCTACAACGACCATCGGTTTCGGTTGGCGCCAAACAAATCCTGAATCAAAACTTAAAACTTTGACACTAACAATCAAATTCATTTCATATTATCAACCATGTTGGCCTTAACTCTTGCTACTAGCGTGGCCAGGGAGACTGACTTCACTGATAGCAACATTTCATTATTAAAAAGGATCCCAAAAGCATAAGCTCTAGAAGCATGTTCATTAAAAACCAGTGAGAACTACAGAAAATGATTTCATGCCAATGAATTCCCATGACTCCAAAATTTTGCAGACTTCAAATTATTAAAGTTACCATGATATACTTTCAAAATAGCCATCATAAATCATGAACAAAAAAAATCCTACTTCATAGCCAATGAACCAACAACGCAATGGCAGAAAAATTTTTCAAGTTCGCAATGGACAGGAAGAAAAAATTAATTGCATCAACACCAACAAATCCAAATATGCTAATAAAAAAAGCACCAAGGAATGGAACAGTACCTCCTGTGGTCTCCCACGCAACGCCTCCAACAAAGATTTTTCTACCAAACAAGAAAAACCAAAGGTTATCAATTTATCATTTCGTGCCCCACGCCCTCCACGGCATAAAACAGCACTAATAAACACCGAACCCACAACCACCAATCCCCATTATCATCATCAACAACAAGCACATAATCTATAAAAACTAGATGAAACCCTAGATCCTGACAACTAACCCTGCAGAAGACGAACTGCTAACCGAGCTCTTCACCTCCTCGCCGGCACTATCTACGTTTCCTATCCCCTTCCTCGTCGTTCCACCCCCTAATCCATATCCTTCTCCTCCTCCTAATTCCTCCCCACCTCCGCCGTCTCCAGCCCCTTCCTCCTCCTCTACCTCCTCTACCTCCTCCTCCTCCTCGACCTCCTCTATCTCCTCTACCTCCTCATACTCCTCCTCGTTGGCGGCGTTCTGGTTGTCCTCCGCGGTGGCCATCGATTTCGTTCGCCTCCTGAAAGAGAGCAAGAGGGTTATTGTGGCGAAACCCTACATTTGCGAGGTAGAAATGGTAGAGGGGAGTACCAATCTAGGGTTTTTGTGGAGAAACGGAGAAGAACGGGTAGGAGACGACGGAGGGTAAAACCCTAGCGAGCTTCAGGCGCCACTGGTTCGGGTGCGGGCGAAAAAGAACGGATGCAATGGGTGGACGCCAGTTTTAAAGGGAGTTTTTGAAGGGTTATTGGGCTAAGAGGCCCAAATATAGATTGAGTTGGGTTCCATTTTGGGTTTTGTGTATTCGGAGTTTTTCGATCTGGGATTCTCAAATCCTGAAAATTTTTATTTTGTGGATGTTTGAATCGAGAGAGTCGTAAATTCCTAATTTTCAAATTTTATGTTCGGAAACAAATAGAAAATTTAGTTAAAAATTAAGATCTTGATTTTCGTGAAATTTCTTTTGATTTTTCAGGATTTCATTTTTTTTTTTTTTTTGCAATCTCCTTTTTCTCTCAATCTAAATACACCCTTAGCATAAAAAAAATAAAATAAAATCAGTTTTAAATCAATTGTGTTATTGTAAATTTATCAAAAATTATTTTTGTTGTTATTATTAGTAAAAATTTACATGTATTATGGTTAAAATTTGTAATAAATAATCTCTACTCAACTTTCCTTTTTTCTTTATTTTATAGCATTTAAATTAATATGTAAAGAAAATTACACCCTTAGCCATTTAAATTTTAGTGAAAAAATATTTCTTTCTCAAAATTTTTTACTTTTTCTAATGTAGAAGAATTTTAAATACTAATTTTGCCATTGCCACAGAGTGATATTAAAGAAAATATTATTCAAATTTTTGAAATTATCCTAACTAAAAAAGTGAATAAAAAATTTTTACGTACAATCTCTTGATATTTGTTCTATTTATAAGAAACCTTTCAAGAATTTAATATTTATTTACAATCTCCTTTTTTAATTTTGTAACTTGTAGCTCCTTAATTAAAATTTAATTAAATTTTTTCAAAAATTTTTCTGTTACTCTTCAATCAATTTTTATTTAAACCTTACATTATTTTAAATTTATATTTTATTAATATTTTTTATAACTCCTCCCTCTCTCTCTCTCCTCCTTACCGAAAAATCAAGTTTTTTCTCCTCAACCCCAATCATAGTTTGGACATTGCCTTCCATTGGCCACCATCCACCACCTCTGGCTATGACATTGCTGTCCTCTCCCTTCAACCTCCCTGACCCATTTTCTTCCTCCCCAATTCAGCTATCTTCCTTCCTGAATGCCATCATCCACCTCTATTCACCGTTCCCTGATCTTGTCATCTTCCACTCCCCCTCCCCCTCTCCCTCTAGCCTCCATTGTCCTCCCCCTCCAATATCCCTAACCCACCCCCCCGATTTACCTCCTCCTTTGGCTTCCTTAACCCCACTGTTGTCTTCCCCCTAAGACCTCTCCTCCTTTTTCCCTTTCTCCTTACTCTCCATTCGTCGGACAACCATGGCCACGCCAAATATGATAACGATGGTAGTGAATGCCCCTCCTATCAACTAGCCCTTCAAGGACATGGTGTGCTTGATGAAGGGCTCCTACCCCAAGGCATACTTCTATGGCATCATCAACTATGATAATACCTTCACCCATATTGTCCTCACCCTCGTAACCAATATCATGCTCATCTTCATCACCTCTAGGGCCATCCACTACACCTTCCACTTCCTTAAATAGCCCTGCATCATCTACGACCTCATCATAACATGCTAGTTTTGTTGGATTTGGTTCTTGATGATAAAAGTCATTTTATTGTTTGCTTGGTCAATGTTCGTTGATCGCATTAGGGTGAGATTCTGATTGAGCCAAGTTGTTTGGGGAAAGTACCAACATATGGGTAGGACTTCCTAAAGGCCAGCTTGAACATGCTATTGGTTGCTGGTGTTCTACAATATTTTATATCACATATTCATCATAAGCGTCAAGAAGGACCTGATGTCAGTGTTCATAATGGGACACAAGGTAGTAGTAATTGGCATCAAATCATTGCTGGTGCCATTAGGGTTTGGTGGCATGGTGGCCAAGATGATGTTCAAGTATAAGTTTGTATCTACTACAAGCTATTGCCAGTGAATGCCTTCCTACTTGGCTTGATCATGAACTCCAAGGGCTTAATTAAAGTGCTCACCTACCTAAGATTCTACAACATAGAGGCACATGGGCATGGGAATTTTTGCTTATTAATCCATGAAATTAGGCAAAATAACATATAAGTTTTGTCATTTCTTACATGCAACCCCTCTTCAATTTTTTTCTTAGAAAGTTAAACTACTTTATTTTGTTGTAAAATAGTGTTTTTTATTTATTTTCGAATATGTGTATTTAAGTGATGATACACCAAATCACAAGGACTGGTTTGATAAATTCGGCTAAAGCATAAACCAAGACTAAAGTTGTCAGTCTAAACCTACTGGTAGAAGTAAACTCTTTTGAGTCTAAAGTTAATAAGTGTTGAGCCCAAAGATCAGGTTGAGGACTGACACATTCGAAGTAGAAAACACTTGCCTTGGTACCCAACCTAGAAGAGCTCTGTGTTCTCGGTTAGCAATGAACCCACACCTAGGAATATGGCACTATAAGGGAGTTGTGTTAAGTCATAACCAACCTCAAATGTCCCAACACAAATTATAGCCAATATTGAAGGATTCTGGGACCTAATTCAGGAAGTCAATTTTGATGGATACAGGATTGATTGTTGTCATTATGAGAAATTCGCCAAGGTGGTTACCTAAAATTATGGGATCTTGATACACTAAATCTTTGGATACTCCATAAATAGTAGAACAATCAGAGAGGTAAGGACTAATACCCAAACCCCCATACTACTTTTATTATTGAAGACTTAACTAACTTGAGCATCAGAATGACTAGCACTAAAGAGTTTTTGATGATCTTTTTCATACGTGTCTCCTTGTGTAGGTCGACGAAGGAGTGGCCCAACATATCAGGTCTCAAAGAGATTTCCGAATTGAAATCAATAGTAAACCAGGACCCGTTGATAGTGGTGCTTTTATTGAGATTCTAGTCTGCCATTCTCGTTCATCAACATTTTTGAAGGTTCTCCAGTCATGTCTCTAATGACAAGAGCATCAACATCTAGGAACCAAATGGGGATAGGCTACTTTTATATCAACAGAATCACATAATTCCTCCAGTAGGCCAAGTGAATTGACTTACTGAGTCAACTTGACTGCTTGACCATTGAAATAATAGGAATCTCGGGGAGCCTTTTTGCAAATTGTTCCTAAGGTACCGATAGTCCCCTTTAACTATATGAGTCAGCAGGATTCCATATACTGATTGTAGCAATTCAATAAAGGACACAACTACTGAAAGCCTAAACATAAGCTATGCAGAACTTATAGGCCCAACAATTGCAAAATCAGGCCTAGATGATATAAAACTTTCAGGCTCACTATGCCCATATTCCACCTTAAGCTTTGACCCAGGTTCCCATTTAAAGTATAGCTCCAAATTAGTAAAACAAGCCACACCCATAAGTTATGAGTCAGTCGCACCCCAATAGACATCATCATTTAGGTCATTAGGATTCCTCGGTGGGAGTCTCACTTTGGTACCTAGCCTTAAGAGGATATGAGGGATATGACTCTACATATGACCTAGACGACGAGGCTACATACTATAACCATGTGAGTTGAGCCTTAACCAAAGCTATTCAAGGCACCCAAGGAGAGAGTGCATCATGCATTGCTTGGGACATATTTGGAGTGCTAATTCATTCGAATTAGATGAGGTATAATATAGCCCTCATTCCTAAGATCACATATTCTTAAGTACAACCAAAGTTTTGCCAACTACAATATGAGATATATGATAGTTCAAGGGATTTAGTTGACCATGTGAGTCACATTTTGGAATACTATGATCCTCTAAGATGCATGAAACTCTACCATGTACAAGACATTTCCAATGACATTATAAGGCCCAACTCAAGTCTGGTATTCTAGGCTCCCAAGGCAGTCAATCACTTGCTTCAATGGCCTAGCCGATAGTTTTATAGAGCAATTCATTTCACTAGTACCTCGATGAAGAATCCTTCCACATTCTTAACTTTGAAACAAAAAGAGAACTTAAGGGAGTACTTGGCTCATTTTAATAAAGCTCATTTGGAAGTGTTCAAATTAGATACCTCCATTGTCCTTGACACTATTGTTAATGACATTAAACAACCTTAGGTAGTTTATGAGATGGCCCGCAAACCCCCCAAAAATTTGGTAGAATTCATCTAATTAGCTAGAAAATACATCAATGTTGAAGAGATAATTTTGGTGAAGGAGTCAGAAGGTAGTAGTAAGCTAGAAAGAGCCTCAGGATGTCAAACCCCCCAAGCAAAGAAGCAAAGGACTGAGCAGAGGAATTATCAATAAGAATTGCGAGCTTATACTCTCCTAAACAATTCAAGGTAGGAGGTGCTAGCCCAAATCGAGCATTGTTATTGCTTGAGGAAACCTCAACCCATCTGTACGAGTAGGTAACATTTGGATAAGTCGAGGTATTGTTGCTTTCATAATGACTATAGTCACAATACTAAGGAGTATAGGAACCTCAAGGATGAGATTGCGAGGCTCATCAAGGAGGGCCACCTCAAACATTTCATCCACCAAAGTGAAAGAGCTAAAGAAGTCTCTGCCCAGGAAGCTCAACTACAAGATTCTCCTTGGAGGAATTCTAACGCCGATTTGCAAAATCCACCAATTAAAGGTCACTTAACTATGATCCTAGAGAACTTAATGACACAAAGTGAAGCCTCGGCATCGAATGACAAATGTCATGTCATCACTGGGAGTAGGAAGAGGAAACCAAAAGGCAGCATTTGTGAGTTTGAATATGAAGATATAATCTTCTCAACAAAAGACCTACAAGAAACTTTAGCACCTTGCAATAACACTTTAGTCATTTCAGTGATTCTGGATGGTTACTTCATGTAGTGCATCATGATAGACACTGAAAGCTCAACCAACATCTTATTTACTCAGGCATATGATCAAATAAAGACCAAGCAAAAATTGAAACTCTATATAGGAATATTAATTGAGTTTATGGGAGTTTTGACTACCCCACTCGGTATAATCGACTTACTCTTGACAATCAGAGAGAATCCAAAGAGCACCATGATCAAATTAAAAATCATAATGGTTCAAACTCATTCAGCCTACAATGTGATACTAGGTTATCCAGCTTTGAACCAGCTCCAACCAATTATCTTGACTTTTCATTTAGTTATAAGATTACCCATTAGACATGACACAAGTAAAGTATGAAGAGATCAAAGCCTTATAAAGAAGTATGAGGTAGCCTATTGGTAGAGTAACCTCAACTAGAAGAAAAAGAGCCTGGCAATCGTAGAGGTCAAGGAATCTACTATAGACCCAATGAAGGTGCATGTTGAACTTGTGGAACAGCTCATCAACTGGGTTATCCATGAGAGCTCGGGGAGGACATTGAAGCTTGGAGCAAACCTTATAGAGCTCTTCCCCACCGAACCTAGGGAACTCTTGTGAAAAAATTAAGACATCTTTACATGATCTCCCAAAGACTTACAAGGCATAGACTCCTTAGTCACACAACATAAACTCACGATGGTAGAGAACTACAAATTAATTAAATAGAAGAAGACACATTTCATCCCCGAGAGCTAAAAAGCCATTGCCAAAGAGGTAAAAAAGTTCATCAATGCAGGATTCATCAGGGAAGTCCACTATCCCAAATGGCTAGCCAATGTAGTGATGGTAAAGAAGCCCAATAGCAAATAAAGAATGTGAGTTAACTTTAATGACTTGAATAAAGCCTACCCAAAGGATACTTATCTCCTATTGAAGATAGACTAACTTATTGATTCTACCTCAGGACATTAACTCCTAACCTTTTTGGATGTGTTCTTGGGCTATCACCAAATTTGAATACATCCTAAGGATGAGAAGAAAACTTGTTTCATCATAGACCAAGGTATATTTTGCTACATTGCAATGCTTTTTGGAGTAAACAATGTAGGGGCGACATATCAAAAAAGATGGTAAACAAGGTCTTTGAGGCTTAGCTCGAAAGAAATATTGAAGCAAATGTTGATGATATCCTGGTGAAAAACATCCACATCGAAGGGCATTTAGAGGATTTAGAGGAAACTTTCAACACAATTTGAAAGTTCAGAATAAAGTTGAATCAGAAAAAGTGTGCCTTTAGGGTAGACTTGGGGAAGTTTTTTGGCTATCTCATCTTAGAGAGAGGAATAAAAGCTAACCCCAAAAAGATTGAAGTGGTGATGAAAATGAAGCTTCCAAACTCTATTAAGGAGATGTAGAGACTCACAAACCAGTTAGCAACTCTCAATCGCTTCTTATATAGGTTAGGAGAGAAGTGCCTGTGTTTTTTAAGGCACTCAAGTAAGTTCGGGGTTTGAATGGATAGTGGAATGTGATTGAGCTTTCTAAGACCTTAAGAAATACTTGGTCAAACCTCCTCTATTAGTGCAACTTAAGCCAAATGAGGTACTCTTCCTCTATGTAGTAACCTCAGATCAAGTTGTGAGTTCAGTGTTATAAGTGACTGAAATGAAAAGCAGTAGCCTATCTACTATGTGAGCTATGTGCTTACAAGGGCAGACATTTAATACCCCCTCTAAAGAATCTAGCATACATTGTGGTACTGGCAACTTGAAAACTCCACCCATACTTTCAAGTGCATACCATCACAGTGGTTACTAATCTCCCACTTTATCAAACACTATAAAAGCTAGAAACTTCAGGTAGATTTCTCAAATGTTCTATCAAGTTAAACCAATTCGAGGTAAATTTTGAGGTTCAAAAACTATCAAAGCACAGCCTCTCATAGAATTCATGGTGGAGACTACCTCATATCCAATAGGATTAGAGTCTGAACCATGGGAGGTATGAATTGATGGCTCATCTTGTGAATTGGGTTGTAGTGTCAGAGCGATCCTCCAAGGTTTAGATGGAAGGATGGCTGAGTACTCAGCTCAATTAGAATTCAAAGCTTCTAACAATATTGTAGAATATGAGATTTTTCTCCTCAGATTGTGTGTGGTATTATAAATGGGAGCTAAAAAACTTAAGTTATTTAGTAATTCCCAACTTGTGTGTTCATAGGTTACAGGAGAATATAAAGCAAAAGATGCAATCATGGTAGAATACCTGGTTGCGGCATAAAAACTCATTGCAAGGATGGACTGGGTAGAGATGTGTTGCATATCTTAGAATAGTAATATCGAGACAGATGCACTAGCATGATTGACTTCAACATCTTCAAATCCAATGGTGAGACAAATTTTTGTGAAAAATCTTCAATAATTGAGCTACTCTGAGCCTGCTGAGGTGACTGTAGTGGACGCAGAGCCTAGTTGGATGGACCCTATCATTACCTATCTTGAAAAGGGGCAACCTCCCAAGGAACCAAAAGAGGCATGGAGGATCAAGAAACTAGCCTTGAGCTTCATCTTGGTGGATTAAATTTTGCATAAAAGATCATTCACATGACAACTTCTCTACTATTTAAGACCCGAGGAAGTTGATTATTCCATTCACAAAGTTCACGATGAGATATGTGGGAGCTATGGTGAAGGATGAGCCCTTACCATAAGCTTCTCAGGCAAGGATGTTATCTAAATATGATGCCAGAGGCATCCAAGTTCTTGTCCAAATATAAACAATGCTAAAGACATGCCTCAGTATACCACAACCCCGTAGTTCTACTCCAACAAGCTTAGATAGTTTGGCCCTTTGACCAATGGGGATGGACATCCTAGGCCCTTTTCCAATAGCCTTGGGGCAAAGAAAGTTTTTGTTAGTCTCTATCGACTATTTTACCAAGTGGGTAGAAGCTGGGCCTCTCGCTTTGATCACCAAGAAGAAAATCTAGGAGTTCCACTAATAAAACATGATCTACAGGTTCAAATTGTAGCACACACACTCTTCACCAATAATGAGAAATAATTTGATAGCTCAAGATTCAGGGAGTACCACATTGCCCTTCATATTGAACAAAGATTTACGTCAGTGGCACACCCTTAGGCTAATGGCTTTGTCGTGGTAACAAACTAAACCTTATTCACAGGGATAAAGAAATGTCTTGAAAAGGCAAAAGGTGCCTAGGTCAAAGAACTACCACATGTCTTATGGTTTTACTGGACTACACGACAAATGACTACTAAAGAATCACCCTATATACTTGCTTATGGGGTCGAGATGGTCATCCTTATGGAGATTAAGCTCACCTCCCCATGAGTCGAAAGATATGATCCCATGGTAAATGGGGCAAATATCCAAGTTGAGAAGGACATCATCTTGGAAGTCTAGGAGAAGGCTTGCACTAGGATCACCGAGTATCAATGGCAAGTGGCATGATACTACAATGCCTGAGTTTGATGCTAAGAACTACAACCTGGTGACTGGGTACTTTATCAAGCTGAACTCATTGATTGAGTGTCAGGAAAGTTCTCTCCAAACTAGGTAGGTCTGTTTAAGATTGACTGAGTTGTAGGACCAGGAACCTTCAAGATTGAGCATTTGGATGGCAAAATGCTTTTGAGAACATGGCATGTCGACAATATCAGAAGGTTCTATCTCTGAAATAAATTAACCTTATTAGAAGGTCTATGCTTTGCAAGAAAATTTGTGCTTTCAAATATCAATTCAGAAAATAATTAAAAATACCTCAGTCCACTCGAGGCAGAAGGCCTCGGCTCTATGATAGGCATAAAAGATCTTAGTTTACTAGAAGCAGAAGGCCTCAACTCTATGCTAAGCATAAAGGACCTTGGTCCACCTGAGGTAAAAGACCTTGGCTCTATGCTAAGCACAAAAAACCTTAGTCCACCCAAGACAGAAGACGTCAATTCTATGACAAGCAGAGAAAGACCTCAGTTTACCCAAAGTAGAAGACCTTGGCTTTATGCCAGGCACAAAAGACCTCGATCCACTTAAGATAGAAGACCTCGGCTCTATGCTAGGCACAATAAGACCTCAGTCCACCCAAGGTAAAAGACCTCAGTTCTACACTAGGTATAAAAGACCTCAGTTAACCAGAGATAGAAGACCTTGGCTCTATGCCAACACAAAAGACCTTAATCTGCCATAGGTAGAAGACCTTAGTCCTACACCAGGCATAAAAAATCTCGGTCCAACTGAGGCAAAAGACCTCAGCTCTTTGTCATGCACCAAAGATCTTGGTCCATTTGAGGCAGAAGATCTTAGCTATATGCCAGACATAAAAAAAACTCAATCCATCCAAGGTAGAAGACCTCAGCTCTATACCAAGTACAACAAGCCTCAGTCCATATAAGGTAGAAGACCTCACCTCTAGCTAGATATGAAAGATCTCGATCCACTCGAATTATAAGACCTAAGCTCCATACTAGGCAAAAACCCTTGATTCACACAGGATACAAGGCATCAACGCCATACCTAAAGAAAATTTAAAATAGTCAAAAGACAAGCTTTGCCAAACTTGTATCCAAGCTGGGTATTTCAATATTTCAATCGAAACACTTCTCTCTAGAAGATACTCACTTGCCTGAAGAGAATCATGATCAGTCAATAAGAGCATCCTTCTCTTGAAGCAATGATGAAGAAGAGAATCTCTAGGCAATTGAGGCATCCATAGAAGAAATGTTTGAAAACACTTAGAGGCTACCAACTGAACTGACACTTGAGAAAATTTATCCCAAGAAAAGTAAGTCTACCTGACCATCTTGACTATTGAAAGCATTGGAGCAGGGTTGGTTAAGGTTGATTTTCAGAAAGTAAGTTAAGAGGATAGTCTTGGAAGTTAAAAGTTCAGAAAAAAGTCAACATTGTATTAATCCAAGAAGCAAGACTAGTTCAAAAATTCTTTCGTGGCATGAAGAAAGAAAAATATAACTAGTCAAAAATATTTAGAGACTCTGAAGTCCCCATCGGCTCACCAGACCCCTAGGCTCGAGCTACTTCAGCCTCCCTCTAAGGAAGCTCTTCGTACTCCCACCTGAGGCATCGAACTCTCAAGTCATTGTCGAGTTCAACTCGGAGGTCTTCAAGGTTGAGCTTAGCATCATGATGAGTTTGCTTCCCTGTGTCTTAGCTAACAAGGTAGCCTTCAGTAAAGCCATTGGCAGAGAGCTTGGCATATGCCCAGAGATACTCATTACTAGCCTTGAATTCTGAGATGCTTACAATCTCGTTATCTTCAAACAAATAGCATGTTGAGTGCTCTGGAGGAATGTGGCGACTGTCTTGGTCTTGGCATCCTCCAAGTCAAACCAATTTTGGGTCTTCAGGGCCTCCAAGCTAGATAATATTAAGTCATGCTTGGCTATGAGCTTCATAAAAATGATGTCCTACATAGTGAATGAAAAAGGTTCACCTCTTCTTTGACCATGCTCTTCTTACATGCTACCTCCTTTCGAGCTTCATAAAAATGATGTCCCACATAGTGCAAAAACTACATGACCTATAGCCGAACTAAAATTCAAGATAGTGAAAGAAAAGAAGAAAACAAAAGGAGACAAGTCCAAATAAGCTTATATCAGAACAAGATCTAGCTCATTTTAAAAAGAGTTTGTTAACGGGAGCTTAGTGATGGAGAAGTTGGCACTGTCCCTAAAATCATCAAGGAAGTACTCCTTGGCATCAACCTCCTTTGAGGCACCTTAGTGCTCAAAAGTAGTGTGCCCTCATGCCTCAGAGTGTGTCAAAGAAGGAATGGAGGTAGGAGCAACTCTCTTACCATGATCAACCTTCTTCGTCATACAATGGGTCGGTGACTTGATGACATCGTCTAAGGTAGTGGCTCAGTATGGTGGAGAGGAGGAACAAGATAGTGATTGCTGCTTTCTTGCACACTCCTCACTTGTGCCTTGGCTCTTCCCTTGGCCTTGAGCTATTGTTGGGGAGGAGGTAGGAGCCTCCAACTCAGGTGGCTTCTTTCAAGTGGCGTAAGCCAACAACACTTAAGGGGTTCCTCCTTGCTCCTTCAAAAACTCATTCATGAAGGAGAGCTCAGTGATCCCTATAATGCAACATCACATTGTTAAAATGGAAGTGAAAATTTTTTGCAAGTGAAGTAAGCCCGAGACATGAAGGCTAGGATTCATATCAGCTATCAGAGCAAAAGATAGGACATGTTGCTTCAAGGAGGCCTTGTCAGATCATATGGGGGTGGACCTAATACTCTCAACCTCCTCGGCCTAGGACACTAGGAGTTGATGGACCTCGAGACTAACTTCAGGGTTAGCCCTACAGAGAAAAGGATTAACCCACTCTTGGAGAAGGTTGAGTCAACCCTAAAGAAAACTCACTCAATGGTCTTTCCAAGAATGGATAAAGGTAGGGTTGGAAGTAAATAGCTTACACTATTTTTGGGGAAAAATACCACTAGTTTCTAGTATTGGAGCCTTGACAGTCTTTGAATGCATATCTAAATATCTCTACAGTGGGAGGACAACTTTTGGAGGTGGCTAAAGTTTGGAAAGCCTAGATGAACTTCATGGAGTTTGACACAATTTGATTCGGGGCTATGACCCAATCTTTTAGAACATATCTAGTAAAGGAATCTATGGGATACCTAAGCCTGCTTTGGAACATCTCCCAGTAATTGTTAGACTCAAACTTGAACTTCACCCTAAAGGTTTTACTATCCTCCTCTGACTCTCACAGGTCTAAATCGGTTCTATCTAAGAAATTGAATATGCTAACCAATTGCTCAAGATTTTTCTCTTAAAGAAAAGACTCAAAAATCTAGACCCTCACTTCAGAAATACCTAACAAAATACTTACACTAGAATCACCAAGAATATAACAAGTACTACAGAAAATTAGAGTATTACAGGCAGTTTCCTTTCAACGGTCAAGAAAATACCTATGATTTGTGGTGTTTATTTGATAGTTGATAAAACACTAGCAATCACCGATGTTTATTTGGCATTTTGAAATAGAAGCCAACAATTATCGGTATCTCTTAGAAAATGCCACCAACAATTGCCAACTTTCAAATAGAAATGAGGTAATTGTTGGCATTTCCTAAAAAACACCACCGACAATTGTTGGCATTTCTATTGCAATTACCAACATTTCATAAGTAAATTCGACCAACAATTGCTAGCTTTATTTACCCTAATACTAAAACCCTAGTTGATCCACCTGCACACGTGCCCCATCCCCAACCCCAACCTCGCACCTGCTCTCGCGCACTGCAGCCCCTGGTTGTGCCTACTCCCATGCGCTGCACCTACTCCTCTGCGGTGTGCCCCTTGACCATGCCTGCTCCTGCACACCCACCCTAGGTCATTCTCTCTTGCTGCACTTGCTCCCGCACACCACGCCCTCCTGGCTACGCTTTCTCCCACACATTGCGCCCCTTGGCTATGCTCCCCAGTGACACCTACTGTCACACGGTGCACCCCCCGATCATGCCTACTCCTAAGCACTACGCCCCTCGATTGCGCTCCCTGACCATGCCTACTCCCACTTGGTATGCTCCCCAATTGTGCCCACTCCTATAGGTTGCGGCCCCTAGTAGTGCTTGCTCTCACCGGGGTTCAATTATATATCTTGTAAACTGGGGTAAGTGTGTTCCTCCATGTTATTTTAACATTTTCATAGATTTCATAGCTACTAATTGATTATAGTTGAAAACTGACATTATGAGTATAGTTATCTCTAATTGTGTTTTATTAAGGCAATGAGGTTAGTTTTTTTAATTAAGGATGAAAAAAAAATAGAGGAATATAAAGCACAAGATAAACACAAGAACAACACAGTTTACATATGTGAACAAGGAGTATTAAGTTAATATAAATATAAATCTCCAAGTGTTTATGAGGGTAGAATATTTTATTATGCATTTTCTAGATATTTGAGTTTAGATTCTTATGTGAGCAAGCATAATAGAACATCCTCTTTATTTTATGTTCTGATTTATCTTTTGATAATTGGCCATGGCGTTATCCTATTCTCGTGTATTATTTTCAATTTATTTACATGTGTATATTCTCAATTAGTAGTTCATATAGATTATATTAAATTAAATTAATACATGAACATGAATGAAATTAATTTTTTGAAGGGTATGTGTGAAGTAAATTTCTAGCTAGTTTGAAGTGTAGTTTTAACTTTCATTTGTTTCTATTGGGATTTGATTTCCATTTCTAGTCGTATAGTAGCATAATGGATAAAAGTTGGATCAATATAAAAAATTGATTGGACCAAAGATATATTACAAGAGTTTCTGCATTTCTTGAATATACCTATATAAAAAAAGGACTGATGAGGTAATAAGATATTCATATATTGATTGTGTAAATATACACAATCAGATGCAGAAAGAGGTTTATGAACATATAATAGTAAGGAAATGGAGTTTGTCATATACTAATTAGACTTTTTTATGGAGAAAAGCTATATTATCAGTACAGAATGTACATAGTCATCAGATTACAGAGTCAGTTGAAGTGCATAATTAAGATGGAGACGACATTGAATGTTTGTTGTATAATACATTTGGTGTTGCAGGCTGTGAAATACTAATAGAAGTTTTAGAGAGCACTGATATGAAGTTCTTTAAATTATTGAATGAAGCCAATAGAGAACTATACCTTGGATGCAAGAATTTTATATTCTTATTTTTTATCAAGCGATTATTGACCATGAAAGCCAAATGTCAATGGAGTAACAAATCTTTTAGCATCCTATTAGAAACTTTGATGGATACGTTTCATGAGATTATTTTATTTTCATGTTCTTATCACGAGACTTGGAATATTATAAAAGACTTGGGTCTTGGGTATCAAAAAATTCTTGCTTGTCCTAGTCATTGTATGCTTTATAGGAATGAGAGTGAGTTAGATACATACTGCAAGTTTTGTAAATTACCATGATACAAGCAATGGGAAAGTAATGTTAATGCTAATATTTAGAAAATGTGGAATATACCAATAAAGGTGATTAGGTACTTCCATTTGAAGCCAAGATTACAATGACTTTTTATGTCAGAAAAAACTTCACTACACATGGGATGACATGTTGAGGGCCACGTAGTAGAAGGCTCACTTTGATATCTAGCAAATAATATAATTTGGAAGAATTTTGATAATAAGTATCTTAACTTTACAATGGATTATCATAATGTATGATTGAAGGTAGCTTCAGATGGGTTTAATTCCTTCAAAATAATGAGCATATCACACAGCACATGACCCATTGTTTTAATTCTCTATAACTTGCCTCCGTGATTATATATAAAGTAACCATTATTCATCCTATCCATACTTATCGAAGGACAAAGGGGGCTAGAAAATGACATAGATGTATACTTACAACTATTGATAGAAGAATTAAAAGAACTATGGGAACTAGATGTGCCAACATATGATGCTAGTAGAAAGGAGATGTTTTGTATACATGCAACACTGCTATAGACTATTAATGATTTTCTTGTATATGTATATCTGTCCAGTTATATGACTAGAGGATAGAAAGCTTATCCAATTTATGCAAAGAATATGCACACTTTTTAGTTGAAGCATAACTGTAAGTTTTGCTATGTGTGTTATCAATAATTTTTGCCAATAGATCATAAGTTTTGGCAAGATAAATCATCATTTGATGGAACATATGAGCAAGGTCTTCCTTCCTCTAGGAAATCTGGATAGGATACATTGAAGGAGGCAATTGGTGTGGTAAATGACTTAAGAACTCAAAAAAGGAGAAAGATATGAGGAGCTACAGATGACACAGTGAGGTGTAACAGCAATTAGAAAAATGTAAGTGTGTTCTTTGATTTGTTGTGCTAGAGCACATTGCAAAATTGACATAGTCTTAATATCATGCATATTGAGAAAAATTTTCTCGATAATGTGCTATGGACATTGTTGGAAATGCCAAAGTCAAAAGATAATATGAATGTATGATTAGATTTGAAGGCTATTGGCATAAGGAAAGGACACCATCCACAAGAAAGAGATAGCAAAACCTACCTACCTCCCACATCATTTACCATGAGCAAATAAGAGAAGAATATTTCTCAGTGTTCTGAAAAATGTCAAGCTACCTGATGGTTATGCATCAAATATTTCAAGATGTGTAAACTTGAATAATCTAATAATATCTAGTTTGAGAAGTAATGATTATTATATATTTATGCAATAGTTATTACCAATCACAGTTAGGACTTGTCTACTAAAAATTGTAGCCAAGACAACTATTTAAATAAGTAGTATCTTCAAGTAACTATATGCGAAAGATAGATAATATTTTGACTTTGACGGATTACAACAAAGGATTATCGTTGTTTTATGTTAGCTCAAACAAATTTTTTCACCTTCACTCTTTGATGTTATGGAACATCTGCTTGTCTATTTGGCAAAGGAGGTGACAATAGCTGGCCCTATGCAATATTGCTCTATATATCCAATAGAAAAGTGATCTTAAATAACCTTGTAAATGCATTAAATATTAAATGGCAATATATATATCTACTCATGATCTAATAGATATTATCATGTACACTAGGTACCTTTTGAGGTTCAAGAATTACATGTGAAATTGGGCTCATTTGAAAGGATCAATAGTAGAAGGGTAATTAGCTGAAGAATACATAACATTTTGCAATGTATTTGAATGAGTTTTAGATCGACTTTTATTCATAGTCTCAAAATAATGAGAGTGAGTCTAAATTTGAGGTTAGAAAACCTATAGGGTCATTGCATGAGGTTTATTACCAACTTAAAGTTGTGTGGACCCAAGCACATCGTTATGTGCTTTTCAATCTTGACATAGTTAATACATATTGTGAATAAGTAATGGTTCATGACTACTCATCATAAGATTTCTAGTCTTAATCGGCATATGCTTATATTTTGTTGATGTTGTAGGGCACACATGCAGACAATAAAGGTGGATCAACAAAGTAAAGAATGAAAATTTGAAAGAGAGAAAATTCACAACGAAATGTTCCCTAGATAGTTTAGAGATCATATAAGCATATATCATGTACTCCTTTTTTACTAGTTCAGTGTTAGAATATGTCAAAATAATCAATGATTCATATTTATAGGTTGCCAATTTAGAAAGAAGTGGTGGTACACTATATGTACTAAATGAAATCTCTTTATTAGCTATCGAATCAAATAAGTGGGTAAGGAGATATTCAAGATACCTTATTAATGGTTCAGGTTTTGCACAAAAAGCCATGAGATGAAGCAACAGATGTAAAATAGTGGCATTGTCTTAAAAGCAATAACGAGAAGGTTCTTAAGACGATAGAATATACACCCCATGTCTGAAGATGTCATATTTTATGGGGTCATAACTGACAATATTGGGCTCTAGTATAGTGACAAACTTAAATACGTGTTATTTAGGTGTGGTTGGATGGATAATAAGGTCAGTATGAAGTCAAATAAGTTTGATTTTAAATTGATGAATTTTAACCACTTGATGTACAAGTACAGTTGGTGTTTCAATGAGCCATCTATTTTGGCTCACCAAGCTCATCAAAGATTTTATATGCAAGATCTAGTACAATGCGAATGGTATGTGATTGTATAGATGACTCCTAGAGAGTACGTTGATATGCTGGATGAGAATTCAGTTGTTGCAAATAATGAAGACCCAGTGGCAGAACCATGCAGCACTTAACAACTTGAGGAATATAACATCAAAAATACAAGGGTGGATATTGAAGGTCTACTTATTAATATTCCTCTTTCCAATTTAGTGTGGTTGTGTATAGAGGAAAATGAAGAAAACAAATCTATTAGTGTTGAATCTAAATCGGATGAGGAGACAACTCCTTTAAGGATAGTAATGATCATGACATTGATACTGATAATGATGATTTTATGTCCAATGAAAATGAACCATAATGTGAGGGTTAGTGAAATTTCTTATGTTTCTATATTAATATGAACATATCATATTATATTGATCATCTTATGTTTTACTATGTTAAATATTTTGTTGTATTGATTCATAGGTTATAATGGTTCACCAAATGAGACATATTGGGATTGTGTAGGCTGCCCTTGACAATATGGAAATGGAGGAACCAGTGTTAGAGACTCAGTTCTCATCTAGTGGTGGTTCAAACTCATATTCTAGTGGAGATAGCATGCCTTCCTTATGTTGTGGAGTGGAGAACAAGGAGATAGATCATAGAGAAGGTTTGAACATTAATTCTTCCATTAAATTCAAATCCATCAAGTGCTACATATATATATTTATGCATGTTGCTTTTTCAAGCTTGAGTGCCACAACTTTTGTTGAACAACATGGTCCTAGCAAGCCTATTGGTGTTTAGGCCACAGAGAGATACAGGCTAGAATTGATTAGCAACCGATATGGACAAATCATCAATTCTAATTTAGTAAAACTCACTACTCAGTTAGGTATCATGGTAAAAGATGGTAACAAATATCATTGACTTATACTGATTGGCGAGCAATGCCAGAAGTGAACAAATAGAGGATTTGGCAAGATATCAAAATAAAATTTCTACCATAGTACAAATTTATTCTATTTGTTTATTTATATATATTAACAAATTGGAATTTCACTTTATAGGTAAATACAAACTTAGAGACGGATTGCAAGAAGTCAATAATATAATTGTTGGACAAGAGTTGGCGAGATTGAAAAGTAGATATGAAGAGGATATATTTCACACCATTCAAAAATCAACCAGAGAAACTTATCATATCTTGCCTATCACCTAGGTTTGAGCATACCAATGGCCCCTTCTAGTGGCATATTAGCAGAGCTCTGATATTCGTGTATCTATTATCTCTTTTCTTTTTATTTTTTTTAAATATCGTACATATTAACCTATTAAATTAAGTACAACATTTTTCATTTTTAAAGCAAAAAATTGAGAAAATAGAAGATCTCAATTAAAGTAAAAGATGGGTCATTCTCTAGGTTGCAAAGGCTATGCCAATCTAAGAGCCAAGGTATATTGCTTGTTGTACATGAAATTCATATACAATATTATATATTCTTATATAATATACCATCGAGTTTGTCTCTTATTACACTTTTTATAGTTGGAGGAGCAGTCTAGTTCTGAGTCATCAAGTTTTGAGATGTTCTTGGCTTCTTCTACAAAAAAAAAATGGACAATTAGTTGACAGGACATCCATAGAAGCAATAGTGAGAATATCTGTATAATGTATTTTCTTATTTTATTCATAACTTATCCGTCTATATCTTTGACTGTCTGTAGGCCTAAATTGAATAAATGTGATAGGCATTATCAAAGGATTCTCAATCATATATTGTAGCTTAAAACAAGACTCATGCTAAAATATTTAGCCATGAGAGACATGGTTGACTATAGACTTTTGGATTGAGATCCACAGCTACACAAGTATTTGGGAGTACCTTTATGGGGGAGTCATGATGACTGCCATTATACTGATGCTAAAGTAGATGCACTTGTAAATGCATGGGTAAAGGAACACGTAGATGCACGTGTTGGTCCTCTTTAGGAGACTATTGCTAGGTTGTAGAGTGTCTTTGTGACATTAGAGGATTGTCTTGATGGTGGACACATTATTGTCTCCATGGTATTTATTATTGTTTAACTTAACTTATTTAATATTATTTTACTTAACTTATTTCTTTGTTGCATATTATTATTTCACATGGCATAATTATGTATAACAATATACAGGTTCCAAGCACAATAAACCAATATAGAATCAATCTAGAATCTAGTACATTGGTGAGTTCCAGAGGTGATCCATCTGCTTTTTCATTACCTCATGAGGTAATCATCCAAACCTACGTTGCAATATGTATTCTTTATCTCATGCATTACAAATATTATGGATTCTTATAGGGAGACAAGAGTTAGTCCAATATCAATAATTATATATGAAGGAGTTAGATATGCTGCGATCATAATTATTCATCTAATTTGTGCTTGTATATATGTTATTTTATGAGGACTCTGTGTATGTACTTTGTCAGTAACATGTAACTTTCATACTATTATGTTAATATAATATATATATATATATTAAGATTTCAATTTTTAATATTTTATATCTTTGATTATATTAGCATAATTTGTTAGATATAGGATATCTACTAAAAAATCAAAAATATTGTAGCATTACATTAGGATTTTTCCGGTATTTTTTATGGGAAATACCTGGAATTTCCCAAGTGTTTCCCTTTGTTTCTAAGAAAAATGCCTGGAAAGTTCCTAGAAACACTGGCAACTTTCCTGGCATTTTTTATTAAAATGCCAAAGCTTTTCTCATTGAAATGGCAGGAACTTTCCTATTATTTCTCATGGAAACACCAAGAAGGTTCCTAGCATTTCAATAAAAAAGACTAGAAGTTCCTGGTGTTTCAATTAAAAACACTAGGGAAGTTTCCAACATTTGTAAAACACCGAGAAAACCTTTTTTTTCAGCTTTCCACATACTACATAAAATGCCAAAAAGGTTTTTCCAACATTAAAAAAAATGTAGAAATTTTTATGACTATACTATTACTAGCATTTACTAAATGTCGGACGAAAACACCTATAATCTTTTGTTGGTGTTTTTTTGACTATTAGCAGTATGTTTGAAACGTTGGGTACACCCCCTTTTCTTGTAGTAAAAAAGATTCTAATGTGGGAACTACACATGAAGGTGAGGGCATTATGCTCGCAGTTTCTGAGGGGTGCACCCTTGTAGGCTTGGAGCAAGCTCACACAGCAGAAGGTACATCAAGAGATGTGCTGGGGTTTGAGGCTGAGAATGTAGTGGTTGGGCAAACAACACCGCCCAACACCTCCTTCAGTGTGGATATAGAGTCTTGGCACTTGGTAGACAACTTAGGTATGACATAGAAGGGTCAAAGACTTCTTTGAGGAAGGGATCATTGACCCTGTGGTGCTATCCTTCTTTATGGTAGAAGATCCCTTCCTGAAACTAGACAGAGTGAAGGAAGATGCCATTAAGGAGTATGGCTGCTGATTGAGAATAAATATGCAAAAGGAAGAAATTGAAGAATTGTGAAACTAAAGTAAAAAAAAAAGAAGCACAGTACCCCTTATATAAAACTAGCCCTACCATCTAATTGCCTCCACATAGCTTGATCTAGGCTGACAAAGTCCATAAGGTGGATCTTTGAAACTCTGACTTGGGCTCTCAGTGACATGTGTCCTCCATCTAATTGAGAACCACCTCAAATGGGGAAATTGCAAGGCATGCAAGGAATCATTTTAAGAAGTGAGCGAACTCCAAGCCACCACCTTGAGACAAAACAAAAACCTTATAATTATGCAAGATTTGACAAAATGGTGGCTTGGATCTCTAGGCATCGTGGCAATTGACACTTTGCATCATGTGATATTGAATTAAGTAATAGCACCATTTCCTAAGTGTCATGGCAGCTAACATCTTGCTTCCCCAAAGAAAAGACTATAACTCAAGTTATTCTTGTTGTGATGGTCAAAGGTTGAACTACTTGATGATTATCAAAAGAAAGTTGGAGAACTCGACCCCCTGAATCGGTAATATGGGGTTTAGAGTTGGGGGGCACAGATAATACATGAGATCACAAGGACTAGTTTGGTAAACCTAGTTAGGTGTAAACTAAGACCAAAGTCGTAAGCTAAAATGACCAAAGGCTAACCCCCTAACCTATTGGCCCAAGTAAACTCTCCATGTCCAAAGTAAATAAGGATGAGCCCAAAGATCGAGGTGAGGACCGACACATCTGAAGTAGAGAACACCTACCTTAGTACCAAACCTAGAAGAGCTCAGTGTCCTTAGCTAACGATGAACCCACACTTAGGTCTATGGTACTATAAGGGAGTTGTGCTAAGTTGTGACCTGCTCAGATATCTTGACTGCATCATAGCCAATATCGAGGGATTCTGGGACCTAATTCAGAAAGTCAATCCTGATGGATCTGGGATTGATACTATCATTATGGGAAATCCACCAAGGTGGTTATCTAAAATCACAAGATCTTGATACACTGAATCTTTAGATACTCAATAAATAGTAAAAGAATTAGAGAGTAGGAACTAATGCCCAAATCCCTGTACCACTTCTATTATTAAAGACTCAACTAACTTGAGAGCGTTAAAGTGACCACTGTTGGAGAGCTTATGACAGCCTTTTTCACAAGTGTCTCCTTGTGCAGGTCAACGGAGGGGCAACCCAACATATCAGATCTTAAAGAGCCTTCTGAACTGAAATTGATAGTGAACTGAAACTTGTCAACAACAAATTTTAAATATTTTTTATAAGTCTTTTTTTATAGTAAGCTAATTTACCTACAAATACTAATTAAAAAAGGTTATTTCCAAAAAATTCAGCAATCAATTTTTTCGTATGTATGTCTTGTAAAATTGTAAAAATATAAGCGCACCCCTTTTAGTTTGTATCACATAGCCAAAAGTACTTTCTTAACAAAAATAGATAGCCAAAAAATACCAAAAAAGATAGTATTAAGCTAATTATTCTTGACATAGTGATACCCAAAAAAAAATTTATATGTGAGAAAATTAAAGAAAATATTTTTTTCATATATCATTCTCTAAAATTTGTTGTTTAATATATGGATTGTGCTTCACATATTATAGATGATGTTGGATTTGTGGTGTTAGTTTTGACTGTGATTTTGATTTTGATTGTGTGTATATTTTTTTGTGTGTGTGTGTGTGTTATTGTCCTTTATAGTTTTGATGATGAACAAACCTTTATATTTGATCATATCTTGAGTATGTGTAGCCAATAGCTAAGCCAAACTCAAAATGAAGATCAAGCCTATTCAGAAGTCTCAAATGTAGATGGATATAAAGATAATATTAAAGATGAGACATGATAGTAGATTAATAGATGAAGCTTGTTGGAGGTGGCTTGAAGAAAACTCAAGATATCAAGTCAACTCATTAGATTTAGAATTTTTATTTATTGTTTGAGTCAAAGATGTGCAATTTGAATTGTTAGCTTAGAGCTTTGGTTAGTACTCAAACTCATCTTTGGTTTTGGTTTAGGTTCTGGTTTGGAGTTGGTTTAGGTTGAGCTTTGAGTTAATTGAGTTGGCTATGATGTAAGTTATTTAGATTAAATCAAGTGATTTGGATTTATAATTTGATGGAATTAGGTTGGAAGTTTAACTAATAACCGATCGGACACCTAGAGGACTTATTGGTTCTAAATTGAGTTAATCAGTTTAATTCGCTGAATTTAATCTTGGATTTATTGAATTGAATTTTGATTAGAAATTAAATAATATCTTATAATTGAGGGGCTAAATTGAGAATATCTTCTAGCTGATCTAGTCTAATTTGTAATCAAAGCAACTCCTTTCTATTGTTTGGTAATCTTGACTCGATATTTATTGTGGCTAAGCCTTTGGTATATTGGGGAACATATACAACAAGACTTTATTTGGTATATTGGGGGACATATTCGGTGATTCTCTACTTCGGTAAAGGATTAGCAAGACTGTCAGACGTGACAGTAACTGGTCTCTTGAGTTCTAGGGGACGTGATCCGTTGTGTGACTAGACGAGATCACCACTCCATCAGCAGTTGAGAGTGCAGCGTGGTATGACTCTGCTTGATAAGGGGTCCAACCACACCCTTATACTATGACTGATCTCCTAAGTTCTAGGGGATGTGATTCATTGTGTGACTAAACAGGATCACCACTCCATCAGTAATTGGGAGTACAGTGTAGTACGACTCTACTTGATAGGGGGTCTAACCACACTCACATACTGATTTACATGTAGGTTGGTTTGACCCTGCTTGGTGGGGGTGCAACCATCTCTGTAATATCAGTAGGGGAGTCTATAGTCATTGTCCATAATCGTTGGGTGTCGTAGATGTGATATCTTTGTCAATTCATTCCTTGTTGTGGATGTTGGTTTATATAATTATCATTGTCGTTGTATTATTATTGATGTTATTGTTGTTAATTTTATTGCTACCTCTCATATATTGACCTCTCCTACTGTTTAGAGGAGATAACTCCCTACTGAGCATTCTTGTCTCACCCCTTGATTGTCCTCACTCACAAGAGAGTAGCTAATAGATACAAGTGGCAACAGTAGCAGTGCATACACGCGTGATTACACTTGAAGCTACTTTATTTGTAGATTATTTTATTTTCTTATATGGAGAACATTGTGTGAAACTTGAGTATTTATTGTTAAACCACTTTTGTTTATATTATCTAAACTATATTTGTATTAATATAATAAATCTTAATTCTATGTATTCTGTAAAGCTTTTATATAAGGCTCGATAGGGCCAGTGAGCCAGTAGTCAGACGGTGGGTCTGTAACTGGTAGCAGTTGTCTTTTGTCCCACATTGACAAAATGTCAGAGTTGAGACTGGGCTAAATATGATGACTGCTATAGACCCAACAACGAGAAATTTTCCTGGGAAACTAGAAAAAACAAAACCCTGGGGTCGGGTGGGCCGTGGGCTACAAACGCCTATAGATAATATCGTGTTGGGTTGGGGGCATCACATAGTGGTATCAGAGCCACTCCGCATCTCTTGATCAATGTGGGCTAGCTCCGCGAGGATGCTGAGCCTTTGAGGCGGGGGGAGATTGTAAGACCCGATAGGGCCAGTGGGCCAGTAGACAAGCAGTGGGCCTATAAGTTGTAGCAGTTGTCTTTAATCCCACATCGACAAAGTGTTAGAGTTGAGACTGGGATAAATATGATGATTATCGTAGACCCAACAATGATGCCTTTTCTCGGGGAGTCCACAGCCCATCTGACCCCAGGATTTTATTTTTCCTAGGGAGTTGGGAAAAACAAAATACTCGGGTGAGGTGGGCCGCGGGCTGCGGACGCCCAGGGATAATATCGTGCTAGGTGGGGGGTGTCACATAGTGGTATCAGAGCTACTCCGCACCTCTTAATTGATGTGGACTAGCTTAGCGAGGACACTGTGCCCTTGAGGGGGGGGGAGATTGTAAGGCCCGTCAGGCAGTGGGCCTATAACTGGCAACAGTTGTCTTTAGTCCCAATCAACAAAGTGTCAGAGTTGAGATTGGGCTAAATATGATGACTGTCGTGGACCCAACAACAAGGCCTTTTCCTGAGAAACTGGAAAAAATAAAATCCTGGGGTTGGATGGGCCGCGGGCCATAGACGCCCAGAGACAATATCGTGTTGGGTCAGGGGCGTCGCAATCAACCAATCATTTTTATGAAAAATTAGTTATGAGATGATATCAAATAGGGACTAAAGTTGTAGTGAACCAATCAATGATTTTTGTAACTTTGGATGCTTGAATTTTAGAGTTTGGATGCCTAAATATAGCAAAAATAACCTTGGAATTACTAACAACCTTGAATATATGAACCTATGGTTTGGACAGCTGAAGATTAGAAGCTATAAATTTCATGGCTTTTAGGTTTTTGGCTTCTATCATTCGATATAGGTTTTGATGTTCGTTTGGACGTCTGAACATAATGATCGGGCATTCTAACCCCTGACATCAATCATAATGGCTAGTTAAATTTGGCAGTTGGAATATTTCGAATGCCCAAATCCTACTATTCAGATGCCCAAATACAGTAGAGAATATTCAGTAGTAGCTAATTCTTTTTCTAGCAGATATTTAAGGACATGGGGCTTGTTTAACATAGAACTTTTGCACATCTTAAGCAATCCTTGTTGGAAACACAAGCTCCCATAACCCACTAACCTCCAAGTGCTATAAGCTTTACTCTTCAATTTTCAAATCTTTAAAAGCTCTTGTACTCTTTTGAGAGGTTTTGTAGTAAGGCTTAAGTGAAACTTTTTATCTTTCTCTATTATTATAAATACTCTTAGATTGTTAGGAGTGTGAGAGGGTCAAGACTCCAAATTGGAGTGAAATTTCACTCAATTGGAACCAAAGTTGTAAGGATATGGCTTCGCCTATGAAATAATGACTCTAGTAGAGAGTCCAAGTCATCAAGATTGAGATAAGGGCTGTGAAGTAAGTGCAATTAGTCTTCAGACCACGTAAAAATCATAGTGCCTTCTTCACTCTTTTTATTTTATTTATAAGCATTCATGATCTAATTTCTTACTTGTGGACTTGTGATTTTGCACATTGGTTTGTGAATTGATTTTTAAATCTCAAAAGTGTTATCATTCTCATTAGACCTAATTCAACCTACCCTCTTAGATTGATTTTACCTATCAATTGGTATCAAAGCATGGTGCTCTTATTTTTGGGTTTAACCACCTACAGTTTTTCATTTCTTTTTATGGCAAATTTTGGTATTTCTCTATTTCTCCAAGAGGGACAATCCATTATAAGACCTCCTCTTTTTAATGGTGCTCATTTTAACTATTGAAGATCTTATATTAGAATTGTTATCAAGGCCATTGAATTGATCTTTGGAATATTATAGAAGAGGGGTATAATCCACCCACTAAAATAATTTATGGTGTGAGAGTCCCCAGGCCTAGAAAGGAATAGAATGATTTGGACGAAAAGACTAATTCTTTAAATGCAAAAACTATGAACATCTTATATTGTACTCTTGATCTAAATAAATTTAACCGAATTAGAATCTATGAGATTGCTCATAATATTTGGCATTATCTTGAAGTCACAATGAAGGAACAAGGCATGTAAGGGAGTCCAAAGTGAATATATTGGTTAGCCAATATGAGCTCTTTCAGATGAAATCAAATGAGTTGATTATCAAGATATTTACATATTTTACCAACATATAAACACTTTAAAATTTCTTGGTAAAGCATATACTAATGATGAGATGGTAATAAAATTTTGAGATGCCTTTCTACGTCTTGGGATTTAAAGGCAACCATGATACAAGAAGCAAAGAATATCAACAAGCTACCATTGAAAGAGCTTTTAGGGTTACTCATAACACATGAGATAACCTTGAAAGCTCAGAGTCAAGAGAAAGAGGAAGACAAAAAGAAGAAAAATCATAGCATTCAAAGCTAAGGAGTCAAGCAAGGAGAATGAAGAAGATATTGATGAAGAAATGGCTCTCCTCACAAGAAAATTCAAAAAAAAATTTGAAAAAGAAGCACATGCCAAGGAGACTAATGAGGAATGAGAAGGCTATCACCATAGATAAAGACAATGATGTGCCCACTTGTTTTAAATATAAAAAACTCAGGCATATGAAGGTGGTTATCCTCTAAACCCCCAATCAAAGACATTTAAGGGGAGGAAGAGGAAAGCTATGATAGCCACATGGGATGAATTAGAGGCCAATAGAGAAAAGGCCTCATTTAATGAATAAGTGATGAATTTATATCTCATGGCATATGAGGATGAGGTATGTGATTTAACTTTCAAAGAATTAGAAGAATCACTTGAGAATTTATATGCTAGACATGAGAAATTGCTTTATAAGTATTCTTCTTTGAAAAATAAATTGCTTTTACTTGAAAGTGAGTTTGATGCTTCAAAATTATCTACTAGTTCTTGTGATTACAAGGACTTGGAATACATTAAAAAAGAAAAAATCATGCTTAAAATTATCTATAGTCTCTCGTAATTACAAGACTAGTATTGATAAACTTCAAAAGGAAAATTTAGATTTGAAAAGGACACTTGAAAATTTTTTCATTGACAATTTTACTTTAAATATGTTTTTGAAAAGCAAAAGGAATATTTTAAATAATCTAGACTTGGTTTTGTTTCCTCATCTAGATCAAAAGGGACAATGTCTACATTTGTAAAAGCTTCTAGTTCAAAATTTTCAAAGCTAAAATGAAATTATTATTCACAAAAGCCCATAAATTCAAACTAGTATAGATTCCTAAAGCATCTTCCACTTGAGAAATTTAAGTTAGCTATAAATAGTCCATGATCTTTAAATTTGCTACATTCTTATAGTCATTTTTTAGCTAATCCAAAAAAATAGGAGTTTTGCTCTATATTAGTTTATCTTTCATTGCATTCTTGATTCATTATTTTGTAATTTTACTTCTAACCTTATGGACTCATACTTAAAGTGGGTTCTAATCCAATGTTCTTGGTTGTTTTAGTTATGCTTCTACTCCAAGGATCTACAAGAAAAATGGTTTCTAGATAGTGATTGCTCAAGGCACATGACAGAAAATCCATCCGTATTTATAGATTTAAAAGAAAAGGATAGAGGATACATCACATTTGGGAATAATGATAGAGGTAAAATTAGAGATATTGGTAATATTTCAATTGGTTTATCTTTAATTAAAAATAAGTTTTTTTAGTATAAGGCCTTAAGAATAATTTTCTCTCCATTAGTCAACTAAGCGATAAAGGATTCCATGTCTAATTTAAGCCTAAACTTTGCATAGTTAGACATGACGTTAATGATGTAGTAGCTTTTATTGGTCATCGTGATGGTAATGTTTATACTATTGACTAACATGACTTGAAAAATGCAAAAATGCTTTATAACTCAAGATGATAATAAGTAGCTTTGGCATAGAAGACTTGGACAAGAAAGCATGGATACCTTGGCCAAAGTCAACTAGAAGGAGCTAGTGAGAGTTTAACTAAGGGCAAGTTCATCAAGGATCATATATGTGAGGCATGTCAAATGGGAAAACAAGCAAAGACCTCCCACAAGTCCAAAGCTATGGTAACTTTATCAAGACCGCTTCAATTTGTTCATCTAGACTTGTTTAAACCTTTTGGAACTGCAAGTCTAGGAGGTAAAAATTGTGCTTTTATTTTTATAGATCATTATTCTAGATATTCATGTATTTTATCTCTTTCTCATAAAAATGACTCTTTTAATGCATTTGTTGATTTTTGCAAAATAGTTCAAAATGAAAAAATTACATGATTTCTAAAATTTATAGTGATCATGATGGTAAATTTGAAAATCATTCTTTTGAAATGTATTGCATAGAATCGAGCATAATTTCTTAGCTCCACACACTATATAACAAAATGGAGTTCTTAAGAGAAAAAATAAGTCTCTTCAAGAAATGACAATGGTCATGTTTAACAAGTACTCCTTACCCAAGTATTTCTGGCTAGAGGCTGTTAACACAGCTTGTTATATCTTGAATTGAGTTTTTATTCATCCAATTTTTGACAAAACTCCATTTGAGTTGTGGAATGGGAAAGGCCAAATATTAGATATTTTCATATTTTTGGTTGTAAATATTTTATACTTAATAAAAAAGATCATTTATCTAAGTTTTCAAAAATATTTGAAGTTATTTTTCTTGGCTATTCTACTACATCAAAGGCATATAGAGTCTTCAACAAGACTTCTATGGTTGTTGAAAAAAATATAAATATTGTATTTGATAAAGCTAATCCTCTAGTGTAGAAAAAGTTGATTGATAATGATATTGATATCTCTAAGAAATTAAATGAGATGCAACTCAAAGATAAAGAAGAGGGCAAGTCAAGCAAAGATCCAAAAGAAAGGATGATGAAAACCAAGGGAAACAACAAGAATAACAAAATGAAAATAAAGAACTCCCCAACAAATGGAAATTCAAGAAGAATCACCCACATGACCAAATCATTGGTAATGTTGATCAAGGTGTAAAAATTAGACATGTTATTGAATATAATCTTCATTATATTGCTTTTCTTTCTTAAGTTGAACCCAAGAACTTTGATGAAGCTCAAAAGGATACTAGTTAGATTCTTGCTATGCAAGAAGAATTAAATTAATTTGAGTGGAATCAAGTTTGAAAGCTTGTTCTAAGACTAAATGATTACCCAATAATTAGTACCAAATGAGTCTATAAGAACAAGCTAGATAAAAAAGGTGTTGTGGTCTAAAACAAGGCTAGATTAGTGGCCTAAAATTTTAGCCAAATAGAGGGACTTGAATTTGATGAAACTTTTACACTTGTAATTTTTTTAGAATATATTTGGATTTTTCTTGCAAATTTTGGTCAAATTCGATCATGGTTCAAGTCCAACTGAAACCCAGACTTGAGATATAGTCTAAGCTCCAAATCTAGTTAAAATTTTATCAAATTTAAGTTGATAAAGACAACCTAAACAATTATTCCATGAAATTGGAAAATAAATTAGCATGCCAGGTATCTGGCATACAACTCAAGAACTGTGCCAAGTGACTAGTGTATGCTTTGGAATATATGCCACCTCTTTGGCTTATAAACTTTCTCCCTTTTGTTATTTTCTCTTTCTTCTTTTCACCTTTTATTATTTTTTCTTTTTTATTTATGCCTTCGATTGGCATGGGGAATAGAACTCACACAGGGTTCTACTTCCCCATATACCCTCTTTCTTTATGACCTTTTCTCACCCTTCTTCTTATTCCTTGGCCAAGGCTCTCCTTTTACTCAATTTCTCTTATTGCTTCTTTCTCCTCTTCAAAATATTCTTCTTGCTTTTTCTTTCTCTTCAAGCTCTTCTTCTTACTTCTTCTTCTTCAAAGTTAATTCTTGCCTTCTTCTAATTCTCCAAGGATGAGATGGACAACTTTCCTTTTGGAGAGGATGTCACTCAGTCCATTGGTAGTGGTGGTTGGCTTTGTCATCATGCAGCTGGCTATGGCTCTCCTTAGAGTCATGCTAAGCATGAAGAGGTAAGCTTCTCCTTCTCCACCCTCTTCTCTGTCTTTCGTTTTCTCCTCCATGAATTCTTAGTAGAGCATAGGTACCTAGAAAATCCTAATAATCTTGAAAGCCATAATTAGCCCTCCTTTTTCTTTTTTTATTTTGATGTTGGTTCGATCAAAGGAAGGGGAGGCATAGGAATCAAGGTAGAACCAAGGTCATATGCTAGTATGCTTTGAAAATACGCCAACATATTGGCATGAAAGATTTTTTTTGTACACAAAAAAGCCTAGAATAAATTTTTGTTATACACCAATGATCTGGCATAAATGTTATGTGCCAAGATCCTAGCATAAATTGCTTGTCATATGTTAGATACCTTGCATAATTTTTTTTATTATTTCTATTATTATTTTTTTGTTGGGCTGACATCTATCCCTCTTTTTTTTTTCTTTTCCACAGTGTGGTATAGGCTCTGTTAAGATCTCATTGATCTTATGTGGTTGAATGGTTCAATGCTCTCTCATTCTTTCAAACTAGCTGAGTGCGAGCCCAAAGGGTGGTCTGAATGTGAGCTCGAAGGCTAGCTGAGTGTGAGCCCAAATGTTAGCTTGAATAAGAGCCCAAAGACTGACTTGTGGTAATAGGGATACACCATCTTCGAAGGGCTGTGGGTGACTGCATTGAGGTCATAGGTTCACGGTCTTTATCACTATTTTTGAGGGGTCTAGGTAACTATAGCAAGATCATGAATTTGCTACATTCACCGCTGAAAACCGTAGGTGGTCGTGATGTTGAAAAATTATTCTTTTTCTTCTTGTTACTTTTTGTGCCAAATTTTCCTTATTTTTTACTTTTTTTTACTTGACAATTTTTTAATATATTTTTTCTTCTTTTTCTTCTGTTTCAAGCTTGAAAACCTTCTTCTTCGTTTTTTTTGGCTGGATTTTTTTCTTTTTTTTGCTGCACAAGTACTTTTTTATATTTTTTGGCTTCTACTTCAAGCTTCAACTGAAATTCCCTTCTTTCTTCTCATGACTAGGCTAGGAGTGGTCTAGTCTCTTCTGTGGCTAGATCTGGGCATCTCTCAGCCAGATCTGGCTGGCCTTTGCCATAGTAGGGTAGGAGGTGCCCCACCCTTCCCTTCTCTGGCCGAATCCAACCATCTCCAGGTCAAATCTGGTAGGCCTTTGTCACAATAGGGCGGGATGGATGCAACAGTGAGGCCAATCATGGGCGTGGTTGACAGTGAGGCCAGTTGTGGGTGTGGATGGCGAGGAGGGCTGCGGGCAGCCAATTATGGGCGCGGTCAGTGATAAGGCCGATCGTAGGCGTGAGCTGCAAGCAACCAATCATGGGCACAATCAGTGGTGTGGCTGATCATAGGCATGAGCTATGAGGAGGAGGAAAGCGGCGGCGGGGCAAGCATGGCTTGAGGAGAAGGTGAGGCTATAGCAGAGCACCACCATCGAGAGTTCGTCGAGCTCTGATCCGGTGCATCCCTTGGTAAGCAAAAGCACAAACACTGAGAGGTGAGGCATGGCGATGACCATGATTGGGAGGAGGCTAGAGGTGCTTTGGTGCAGGGCATGGTTATGCAGGCATGGAACAAGAAAAGGGAGAAGAAAGAGAGGAAGGTGAAAGAGATGAAAACAAAGATAAGAGCTTAACAATTTTTTTTTCTGCATTTGTTTCTTCTTTTCTATAGCTGATTTGTAGTTTACCTTTTTCCTTCCCTTTCTCTAGCCCTTCTAATCTTTGTTTTCTAATTTTGCAAGTTTCACACGTTTTTATAGGTTCATGAAGATCATACTAATCTTCATTCAAAATTTTAAACTTGTGATGATTTATTATTTTGAGTTGGTTATGGATGTGGTTGGATTGGATGAGGATATTTGGTTTGAAATTGCATAAGCCTGTAGATAAATATGGACAAATTTATTTAATGTAGATGACAAAATTTGAAAGTTAAACTTATCCCAAATACTTAAATTATAGGGGGTTATTTATAAATTTTTTCCAAAAATTAAACTAAATTATAATTTTATAATTTTTAGAGGGTTTTTTATAAAAAGAACTTATTTATAAACTTCTAAAACTTTCAGGGACCATTTTGAATAAAATTTAAATTTATTCACAAATAAAAAACTTTAAGAGACTTATTTAGAAAAGTTAAAATTCTAAGGGCCTATCTATAAATAAAAAATTTTGGAGGGATTTATATGCAAACCCTGAGTTTTATAGGGACTAAATTATAATTATCAATCTTTTAAGGACTTTATTTATAAATCCTAATTTTGTGGAACTAATTTGTAATATTTTTTTATAAAATTTTTATTTTAAGGACCTGTTTATAAAAAAATCCAACCAATGATCTATTTATAAAAATTTATTCAATCCAGGAGGTCTATTTATAAAATTTTTGTATTTTGTCATTTTTACCCAAATTTTCAGTGAATTTTGAGCCCAATTCTGATCTAAAGATTTTGGGTCCATTTTAGGTTGAGTTTGAATTCTTTAAAAATTTAGATCCAAATTGAGTTCAATTTTTAGTCAAACTTGGAGCGATTTAAGACTAATTGAAATTCACATTTGAGTTATAATTTAGTAGTATACAAGTCTTAATTTTAATCATATTTTAATCAAATTTGATTATGGTAAAAATTACCTCAAACAGACATGAAAGAAGAGATAGCATTATTTGATTAATTTAAGAAAGATACATGACTTAAGTAACGGTATACCCTCATTTTATAATTTAAAAAATTTAAATTCATAGCCAGAAAAAAATATGAAAATAGGGAAACGGAAGTCGGAAAAGGCTTGGTATGCGCTATTGCCCTTTCCCATGCGCTAGACCAAGTGGAACTTGACTCGAATAGGTCCTAATTTGATTCTTGGCGGATATTGATAACTTGACTTAATTCCAAGATATGGCTAACTAACTTGTCTTGTGTTAGTTAACCCTATGAAGATCCAAAGTGTCGTCCAGTGGAACATGAAAGAAGATAAGAGAGAAAGTGGGAAAGGCTTGATATGAGCTGGTGCCCACTCCAGTGTGCTAGACTGAGTGGAACTTGACTCTGATGAGTCTTGATTTGTTCCTTGTTGGATACTAATAACTTGACTTGATGGGTGTGGCTGACTACTTTGGCTTGCATCAACTAGGTTTGTAGCATCACCAACTACTTTTGGAGTTGGTTAGCTTTGAAGTGCGACCGACAACTTTGAGTATGTTAGAAATTAACTTTCTTTGATTTGGTAGCATCACCAATGACTTATAGGGTAGGGTATAGCTTTGAAGTGTGGTCAACCATTTTGATTATATTGGTAATTAACTTCTTTTAATTTGATAGCGACATCAATGGCTTATGGAGTTGGATACAACTTTAAAGTGTGGCTCACAGTTTTGAGTAATATTGGCAAGTAACTACTTTTGATTTAGTTGCATCACCAACAACTTATAGGGTTATAGCTTTGAAGTGCGGCCAATAGTTTTGAGCATTTGGATAATTAATTTTTTTTTATTTAATAGCATCACCAATAGCTTATAAGGTTGAGTATAGCCTTGAAGTATGGCCAATAGTTTTGAATATTTTGGTAATTAACTTCTTTTGATTTAATCAACAATCTTGCAAGTGTTATGTCAATTAAGTTTAAGATATCATCGATGACTTTGAGCTTATTATCAACTAATCATGGCTTGATTTTGGATCGAACCCTGATTGGTTTTGAACCTAGGTTCAACCCCTTAATGGGTTTGGGTTCGACCCACATTGAACCCTTGTTGGGTTCCGGTTCAAACTTAAATGAACTTGAGTTCAAGTTCAAGTTGGTTTGATTTAACTTGATTTTGGTTGAGGTTTGATTTATTTCACTTTAGGTTTGACCTATTTTGGTTCAAGCTTGACCTATTCTAGTTTAGGTTTGTCTTGTTCTGGTTTAGGTTTAAATTTGGCTTGACCCGATTTGGGTTTAGCTTGAACTTGGTTTAATCCAATTAGGGTTTAAGTCGAGCTTGACTCGATCTAGTTGGGACTTGGTTCAAACTTAATTTGACTCAGTTGGGACTTGGTTTGAACTTGGCTTGACCCAGTTGGAACTTGGTTTGAACTTGGCTTGATCTGATTTTGGTTTGGTTTGAATTCAATTTGAATTCATTTTGATTTGATTATGACTTTACTCATTTTGAGTTCAATTCAAATTTGTTTTGGATTTGGTTCAAGTGTTATTTAACTCAATCAGATTTCAATTTGAATTTGTTTTAACTTAATTAGAGTTTAATTCAAATTTATTTTGATTTAATTTGAATGTTGTTTGACTTCATTGGAGTTCAATTCAAACTTCTTTTGATTCCAAATTGACTTGATTTGAAACCAAATTTGGGCCGATCAAGGCTTTACCTGATTAAAGTTGAATTTGAACCCAAGTCATCATATTTCTAACTAAAATGGATGACCAATTAGGGTACCAATCAACTGGCTGAGCAGGTGTCATTTTTGGTTCAATAGAATTGGAAGGCTATTTTGGGCATCGGTCATCTGACAAAGGAGGTTCTATTCTTCATTTATTAGAATCAAGCGACTAGCTGGGGTACTGGTCGATCGACAAAAATCCTGTATTTTATCAATTTACCAAAGCTAGTTTAGTTGAGTGTATCGATTGACCGGTCGAGAGCTTTTTAGCCTATTTGTATTAGTTTCAGTCTATTTATTTTTGTCCATTTAGATTCATTTAATGCTTTATTTGAGTCAAATTGGTTTTGTTCATCTATTTTAGCTGAATCGACTTCAATTCAATGTGAGTCATTTCATTTGATTGATTCATGTTAATCGATTTATTTTGGTTCAAGAGCCCTCAAACTATCATAATAACTTTGGGATGAGCTTGTGGGTTGACTTTGAGTCAAATTGACTTTTAGGTGAGCCCGTGGGCTAGGCTTGAGTCTAAAATAGAATTTAGGTGAACCCATGTGGTGGCCTTCAATTGAATTAACTTTTAGGGGAGGCTACAAGTGCGACGTTGGTCACAATGATTTTTGGACCAGCCTACAAGCTGGCCCTTAATCAGTATTTGATTTTCAGGTGAGCACGTATGCTAGTCTTTGATCCAAATTGGCATTTAGGTGAGTTTGCAAGCTTACTCTTGACTGAATTGACTTTCGAACAAGCTCACAGGCTAGCCGTTGGCCAAATTAACAAGGGCGGTGAAGGGCCCTTGTAGGAGATGAGAAAAAGGAGGAACATGGATAAAACAAAGAGAAAGACAAAGAAAAGATGGAACCTTACTTTTCCTCCTTGATTCTCTCTTAGTCTCCTCCTTGATGATGTTATCTTGATCTCCTTTCTCTATGATTTTGTGCCAATAATTCATGCTCCTCTATTGCTAATAATTTGTCTTTGATTTCGTGTCCACAAATCCTACTCTTGCTCTATTTTTATAGGGTTGAGAGGATCCACAAATTGATTCATTGATTCAAATTTTTCCTTGATTTAATTATATTTTCCTTTTTATGACAATCAGATTCTAGATTTGGATATTTGATTGATATATTTCGAGATTGCAATCCTCTTAACAAAAAATCTTGTTGATTGTTAATGAATTTAGAGAGAATTTATTTCTATTTCTATAGACTATGACCCAAACCGAATGATTGATTGAGGAATTGGTCAACTGGTAGAGGTTACATTGGTCTCAGCTCAACAAAATTGGTTGATTGGTTGAAAAATCAGTTGATGATAGAGTGTTGCCAAATTTGATTCATGAGAATCGATCAATTGATTCACAAAATGGTGGACCGATGCAACTTGATTTAGTATTTAGACCTGAAGTTTCAGCCCATGTTTATTTCAAATTGGACCCAGGCCATCATGACTTAGATTCAAAGTCCAATTATAATTCTTGTCAAACTCAAAAGTTAGAATTGGGTTACCAAATCTACTCAAATACCATCACATTGCTTATAGCTTCAAACACCACTATGAGATCCTCCAAACCCTTGATCTCTGTGCCCTCCTCTTCTTCATCGCATCTATAAGTTGCCACCATTAGATTTAGGTTAAGCTCGACTAAGATCTGGTCAGATCTAGCATAGATCCGACCACCATGAGAAAGCAATGGTCGGCTCTAGCTCTATTGGAGAAGAAGTAGTGAAGAGTAGAAATTTGGAAAAGAAGGATTCGAGTGATGAAGAAGAAGGAAATAAAAGGTAGGAAAGAGAAAAGTTCCTTATTGCTGCCAACCCATTTGAGGGGAAGAAAAGAAAAAAGAGAAAGAATAAAAAATAAAGAGGGAAAAATAAAGAGAAAAATAAGAGAAAAATAAGAAGGAAAAATAAAGGAAAAAAATAAAAAAAATTATATTTTGACCTCGATGAACGTGCTCTCATCAAACGACTTAGGGCTAATTTTTAGGCTTGTCTAAAAGTCAACTCTAGCCTAGGACTAGTCCACAGACTCACGTGAAAGCCATTTTAACCTAGAATTAGCCTGCGAGTTTACTCGAAAGTCATTCCGACCTAGGGCTAGTCTATGGGTTTGCTCAAAATTCATTTCAACCTAGGGCCTACTTATGTATTTGCTAAAAGTAATTCTGACCTAGAACTAGTCTGCAGTCTTTCTCAAAAGCCATTCCAACCAAAAGCTAGCCTATAGACTAACTTGAAAGTCTAATTAATTACAAGCCAATCCGCAGGCTCACCTGAAAGTCAAATATGACTCAGGGTTAGCTTGTGGACTCACATAAAGTCATTATGGTAGTCCGAAGGCTTTCAAACCAAAATAAAATTGATTAACATAAATCGATTAAATTAAATAACTTGATCACATTAAGCTCAATCCAATTTGGCAAAAGGAAATAAATAAAAACCAAATTGAATAAAAAAAGTACCAAATCGACCTAAATTGATAAAAAAAAAATAAATGGACTAAAATTAATTTAGTTGTGCAAAAAAATTCACTGCAGGTTGACCGCCCGCTCAATTGGTCAACTGGTCCTAGTAAACCAAGAAACTATAGGCTCTTTGTCAGACAACCTATATCTCAATCAATCGTCTAGTTCTGATAAACCAAGAATAGAATCCCTTTATCGAATGCTCGATACTCAGATCAATCATCTAATTCTGATGAATCTCAGGTGATACCCTTTTAGCTGATTGATCGGTATTTTTAGTCAAAAAATGATGACTTAGGTTTAGACCAATCCCTAATCAAGTTCAAATAGGATCAAACCTTGATTGGTCTAAATTAGGTCAACTCAAGTTAAACCAAGATCAGATCGAGTCAACCCAAAATCAAAACAAGTTTGAATTAAACTATAATTAAGTCAAATTATATTGAACAAAACTTTAAACAAGTTCATATCGAACCCTAATTGGGTAGATTCAAAATTCAAACTAAACCCTAATTGGGCTAAATTAAGTATGAATTGAACCCTAATCAAGTTAGATTGAACTCAAATCCAAACCATAATTAAGTTAATCAAGTTTAAACCGAAGCCCAATTAGGTCAAGCCAAGTTCGAATTGAACCCTCATAGGGTTTAATCAAACTCAAATTCAAACCCAAACCAAGCACACCTGAATCTAAACCAAGTCAAACCTAAATAAAAATCAGGTCAAACCTGAACCTAAACTAAGTCAAACCTGAACCAAAACTAGGCTAAACTTGAACCTAAACCAGGTTAAACCTGAACCAAAACTAGGTCAAATAAATCAAACCTTGGTCAAACTAGGCCCAAAATTAAGTTGAATCAAATCAACTTGAACTTGAACCCAAGTCCATTAAGGTTTGAACCCTAACCCAATAAAGGTCCAATGCAGATCGAGCCAAACCCATTAATGGGTTGAACCTAGATCCATCTCTTCTAATTAGGGTTTAGATCCAAGGTCCATTAAAGATCTAATATGAACCTAATCAGGATTAGATCCAAGATTAATTAGGATTAGTCAATATCAAGCTCTAAGTCATTAACAATACCTAAAATTTAATTGACAACATGCCTAAGATGTCGTCAATTATCATTTCAAATTGAACTAAGGCAGACTTAAACTTACTTAGTTAGTCAGCTAGATACCTTATTCAAATAAAGTCAATTGAGGATATGCTTAAAGCCATCAACCACACTTCAAAGCTAAGCCAACTCAAAAGCCATTGGTGATGTTTAGCTAACACCAAAAGCTATTATTGATGCTTCAAATTTAATTGATAATATGCCTAAGAGGCCATCTATTATCAAATTAGAAATGGTCAGCATAAAACTCAGGCCACTGACCACTTAAAACTAGATGAAAGTAGGTTTGAACTTGCTTAGTCAGTTAGCCAAATACTTTGTTCATACAAAGTCAATCAACAATACATTTAAAGTTGCTAGCCACACTTTAAATCTAAGTCAACTCAAAAGTTGTTCGTGATGCTTAGCTAAGCAAAGATAGGAGATTTGGTGTTGAAGTGTGTCACCTAGCAAAGGATAAAGGAAAGCTGAATCCCAACTAGAAGGGAACATAGTATTCACAAGAGCCTATCCCGATAATCCTTATTAGTTGACCAACTTTTAAGGCGAAGTGCTCTATTACCCTTGAAATGCTATGTACTTAAAGAAATATTTTTCTTTAAAAAAAGGAGACAAAAACTATTCTCTCTTGGGGGCAAGATATTTGAAAGGGAAGTGATGCAAGGAGTGAAGGGAGAGTCTGTGATGGTGTGAAGTGGCTTTGGAGGCCCTGAACTTATCTTTCATGCTCAAACTCTAAGTTGACTTTAGAAATACATGCTCGAAGTAAGGTGGTCAATCTCAAAGTAACCAGGAGCTCAATAGGGAAGTCACCACTCAGGGTAAGTGTAGAAGTCAAAAGATAGCCTCTTGGAAATCTCCTATAGAGGCAAAAAAGGGTAACACAACCCCCCCCCTACCCCCCCCCCCCCCCCCCACCCCATCAACCCCCCCCCCCCCCCCCCCCCCACCCCCCCCCCGCCCCCCCCCCCCCCCCCCCCCCCCCCCCCCCCCCCCCCCCCCCCCCCCCCCCCCCCCCCCCCCCCCCCCCCCCCCCCCCCCCCCCCCCCCCCCTCCCCTCCCCCCCCCCCCCCCCCCCCCCCCCCCCCCCCCCCCCCCCCCCCCCCCCCCCCCCCCCCCCCCCCCCCCCCCCCCCCCCCCCCCCCCCCCCCCCCCCCCCCTCCCCCCCCCCTCCCCCCCCCCCCCCCCCCCCCCCCCCCCCCCCCCCCCCCCCCCCCCCCCCCCCCCCCCCCCCCCCCCCCCCCCCCCCCCC